>JALNQF010000024.1:0-380299 GCA_028456385.1 Ophiosphaerella korrae | reverse complement strand
TATAGTAACTAGCTATACTCTAGCTATTTCTTTAGGTATAGAAGTTATACTTAAGCTAGTAGCTAGAGCTATTTTAAGGTAGATTGTATTAAGTTCTACTTCTAAGTTAAGTAAGGCTAGTAGTCTAGTCTTATAGACCTAGATTATTACTTTTAGGTATTCTTTTCTAAGTCTTTTAATTTTACTAAGTTAGTTATATTCTAGGCGCTCTTTTACTATATTTATATTAGCTATAAAACTAGTAAAGTATATAAGTATAATAGGGGGTACCTTAGTAGAGGAGCCTAAGAGTTTATAGGCTCTATACCTAACGATTTTTCTATTTATAGCTTCTACTATTACTTAGTTAGGAATATTAGTATTTATTATGTATAGGTGCGGGCTATTCTAGGATAAAGCTACTAGTAGTCCCTTAGGGCTCTAAAGCGTCTCTCTTAAGTCTTTAGTTATACTTACTATTACTCTTATATTTATAAACTCCTCTAACTTATCTACTATAAAAGTAGGCTTTATAAGCTTCTTAAGAAGGTCTAGTATATTAGCTAAGAGTATTTATATAGGTAGAGATACTAGCGCTTCTATAACTTTTTATATTACTTCTTTAGTATTTAGTTCTAGAGTATTAATCTACCTAAGCTTTTTTACGTAGTTCTTTTATTTATCTATTTTTTTAGAGGTTATTCTAGATCTATTTCTATTTCTATATTATTAAATTAGGTCTACTTAGATTTAAAGAATTTAGCCTCTTTTTTGTAATTGTTTTGTATAGCTAGAATAGGTACTAAGGGCCCTTAGGTCCTAAACCCTACTATAGTAATATATATAGTTTTAGTAATATCTTCTTCTACTAGATCTCTTTTTATTTTTAGTTACTATATCTAGAATCTATTATATTCTTCTACGCTTACTATTCTATCTTCTTCTAAATTGTCTATTATACTCCTAAGTAAGTTTATTACTACTATTATTTAAGGCTATACTAGCTATTGTATTATAGGGTTTAGCGTTACCTAAGAGTCTATTTCTCTATACTTTAGGTCTTGTATTCTCTACTAGATATACTAGATTATTATATTATTCTAGTTACCTCTTACTCTAATCTATTTAATAAACCTTTAGTAAGTTTACTTTATACCTTATTAGTATCTTCTAGTTTCTAGATTAAACTAAATCTATCTATTAAGTATTAAAGCTTTTCTTTCTTTATAGTTATTAACGTAGTAATTTAGGTCTTTGTACTTAATATAACTATAAAAGTCTAAACTTATACCTACTATATTATTTTAATACTAAAGTCCTATATTATTCTAAAATAGTAGTAGAAGGTTTTTTTAAAATTATAGCCTTATTATAAAAGGCGTTACTAACTATAGGTTTACTATAGCCTAAGGAGTTTGTAGATACTTATCTACCTTAATTTATCTTTCTATAACTAAGTATACCTCTAGTAGCTAGATAAGTTCTTAAGCTCTAGCGTTTAGGTTATTTATAGCTATAAGAGTAATTACTTAGAGTTTTATTATTTTAAAGTATTCTATAAGATTATTAACTTCTAATTATATAACTTCTATTCCTAGAGGTATTTAGACTCTTCTCTATCCTTAAGTTTAGTTATAAGAGTTAGGTACAAGCTTTATATTAGGAGGCCTAAATATTTCTTTAGGTATTATATATAGCTATTTCCTATAGCTTATAAGCTTTAGTACGCTTATAGTTCTTTTAAAAGCTAAGTTAAAATGTTTTACTTATAGGTCTCTTTATACTAGCTAGTTAAAGTACTTCTAGATTATTTAAAAGTTAAAGTCTTCTATATTTTTATTACTTAGGTTATATTTATTAAAGACTTTTTATAGGTAGTACTTATTAAGTCTTTTTACTAGGTAGTATCTCTTTATAGCCTTTATAATTATTTTTACTCTTTAGTACTTTATAAACTAAAGGCTAAAGTTATTAAAGTAGTCTTAGAGAGAGAGGTTATCTATAAGTAAGTATTACTATAGCTAGGTTTAGAGTACTTCTTCTATCTCTTCTTGTTATACCTTATTAGACTCTTAGAACCTATTTCTTATTACCTCTCTAACCTTTACCTAATCTTTAGCTTTCTCTACCTCTATAAACTTAGTTATACTTTATTTAATAATATCTTTTTTTATCTTATTACTAAATATAATAATATTATAGATTTAGTCTCTAATAAGCTATCTATAAAAGATTACTTATTCTTTAATACTATCTAGAAACTCTATTATATTAGTACTAGTAAACTTAAACTTCTTATCTATAAATAGGTTTTATTCGCTAATATATACTCTACTACTCTATTCTACTATTATTTTAATAGCTACTATAAGCTAGCTAAATATCTCTAAAGATATCTTAATTATTAGTTAGGGTATGTTTAGGATAGTAGAGCTATTATCTATTATTAGTGTACTAATTCTTTTAGGTGTATCTTATAGTCTTTTAGGTATTAGGTTTAGGAGTCCTAAGTTATATAAGGAAGTTCTTAGCTAGTAAAGAGATAGCTTTAGTGTAGTCTCTTTATTAGATAATAGGTTAGATCTTATAGCTTAAGATTACTTTATAATATTCTTTCTTTTACTTCTCTCTTTATACGTTATTTGTCTATAATTATAGTGTACTACTTACTACTACTAGGCTATTTCTTCTTGCTATACTACTTATTATTCTATTCTATCTTTACTATTTTCTTGCTAGTTATTTTTCTATTTTAATGTTCCTATTATCTATACTTTTACTAGCTATTTATTAGGTACCTAAAAGCTTGTTAAGAGCTTTTCTAATATTTCCTATTAGCTTCTTTATTTTTAGCTAGTTACGCTACCTACTTTTTATACTACTTATAGCTCCTTAGGTCTTAGGCTCTATATATTTATAGCGTATTCCTATTTTTATACTTATACTTATACTATACCTATTCTTATACAAAATAAGTTAGCTTGTCCTTAGTTTTATATATATACCTATTCTTATACTTATTCCTATACCTATTTTTATACTTATTCCTATACCTATTCCTATACCTATTCCTATACCTATTCTTGTACCTATTCCTATACCTATTCCTATACCTATTCCTATACCTATTCCTATATCTATTCCTATACCTATCTATTTCTATATCTATTCTTATACCTATCTATTCTTATATCTATTCTTGTACCTATCTATTCTTATATTTATTCTTATACCTTATATAATAGTGCGTAAGCTAGCGCTCTTAAGGCTAAGGTTATAGGTTTAAGTTTTACGTTAGTTACTATTTATTATAGGGTTGTATACCTAATATAGATTTAGGGCCTAAGAGCTTATTAGTCTTAGAGATCTTAAACTTTATTAGCTAAACTAACTCTAAATATTATTTACCCTCCTATAGGTTATATCTTATAACCTAAGGGCCTATTAGCTACTCTTTTTTTTTTCTCTCCTCCTTAATAGTTCGCCTCCTTATAAGCCCTTAGTACTCGTGTTTCTTTAGTAACTACTTACCTCTTTTTTACTATTTCTTTCTTTATAATACTCTACTATAGTATTATAAGTAAAAGATAAAAGTAGTATCTTTAAAGTCTTAAGCTATAAATACTCTAAAATAAAAACAATAGCTAATATAGAGAAATAGAGGTAGCGTAACTTAAGCTTTATATAGGTAATAGCGCTAATAAGGCTAGCGTTCCTTTAGAGTAGGCTTAGGTAAGTTATAGCTATAGCTAGAGTTAGATTAGTAGTTTGTAGATAATATATAGTAATTAATACCTAAAGGGCTATAAGTTATTTAAGAAGAAAAAAGCTCTTAGAGACTTAATATCTTTATTCTTTTTTATTAATATTAATATTTTAGCTAGAAAGCCTAAGTTACTCTCTAACTATATATATAGTTAGCGCTAGATACTAGACTATTTATAGAGTAGGGCTAAATTATAAATCTAAATTATTTTAAATCTAATAGTTTAAGTACTTTATAGCTAACAAAATAGAAAAGAGGTTTATAGGTTAAAGTAGGTTTTACTCTCTTTCTAAGCTAAAAGCTCTTAATTAAGTATAGTAGCTTAATAGGACTAAGCTCTATATAAAGAGAAAAGTATATAGTAGAGTATTATAAAGAAAAGAATAGTAAAAAAGAAGTAAGTAGTTACTAAAGAAATATAAGTACTAAGAGCTTATAAAGAGGTAAACTATTAAGGAAAAGAAGTAAGAGAGAGTAACTAATAGGCTTTTAGGTTGTAGGATATAACTTATAGGAAGGTAAATAATATTTAGAGTTAGTTTAGCTAATAAAGTTTAAGATCTCTAAGACTAATAAGCTCTTAGGCCCTAAATCTATATTAGGTATACAACTCTATAATAGTAGTAACTATACCTAGTTATTCTAGTTATAGTTAAAGTAGTACCTTAAGTACTATTCTACTATTTAGTTTATATATTCTAATTATCTATCTATTTATAAGTAGTATACTATAGACGTTATATATCTAATTCCTAGTTATACTATTATTATTCCCTATAGTTTTAATATAAATCTTATATCTCTATCTATAATTATCTTATCTAGTAGTCTATATTAACTAATTATAGTTCCTAGAACCTAGTATATAGTAACCTCTATCCTACTTTTTTCTTTATATAGTCTAAAGTATAAGTACTTTATAAGTTTATCTACTATTATTAAGATTCTATTATACTTAACTCCTAATATTAAGTCTTTTAACTTAAGTAACTTTATAATAAAGTCTATTATAATAACTTCTTATAGTTATTCTAGTACTTTAACTAGTTATAGTATTCTATATAGTATATATCTACTATACTTATTTCTATAATATTTTATATAGTCTTGTAGTATTTTTATTACTAGCTATCTTACTTTTAGAATATAGTAATCTTATAGTAGTCTATCTAGAGTTTTATTAATACCTTAATATCTATATACTAGTAATTTATAGAATTATTATATAAATTCTCTTTAGATCTTTCTTAAGATATATATTCTTTTATAGACTTATATAAGTCTTTCTTAGATTTTTAGTTTTTTTATTTCTTTAAATACTTTTTACGTTATTTTCTAAATCTATTTATCTAGCTTACTACTTTTTCTTTTAAGTATTGTAGCTATTTTAGGTATATTTAAGACTAAGTATCCTCTTTTATTCTTAACTAGAACTATACTAGTAGTATTTACTTCTTCTTATAAGTCTAGTCTTCTACTAAAGGTATCTATAAGTTAATTATCTTTCTCTTTTATATATATAATTTCTAAGTTAAATATTAATAAGAATTCCTACTATCTTATATAGTATTATAATAAGTCTTTATTTAGTATAAATCTTATAAGATTCTTATAGTCTAAATAGACCTTTATTATATATTTTACTCTTTATAAATATACTCTCTATTATTTAAATACTTTATAGATTACTAGTATCTCTATATTATAAATTAGGTAGTTAAGCTTTACTAGTTTTATTTTCTTAGAGAAGTATTTAACTAAGTATTCTTGTTTAGTCCTTAGATCTTCCTATATTAGTACTATTCTATAGACTAAATTAGATATATCTATTTTTACTATTACTAGTAGGTCTAGGTTATATATTCTTATAACTAGGTTTTCTATAAACTTTCTTTTAATCTTATTAAATACTTTATTATATTCCTCTATTTATATAAATAGCGTATCTTTCTTTATAAGTTTTATTATAAGTTCTATATCTTTAAACTATCTTACTATTAACTTTCTATAAAAGTTTACTAGTCTATAAAATTATTATACTTCTTTTAGGTTTTTTAGTATTAGCTATTTATTAATTAACTTAATTTTTTCTAGATTAATCTTTATTTTTCCTAGTTTAATAATAAATCTAAGGAAATCTATTTTCTTTATATAGAATTTGTATTTTCTTATTTTAAAGAATAGTTTATTTTCTACTAATTTTTCTAGTACCTTGTATATATATTATATATACTCTTCTTCTATTTCTAAGAATATAAAGATATTATCTAGGTATATAAATATAAATACGTCTAAGTACTCTCTTAGTACTATATTAATCTTTTTTTAGAAGGCTACTAGTATATTTATTAATCTAAAAAGTATAACTAAGTATTTATATAGTCTATATTATATTCTAAATACTATTTTCTATTTATTACCTTCTTTAATTCTAATCTAGTAGTAGGTATTTTAGATATCTAGTTTTGCAAAGATCTTTACTTTCTATAACCTATCTTATATTTTATCTATTTATAGTAGAAAGTATTAGTTTTTATTTATAATTATATTAGTTTTCTTAAAGTCTATATAAGGTCTCTTATTACTTATCCTCTTTTTATCTATAAATATAAGTCTATATACTACTAAGGATTTAGATTCTTATATTTATCTTTTTCTTATTATATTTTTAATAAATACTTATTTAATTTTAGACTCTTCTTCTATTTTTCTATAGACTAGGCTCTATCTTATGTTCTTGTCTTTTTTTAGGTCTATTACTAAATTCTATAGCTAATATTCTAGAAGATAGTCTTTAGGTTCTATAAGCTATTTTTCTTATTTCTTGTATTCTTTAAGGAATTCTCCTTTATAGGTACTTATATTAACTTTTAATATATCTATCTTGTAGTAATTAATTTCTTTTATTCTTTAATTAATCTTTAGGTTAGTTAACTATAACTATAGTATACCTAATATTATATCTTGTTTATTATTAATTGTTGTTATATCTATAACTATATTTCTTATTATTATTCTTTTTAGTTCTAGTATAAAGAAAACTATTTTAAACCTAATAGGTTCTTAGAATAGTTTTCCTTTAATTATACTTAGTTGTTAAGAGTATTTCTTTATTATATAATATATTCCTTATATTTCTATAAACTTCTTTAATATAAAGTTCTTTATAGCTCTACTATTAATTATTAATTATACTTTCTTTCTTTAGTATATACTTGTTTTTGTAATATATAGGCTTCCTATACCTTCTAGTTATTTTTACTTAGGTAATTTTATAAATTATCTATCTTTTTATAGCTATAGGCCTACTTTAAGTTTATATTCTTTGTATTTAAGATATTTATTATTTGTATATTTATACTATAGTCCTCTTTAGACGTATTTTTTAGATAATTTTAGTCTAGGTCTTTCTACTACGTAACCTTCTTCTAGTATTATTTTCTATCCTTAGATATCTTCTACTAGAATTACTCTCGTGTAGTTATAGCCTCTCTTCTAAGTTAGCTATATACTATTATTTACCTTAGAGTTCTTATATATAATATAATTCTTATCTAGGTATAATATCTATAATACTTTAAAGTATACTAGATATTTTAAGTCTATTATTTTATTAACTCCTTCCTAGTATTTATCTTTTTTAAGTATATCTATTATTAAAATATAGTATACTACTAGTATTCTTAGTATATAAGCTTTATTAATCTATTACGTCTTTCTTATAAGAGACTACTATTCTTTTTATATAAGTATTCTTCTTACTATAGCTATATATTATTTTATCTATTTTTAAAATAGTATAAACTTTATTTCTTTAGGATTACGTTCTTTCTAGTCTTTATACGCTTCTTCTATACTTATAACTAGTAAGTATTTCTAAATAAACTTCTATTCTTTATTTTATTCTTCTATATCTATAGTTATATAGCTATTATAGCTATATATATCTAGCTAGATATACTCTATACTTTTTACGCTAAGTTCTTTTCTACTTTTTTATATTTCTTTAAAGAAAGCTATAGTAGTTTCTTTATCCTATACTAGTCCTTTAGCTTAAATTAATAGGGTCTAGGGTTCTTCTCCTTCTAGATCTTCTACTAGTAGGTCTATTACGTAAGCTATTTCTTCTAGCTACGCTTTTATTCTACTTTCTTTTATTACTACTACTTTATTCTTCTATAAGAACTATTTTACTCTTTACTTACTAAAAAGATATATATAGTAGTTATCTTTATAATAAAAGGTTTAATAGAGTATTACGTATTATATTTCTTTACTTCTAGCTACTTTCTCTTAGGGTTTAGCTTATACTTATAGTACTTTCTTCTTATCTTTAGTTATCTTTAACTAATCTTCCTTATCTTTTTTATAGTCTTTACTTTTATAATCTTTTATAAACTATCTTAGTTTTCTATATTTATAATATACTATATCCTTTTTCTTTTATAATTAGTAATCTTTTATATAGTAGCCTTTCTTACTATAGTTAAAGTATATAAAGTCTTTATCTTTCTTTTTTTTCTTATCTTTATTAGCGTTAAGGATTATAGGGTCTCTAACGTCCTAGTTTCTAGGTTAGCTTCTATACTTGTTTTTCTTCTATTTTTAAAGATTATTGTTAATTTATATTACTTATTATTTTAAAGCTTCTAGTATCCTAGGTTTCTCTATATAGATTATCTTATATTAGATTTTTAAGTTTAGTCCTTATTTAAATTATAATATTAAGGCTAATTTATTCTATTCTATATTTTGTAATAGTTATTTAAACTATAATATATATTTAGGAATACTCTTACTTTATATAAGTCTTTTAAGTTTTTCTTTTACTTATTAGGTAATATTTATATCTCTAAATACTATACTTATTTATTTAGTAAAGTATTTATAACTTCTAAAGATAGCTTTAGTTTTATCCTTTTATATTATTAGAGTATATATTCTATAGTCTATCTAATTAGGTTTAAACTATCTTATTATATCTTCTTTAAGGTATATTCTAATATATATTACCTTCTTTTCTTCTATATTAAAGTATAGTACTTATATATCTATCTAGAGTTATACTAATACTATAAAAGGTCTTAGTTTCTCTCTTATCTTATTAAATTTCTTAAGTATAGGTATCTTTAGTAGCTTCTTTATTATACTTATTTCTAGGTATTACTTAATTAGTTTTATCTAATTTTATCCTTCTATAATAGCCTTAATCTAAGCTTTGTTTTATTTTATATATTCTTAGAGTTTCTTGTTTTAAGTTTTTAAGGTATTAATTACTATTTTTATATCTTTTTTTTAGAGATTAAGTTATTTATATACTCTCTAACTACTTTCTATATAGTATTATGTAACTTATAACTACTTATAAGTACTTTAGCTACTTATTTAGTTAAACTTTCTACTATCGTGTTAGCTAGACTATACGCTACTTACGCTTTACTCTTCTTAATAACTAAATTAGTAAGGTATAATAGAGATAATAAGGTTAACTACTTATTACCCTTTAGGGAGTTATTAGTAGATTGCAAGGTAATAACTATAAATAATAGTTAATTTGTATATATAATATTAAGTATTAGCGTTCTAGGTTAGAGATTAGATTACTAATACTATCCTAATAATGCGTATTACTACTACCTATTTACTTATAGTATTTATATAGCTTTATAGCTTTATAGGTACTAAGCCTTATAAAGCTATAAAGTTCTATTACTACTAGCTTTATAGCTTTGTAGGTGCTAAGCCTTATAAAGCTATAAAGTTATTACGTATCTCTATTATAATTAACTTCCTAATTAGCTTTATTATCCTAGGAGTCGTACGTATTGTTATCTTCTATCTTAGAGCTAATTAGCTCTATTTAGTTTTCTTCTATTATAGTAATAATATTTTTTATCTCTTTATAGTTTTTTAGAAAAGACTATAGTAGTCTTTTTATTTAGTACTAGTCTTTTAGCCTAGATTAATAGTATCTAGGGCTTTTCTCCTTTTAAGTCTTCTATTAGTAAGTTTATTATATAAGCTATTTCTTCTAGCTATACTTTTATTCTACTTTCTTTTATTACTACTACTTTATACTTCTATAAGAACTATCTTACTTTCTATTTAGTAGAAAGATATATATAGTAGTTATTATTATAATAAAAAGTCTAATTAAGTATTTTATACTATATTTCTCTACTCCTAGCTACTTTTTCTTATAGTTTAGCTTATACTTTAAGTACTTCCTTCCTATTTTTAGTTATTTTTAACTAAGCTTCTTTATTTTTCTTAAAATCTTTACTTTTATAGTCTTTTATAAAGTATCTATATTTTTTATATTTATAGTATACTATATTTTTTTTCTTTAACTAGTAATCTTTTACGTAGTAGCTTTTCTTATTATAGTTAAAGTATATAAAGTCTTTATTTTTCTTTTTCTTTTTATCTTTATTTATATTAAAGATTATAGGATCTCTTTTATTTTAATTCTAAGTAGGTCCTCTATATTTATTCTTCTTCTATTCTTAAAAGTTATTATTAATTTATATTACTTATTACTTTAGAGCTTCTAGTATTTATAGTTTTTCTATATAGATTATTTTATATTAGATTTTTAAGTTTTGTCTTTATTTAAATTATAATATATATTTAGGAATACTCTTATATTATATAAGCTTCTTAAGCTTTTTTTTAGCTTATTAGGTAATATCTATATCTCTAAATACTACTCTTATTTATCTAGTAAAGGATTTATAACTTCTAAAATAGCTCTTATTTTATCTTTCTAGGTTCTTAGAGTATATATTATATAGTCTATCTAGTAAGGTTTAAACTATCTTATATCTTCTTTAAAGTATATTCTAATATATATTACTTTTTTATCTTCTTTATTAAAGTATAGTACTTATATATTAATCTAGAGTTATACTAAAGCTTAGAAAGGTTTTTATTATAAGTACGTACGTACAAACGTAGCTTAGTACTTAGCTTAGTATAAGCGAGCCTATTAGAGCCCTCTATAGTATAAGTATATACTACTACCTTAGCTCTATACAAGTATATTAGCTAGTTTAAGTAGAGCTCTCTATCGACAATAGATCTATTAATTACTCTTTAACTACGTATACTTTATAGCTTATAATAGTTTTAGTTTCTCTTTTATTTTATTAAACTTCTTAAGTATAGGTATCTTAAGTAGCTTCCCTATTATACTTATCTCTAGTCTTTAGGTAATTAGCTCTATCTAGTTTTATCCTTCTATAATAGCCTTAATCTATACTTTATTCTAGATTTCTAACGTATTAATTACTATCTTTATATCTTCTTTTTCTAAGATTAGGTTATTTATATAGTCTTTAATTACTTTCTATATAGTATTATCTAATTTATAACTACTTAGAAGTACTTTACTTTTTTTCTTAGCTAAGCTTTCTACTATTATATTAGCTAGACTATACACTACTTATACTTTACTTCTCTTAATAACTAAATTAGTAAGGTATAATAGAGTATTAGTAGATTTAGAGGTAATAACAAAAGTTTATATTATAATTAGTAATAATTATAAATAATAGTTAATTTGTGTATATAATATTAAGTATTAGTATTCTAGGTTAGAGATTAGATTGCTAATATTATCCTAATAATATATATTCTTACTAACTATATACCTAGTACTCTCTTAGTACTTTATAGCTTTATATTTACTAAGATTATAAATTTATAAAGTTAGCTTTATAAATTTATATTTACTAAGATTATAAATTTACGAATTTATTATATATCCCTATTATAGTTAGTTTTCTAATCAAGTTTATTATCCTATAGGTTATTACCCTACTTGTCTTATACTTTGTTAGTAACTAAGTTAGGACTAATTAGTTCTATCTTAGTTTCTCTTGTTACTACTATAACATCTCTACTAGCTAAATTAAAGTAGAATACACTCTATTAATAAAGATAATAGTAGATAGCTTTATAAAAGTCTTACTAGTAAATAAATAAGAAAGCTTCTTAAATTAGCTTAGACTAATAGAAGTAATAGAATACTAAACAATATATAAAGCACCTCTTAATAAAATCTAATACTACCTTAACAATCTTATACTTATCTTATAAATATCTAGTTTGCTAACAAGTTGCTAACCTAAAGGGGTGTGTTAGATAAGTTGCACAATTAGATGCTTGATACGCGATTAGATGCGCGATCACATATGCGATCACCAAGGCGCTAACCCCGCCGCAGCTAAAAGGATCGCAGCCTCGACCTTCACGAACAAAGAATCTTATATGCAAGGAGATAGACTATATCAGCACGACTAATACAACAAAGAAACCAGCACCTCAACAGAAGGGATGTTAAGGATCCAGCTCGCCGCCGTCTCAAGAGACCCAGCCAAGACCGCCGCATCGCAGATACATAGATAGAGCGCAGGGCCAGAGATAGACAGCAGAATCAATAAACTCTTTACTCACTAAGTTCATACCCAATACTTTCAAGTCATAGGTAACCAACTGAAAAAAGGGCTTTTCTGAAAGCCTCAGTATCCCTCTCCAACAAGGCCCTTACATAGCCGTTACAAAAAAGCCTTTTTATCAAACTGCTATAACCTCCTTCAAATCTGACAATTGTATAGCTATGTTAACCTAGTATATCTCGCTATTTGAGCGAAGCGCGAATACAATTGCAATTATACCTAGCTAGTAACAAAGCTGCTTAGTAAGCGCTGAAGAGAGTAGCTATAACTCTCTCCTAGAAGTAGGGGTGCTCTAAACTCTCGTTTATCCTGTTTGGCTTGCGTGGCTTGACATCGCGATATATAAGCATGACGCTTAGCAGGAGTCTAACTGAAAAGCAAATAGTAAAGCTGATAAGGATGGATATTATGTTGAAGGGAGAGGATCTATGCAGTATCTGCACGGGAAGACACATGCTTATATACTAGATTCAGGGATTTGTTTGCCTTATATGCTGAGCACCTTTGCTGTAAGTGTTCGAGGCCTGGCACTAACATGCGTATCGCATGAATGAGGTATGACTGATGTCTTAGCGTTATGATCTACGGCGTCCTAGTACGGCTGTTGGTAGGAGTGAAAGAACGGGAAAGGCCGTGCAGTGTAAGTACTCTACCTCCGTTGCCCCTGACTCACCCCACCCTCTAGGAAGACGGCTCCTCCCCTGAAGCCACACATAGTCACGCCGCATGAATCCTTACGCGGACTGGGCACGTCTCCTACAAGCTTTGACGAAATTTGGAAACCATTGCATCCCGCGATGCCCGTAGAGCGAACCATTGATGCGACTGGGTTGCCTATTGCCAAACTGGAGCGCCGGCGGCATCACGATCGGCCACATCCAATAGTGGCGTAGCTGGCGCTGTCCATAAAAGGAAGGAACGGGGCGGACATCACACATCCCCGACTAGCGTGCATTATCGCAGGGCGCAGATGAGCGTGCATGGAAGGCGAAATGTCCGTTACCTCTCTGAAATTGGAAACCTTGAGGCGCGGATAACGATAGACATCAGCTGAGTAGCAAGAAGCGGGATATAAAGTGGTCTCTTGCCTTGAATTTCTGGGGTTAATCACTCCTCTCATCTACTTTCTAAAACATTTTCTCCTTCAAACACTTTAAAACGCCTCCGCTGCCTTGCGATGAATTCTCAAGATACTATTGAAGACCTAACGCTATACCAGGACGAGGTGTGTGTGTTGACGCCGAACTGATGCTATCTGTTGCTGATCATACTAGCCCCCCGCAAATGATCTAGACAAGTCAACTAGAGCAGCTAAGACAGAGGATAGCCCGTATTCTACTCGATCAGCTTCTCATACTTCGCAGTCAGCACCACAGCATCGCAGCTGAGCATGCATCGTGTGACATGTAGTGTTGTGGCATACTATCATCCCCTATATGCCGTGGCTGTCACAGGATCCCGGCAGGAGAACACCGACAAGGCTCGTCTGGGGATGATCGCGCCGCGCTCTTTATGCGTTACGAGAGGGGACGTATCGATTGGTGGATGCATCGTCGAGGACGGCCGAGGATGGTGTGGCGAGGCGCTTTAGAAGCATACTCCCCTGCGCCCGGGGCCAAAGGATGGAGTATAAAGTCATGCGTGAGCCCGCTACAGTCCCCTCATCACATCATGGCCTTCTCTTCTTTACCTCTCTCCTGGAATGCAGACGAAGTTGAACAGCTGTTCAATTCTGCTTCGAGTCCTGAATACTATACTTTTCTTTGCGGGAATCCCTGGAGTGATGGCACATTGAAAAGAGAAATCGTGAGTAAAATCTTCTCCCTAGTCATTGCATCTGTACGCTGATGCAGACGAGTAGGAACAAAGTCCTTTTACCCTTTATCTTAATACCTACATGGACATGAGTCCGGCAACCGAAGAGACGGGCGCACCTCATTCCGTCGACGCTGTCGAGTCGAGCCTAATTTCGACGGAAGGACCAGTTAATTATGAAACGGCTGCTGGACAAGATCTCAATCGAGGTCAACCTGGCACTGCGAGCCACGGGGCGCTGGCGAACCCAGTAGTACAGAATGCTACGGGACATGAGGCCCAACAAGAATACGGCACCAAGACGAATGATGAGCCCGCGACTACGATGCCGGGTGTGGATGTTGAAGCTCCGGTAGCGCTGGGTGAAGGCGAGCTCGCCACTGCTAAGGACATCTCTCTAGCCGTGAGTCGCAAAGCCTCCCTGAGCTCACTGTCTGAAAATGCGTTCGCATCGCCACCAAAAGACGCCGAGGCACAGGCGGGCGACATGGAAGCAACTGTCAGCAGGGACTATACTCATGTTACCTGCCTAGTCGAGGACGGGAGACCCATAGTGGAGTTAGTGTACGCAACGGTTGAAGACGTCACCGGAGTTCAGGCGATTCGAAAAGGAGAACGCCTACGAGCATGCGCATCAAGATCAAGCCGTCCTATCAGCAGTGCCGGATCACGGATCCGACCAGGGTTACGAGACTGTGAGCCAGAATTCCTCTAAACAAAGCCCAATGAATGGCGAGCAGCTTGGTGTCAGTGTGGCCGAGCGGCAAGGGCCAGCTAAGGTGGCCACCGGTGCAGGCACGGATCCAGACCGCGAAACTGCCCCCAACGACATCTGCCCCTCGCATCGAGTAAGCCTCGAGGCGCGCTCAAGCGAAGCTCAAGAGGAGCCTGGAGTGTCTGATGACGAGGCTGGTGATAGTTCTGCACGATCTGGAAGTCTGCATGTGGAAGCTGAAGGCAACAATGATGAAATGGCACAGACTTCAAGCAAAGACACACCTGGCTCCAAAGGTATGACCTCATGCACACTGCGAGACACTCGCTGATGTCACAGACAACCCGATATTACTCGATGACGAAGAAGAACCACCAAGATAGTCATCGCTCCAGTCGACCCTTACCGCCGCCAGTATGGACGGCAGCAGTGTAGACGACAGCGACCTAAGCAGTCATGTCACAGCACAACCATCGGGCAGACCAGCCCGAAAGAAGCGCAAGAGGTGTCTTAACGGCATGCAAGCATGGGGCGGTGCAGAGTTTCAGGAGTCAGAAACTGAAAATCTCCAGTCCGCATGGCTCAGCGTACAGATACGCTGGTGTGCCATAGAGCCCCTCGTATCGGAGTTGAAAGGCCACAGCCGCCGTCTTGAGCGTTTAGCAATTGGTTTCAACGCGTATTAGTTTAACTTTTGTGTAGAGGTGAGGCAAAGCTTTAAGAACTAGACGCAGTGTCAGCAGCTGCTTCCGCACGCCGAACTGCTCTACGACACTAAGCCAGGTTCTGAGCAGTTGTTAAAGGCATAGGTGCAGGTGCTCTTTAGATTGGCTTGATAATACAACGATATTGTATAACTGCATCGAGGAGTACTCGAACTCCGCGGATCGGAATGATAAGGACAAGGACGAGGACTTCGAGGACGAGGAAAGTCGACGTCCCTCTAAGACTCAGCGTTGATAATCATTATTAAGGCTTTTAAATCTAGTCGGCCATCCTATATACTTTATCTCTACCTAGGGGATAAACGCCCTGTTGTCCTGCAGAATCTAGTCTCTAGTCTCTTTAAACTTAGTCGTGTCTATCGTGCTAGTGCGTATACTATGTGCGAGAATGCCGTATGTTGGGATCCGTACTGTGGCCCTATTCCTAATGTGGTGGACCCAGTCGTCTGCGAACTGTTTTTAGTGCTTCTACTTCACTGCTGGTGGCTGTTTTAATGCTCAAGTCTCCGCTCTTTAGCTGGTTTGAAGAGGCGATCTTTATGCTAGCTATGATTTCGTTGCCGCTTTGTGCAATCGCTCGTTCCACATAGGCTTTGAGGTTGCGTAGGCTCATCGCCCGCAGGCTCTGTATGGTCGTTAGATCCCTAATGCTCACGATGACTTCACGTTAAGTCTGCACAGATAGCGCTCTACGAATTTGTGTATTGTGTGTACCCGCTAGTGTCTGGCCCCTAGCTACCATAGCAGCATAGCTGAACGTCCCACCTGTCTACAGTCCTGTGTTCTTCATCTACCTTGTCATCTCCAGGTTCGCCTTACCTACCTCCATCGCCTCCTTGGCTGCCGCCCTTACTTCTTCTCCAGTATTAGTATTCTGCTGTACGTTCGCAGCGAACTCGCGGATGCCTTCTGTAGTGCTCTTGAGCCCAGTCTTAATAGCATTAAGTGCTTGCGCAGTGCCTTCCGCGGTAGCCTTGGCTTCAGTCTGTACGATTCTAAGGGCGTCGCATACCGTACTAAGGTCTGGGGTATACTACGTTTTTAGGACGGATGTTAGCGCGCCGCGGATAATATCGCCAATGAGGTCTGCCGACGCTGTCTGGCTGTTAGTGTGCTCGATGCAGCGCAGTACTTCGTGAAAGTAAGTGCTGAAGCATGTAGCGTGCTCGCGGATTAAGCTTGGCCAATATCGCCCGTCGAGGCCACGATGTCGCCATAGCACCTTAGTCGCACTAGGCGATACGCTTCAGTACTAGCGCGTCGTTGCGCGTCTAGGGTGGACGTTCGTGTGCGATAAATTGCGTTAATTCCAATAATTGAAGTTCTCGCTATTTGTCGTGTTTTAGTCGTTACAGTAGGGATTGACGGTTGTGCGAGATGCGCAATGTCAAGCCCTACCAAGGCCTCTGAGCCGAGACTCGGCGTACTGTTGTTCCAGCCCTAACCCCGCGGCTGTGTATAAGCTTGCTTATCTTCTAGCAAGAACACCAGACTAGAATTCCTGCAACACAATCCGCCTACCGTGTCTACACTTTCTAGTTGCTCCCTTACACTTCTAAACCCCGCAACAGATCTATAGTGTCGCTTTACTTCCACTCATCTATCCCTTAGAAGCATTCCTTCTCCTTCCGCCTCTACTCTTTTCAAACCACTACTCTGCAGAACCAGTACGAACGAAGCTACCAAAAGTCCTTGCCGACATCCGGAAAAGTATTTGCCAATGTCGATTCACGCACCTACACCGATTTCGCTATCGTGAGGCTACCTTAATTACTCTAACTTTCTGTAGTTAACTACTAATAGCTATCCACTAATAGCAAACGCGCTGCATATACACCATTTTCCATACAGCCACGGCCCCCGATTTCAAATTGACTCTGAGCCATCTATTTTCCAACACTACCACACCCTCCGGGCCATTATCGTTGTCCGTCCCGTACAATAAATATCGCTGTCGACTGGACCTGTCGGCCCTTACCTTGTGTCACGCCCAGCTTGTGCCTGTTGAGCTTTCTCTTTCTACGAACGCTCTGCGCAATGTCGGGCTCCGTTCTTCCGACGGTTCGACTTCCGTATTTCCGAAACCCGGATCAACTCCCATGCGTCCTCCCTACTGTGGAAGAGATTAAGGCAGGACGAGTCGTCCCTACGAACCGCGAGCACTTCATCTCCGGCGACCGTGGGCATGTCGTCATCGTTGGAGATTGCTTCATCGTGAAGTATGGCCCGTACGTTCGGGAAAACGAAGGCTATGCGCTTCTCCTCTTGGAGAAATACCCATCCATCCCTACACCACGCCTATACGCTATGTATCGTGAAGATGGCGTACTTTACCTAGTTATGCAATTGATTCCGGGACGGAACCTCCGCAGCGTGTGGGAGGATCTCTCCGAGAACCAGAAGGTATCTATATGTGACCAATTACGGGAGGTATTTACTCAAGTTCGCTCTATACCATCGCCCGGCATTTTTGGAGACGTTATCGGCGGCCCTCTTCCACATCTTCTCTTTGAGTGGCTGGACGGGGGCCCGCGTATATGTGGTCCCTTCGAGACGCTGGAGGACTTCCATATGGGCCTTGCTCTCCACTCGGAAAAACAGCAACTTCTCAACAATCGACATCCGTGGAGCTCGGAGTGGTTCGCGCGACATCTCCCGCAAGTAATAAAAGACCACCCGAGTATCTTCACACACTGTGATCTGGTCAAGCAGAATGTTATAGTGCAGGAGCAAGCAGGAACTAACGGCCAGACGGAGAGGCTATTCAAAGTGACCGGTATTGTGGACTGGGAGTTGGCTGGCTGGTATCCGCAATACTGGGAGTACGCCATATCCTTTACGGCGACGCTATGGGGCGACTGGGAAGCCAGGATTGAAACGTTTATTGATCCTTGGCCTCTCGAAGCGGCTATGTTACGACTCGTAAAGATTGATATAGAAGGCTTCTAGCGTAGTTTTTCTCCCCAAGGATCTCAATTGACTTGGCTAATTGACTACCAACTATATCTCACTCTTAACGCCTAGTAAGGTCACATCAGCAACTTTGGTTAAGGTAGACCGTCCTATAGTCTCTTACGATGAAGATGAACCTAATACAAGCTACCGCCTTCTACCCCGGCTACACTCACAGACTCCAGGACACACAATACGATTATCAAAAGCTGCGCCACTCGGCCACAAGACGTTTCAAATAAAAATGTAATTGGTCTTATAGCTCGATCCGAGAATCGCCTTGACGCCTTGACGCCGTAACACCTTATACGCGCCCTTTCAACAGAAAATTAGAGTTAGGCATGTGGATCCAGCTACGCCGCAATTCGTCACGTCGTATTGACCTGTCATTAAGCGCCATTGGTAAAGGATATACCTCTTTGGATCTAGAAGGGGATCCTGCTGCGCAGCACATTATCAGAGCCTCAGGGTTATTAGTAACGGCAAATCGTGCGTGTTTCGACCGCGTTGGAAGGCACATTAATTACCATTGTGATTAGTGTTGCGGAATCAAGCACCTAGTTTCTGCTAGCAGCGGCTAGGGATGGGAATAGTATATAAAGATGAGATATCGGCATTCAATTTGATTTTTCGTTCCAAACCATATTGCTCTACCCTATCCGGTTCAATTAATCGGCCGTCTCTAACACCTCATATTCCTCTCTCAATTTCATATTTTTATCCCTCGATCAACCATCGTCACTTAATAGGACAGCCGAATCTTTCCAATCAACAATGTCTCAGCAACTGCAATACTACAAGGTCACCCGGGTTTGGTTCAGTGTTAGCGGGAACATGCGAGATCCACATGTTCCCGACAATCCTCAGTTCCACCATGGAATCTTTGTCCAAACCCAGGCTTCCGGTAATAGGCACCTCCATCATGCCGTAGGGGACGTTACGAGCTCGGGCGGAATGACCTACGAATGCAAGGCACGAAGCTATTTCACTCAGTCTGCCACTTATTACAGCCACCAGGAGCTGGGCTATGTCGCGGCATCGTCGTACCCGCAGCTCTAAGCTTGGTTCCAATCCTGTCAAACGCCACCGCAGCAAAAAGCCTACAATATGACGAGAAATGCGACGGAGCCTTTCAAAACGGCGAACCCCATATCCTTCTACACTGAGGACGAACTTAAGAATTTCCAGTTTCCACGGCTCAGGAAATGCAAGTGGTGGGTCGAGGAGCATGCGATCCCGGCTCTTCAGCGATCCCAATTGATTGTTCAGAGCCCGCCACGATAGCGGGCGCTCCTGCCATGAAGAATATGCGATCTGACTGGCCCCCTTCCCATTTCCCCATGGTCCCCTCTTGTGTTTTCACAGTCGGTCAAACTATTGCCTATCTTTTCTTCATCGACTGAGTTGTCTTTGGCGTCCTTCACGGTTGCGTTCGGCACAAGGTCCTGGTGGCCTCTCTAAGTGCCTGTTTCCTTGTTTTGGCATAGCTAGTATTTGCTTGTTATCAACATATAAGCTTGGAAAACTCTTAGATAGTAGAATCAGACATCATGTAAACTTTCCTCTGGATCCGCTTAGTACTAGCGATTACTATCTTTAAACTTGAAGTTCCTGTTGTAAGAAAAGTTTCTAAGTATTTACTTCAATTATCTTTTTGACGGATTGGAGAGTGGGACTAGTAAAGGACAGAGATTCGCGATCGAATTTCACCATTCGCGGGTCGGGTGAGAGATGGTGCTAAGGCGCTCGGCGGTCTAGCGTAGTCGGGGGCGGGTCCATGTACCTGGTGCTGTCCGTGGTCGTATGCGTCGTGCAGATGGAGAACCCGCACCTGAGCGTCATCGCGTCCCATACGCCGAACGCCGACGTGACCGTGCAGCTGGGCGCCGAGATCTGAGACCGCAGTCTTCTCCTAATATTGCTGTAACCGCAAAAAAGTACGGAGTTAACCGATCAACGCTGTCACGTCGCTTTCGGGGCATTACCCAGTCGTATTCCACTGCTCGCGAACAGCAGATGCTACTCTCTCACCAACAAGAGACTATGCTTGTTGAATACATAAATAAGCAATGCCATCGAGGCTTCCCTCTAGCCAGCAAAATGGTTAGCAACTGGGCAGCTTCGTTGGCAGGCAAAACACCTGGCAAAAACTGAGTTTCTGAATTCAGATTACGCCACAAAGATTCTCTTGCAACAATATACCTCAAAGGCTTTAATCTTTCTCGTAAAAAGGCCGACAATGCAAAGGCTATTGATCTCTAGTTTGATTTGGTTAGTCTTGTGTATTTAAGCCAGTTTTAAAGCTAATACATGCAAAGCTTGAAGCCAAACTCAAAGAATACGATGTACTGTCAGAAAACGTGTATAATATAGATTAAAAAGGTTATTAATTAGAATTATTCAAAAAGCAAGAAGGGTTGTGTCAATTGAAGCTTTGAAGAAGGGTTTATTGAAGGGTGCTAGCCAAGATGGCTCACTTCTTCCGCCATCAATCATCTTCAAAGCCGACTCAGGCGATATTCAAGACACTTGGCTAAAAGATTATAAGCCTAATGAGCAGCTTGCAAGCTTTGCAAGCCAGGAAAATGGTAGGACAAACAATCAACTAGGCCTTTCGTGGCTACGCGACGTATTCGATCAGCAGACAAAACGCAAGGCTAGCATAGGTCGTAATTATCGCGTCCTCTTCGTCGACGGCCACTCAAGCCACATCTCCATGCCATTTCTTGATTACGCAGATAAGCATAAGATCCTTGATCTCTCGCTATTTGGTCCTTTATCGTAGTTTTACTCGCAAAACTTAGACCAAATGATTATAAGTTATCACGGCTAGTGTAGAATGAATAAACGCGAGTTTTGGAAGCTGTTTTGGCCTGCGTTCTTAAAGGCATTCAGCGAAGCCAACATTGAATCTGGGTGGGCTAAAGCTAGGTTAAAACTATTCAATAAACAGGCAGTTTTAAGCCAGCTTCAGACGACAACACGCCCAGATTCATCATCAAGCTCCTCAGTAATCTCTCTCTTAAATTAGCGCAAAGTTCAAGGCAAAATCAATAACGTTACGGCGGATATTCTTGATCCTATGGTAAAGAAACTCACCAACGCGTTTGAGCAAGTTACATTCCAAAACCAGTTCTTAAAAGCTGAAAATGAGGGCTTAAAGTATGCTCTTACTATTGAGAAGCAAAAAGGAAAGAAAGGCAAAGGATTATTCAAGCATTTACAAGAAGAATCAAGCCAAAAAGGTGTGTTTTACACCCCTAGCAAAGTTACTAAAGCTCGCGAGTATCACGCACAAAAGGAGGCCGAAGAACAACAGGAGATCCTTCGTAAACAAGAGAAAAAGCTTCACAAACAAGCAGCTAAAGAGTAGAAGGAACAGGAAGCTGAAAAGAAGCTGGTTGCGCGCGCAGAGGCAAAGGCAAAGAGGGAGGCTGAACGGGCCGCCAAAGAGGCCGCCAAAGAGGCTGCAAAACAGGCTAAACAAGCTACAGCGCAATCTAAACGAGCGTCAAATAACGTTAACAATAACAAGGGCAAGGCTCCAGCGCAAAGATCGCGTATGAAGGGTGCTTAGTTAGCTAGTTCTTCTGTAACTAAGGATGGTCCTTCGGAAACAGTTGGCCGAAGGCCAAGTCGCAAAACAGGCCTCCCAAAGTGGATGGATGGCCATGAGTTGATTACATGGGATTCTTCAGATATAGAAGATAGTGTATATTGAATTTGAGCTTAAAAGCTTTATGCGTTGTTGAGTTATTGTTATCTGAAGACGATGGACTATTTCGCGCGCGACCGTGCATTTGCCAGGGCCGTGCACGCCGGCGGGAAAACTGTTACCCAGCTATCCCCCATCTCAACTTTGACGCGTTATTATATATTTTTGAGCAGCTCTACCTGCTCAATTTTAGTGTCGTTACTTGATCTCTTCGTCGATATGGAACTGGCTAGCCTAAAACGCGCCCGCAATAGTACTACTTGCAGCAGTACTATTGTTCCTAACAAGCGCGTCAAGGTCGCTACTCGAGGCACTTCTACGCAACTTGCTAGGTTAATAATAGCCAGCAGCTATCACAACGTCCATCGCCGCGTAGAGCCCTAGTTACCGCATCCCAGCCATCCGAGGCGCCCTCAAGGCGCTAGATTGGAATCGACACGATAAGAACATCTACGGCAAGTTTGAGTGTTGGACCTACGAGAGTGACAGGAAGTTGGCAGGTTCCAAAAAGAGCATTGTGGATGACGAAAGGGATATTCTCAAAATCGCGGAGATGAACTTTACGCCATATTGTCAACCATTAATCCCTTACGTCAATAGATTACGGAGAAAGAACAACGTCAAACCAGTGCCGTATCTCCGTTGCCCCAATATCTCCCGCCAATGCCAACCATCATCCTGAACCGAGTCCCCCCAAATGCCGCCCTCACCAACATCTCCAGGACCGCTGGATGGTCATTTCCTACTTCACAGAAGGATATCCACACAGTTATAGCGTTGCTAGCTCAAAGAATACAGAATCTGATCGTTGTTGGTGATATTGCGATCGAGCTCTTCGTGCTATTCGTCGAGCATTTCCCTCACCGCTGCTAGCTTGATGTGGAGGGCGTATAATTATCTGGCGTTGTATTGCCCACGTCGTGGGCAGCGAGGTATTTAGTGTTGTTACTGCAGAGGGAACGCGCTATCATGGAAAGCATCGGAAGGGTTGCAGGAAGTGTGAAGGTATGGCTTGGCTGCAGGCGTAGGCGACGACATTGCTACAGCTCGGCCTCAAATCACGAAGATTACATGCGTTTGTGCCTCTTGGCACCCACCATTATGTAGTGTGGTTTTGAGGTAAATCTGTTTCTAGGAACAGTTTAAAGTGAGTCAGTATAGGATATAGCAGAACTATTAGGGAAGGATTTTGAACTCAGTATCCAAAGGAAAAAAAAAAAAAAAGAAATTCCGGGGTATATAATGCCTTTCTTGGAAACATTAGTAATACTAACCCTCTAATGAAACACAAGGATAAGCTTTTTGATATGTGAGTCCCTTTATCTTACTCTCTACGGGTTCAAATTTCATTAGTTTCACAAGACCAGACGCGAATCCTGCATGTTCAATGCGAGGATCAGTGGAGAGCATGGACATTCATGAAGTAGTAGAAAATCATCGCCTGGTGCTAGAGACGAGAAGGGGTGATCGAATGACAGTAGTTATGATTGAACCACTAAATAGGTAAAGCTGGGTTGATTATATTGATATGTGATGTACATTGTGATGACTATTTTATCCATGGAATACGTCCACCGTGCAAGGGTCTATAAATCTTAGGCCGAACCTCGGAAGTTACCCATATCGATTTTTCAAATGGTAATATCCAGTATATATGACTTCTTTGGGGCGCGGTCCGCGAACGGTACAAGCACTGCGAACCATATCGCCCGGACTCGCCGAATTCAACACCCGGGTTTGCGAACTCTACACATTCCATGAGATCTTTTAAGAGTGAATCCTGGCGCTTAGACATCAGGCGTAGGTCTATTAAGCAATTGCAAAATTCGATGCGTTTTAGAGACGGGAGTTTGCTCATCGCCCAGGCCGTTTTCAGGTCATCGCGAAGTACTTTCCGATTTTCCTCGTTTTTATGCGCAAACAATAGCATGCTTGAGGAGTATTTGCATATTTCTAATGTTGTGATGGATTCACGCACGTATTCCGGCATCTTACTGAGGTAAATTTCGAGAGAGGTCGGCTCGTCGACTATTATGCTGCACATGGCGAAACAAAAATGACGCGTCTCATACCATAACCTCTTGGAAGCACAGCTTATATTAGGCAACATGGGCTGCGACACAGTGCTAGTGTCAAAGTAGAGACGAATCATATCAATGTTATAAGGGGTGAATACGTATCCGTAAATCTCATCACGGATTTCGCGTGGTAGTGAGAAGAAATTGGCCTTTTCCGTCATCGCCCCTTTCCGAATGTCAAATAAGAGCTATTCTGTGAGTTTGTGAATTCTAGCTCGCTTAATTTGGGATTTGAGGTTCAGTTGATGTAGTAGATTTGAGTTGTGTACCTAATCTTGGGGAAAATATCATATGCTATATATAAGCAGGTAAGCAACTCAGCATTGACTGCGCACGTACCACATTATTTATCTACAGGGCCCATTTTCTATTGGAGGCTAGTACAATGTAGCGGATTCAACATTGTGAGCACATTGTGTTGAAATCGTAAGACAGTAATTTAGTATAGGGGACAAGTTATTCAGTCGTGCGAGATATTCATTTAGCTGAGCATTCTAGATAATTTAAATTATAGGTCAACTACTAGTACTCTGCTCACGTTGCTAGAATTCTACTTAAATAAGTAGTTTGCCTTATACTTATAGAGTTGTCTCACTCTTTAAGACTGTATTATAAAATAGATATTTGAGGAGTAGGAGCGCTATATCTTTAGCATAAGGCGTTTTTGAAGGAATGAGGGCCTAGATTTGTAGGCAGATTCGATGCCTGGATATTCATTCACATATTACACTCTTACCGATATTAGGTAGACTATGTAGCCGATCAACTATCTTCATGGACAAATAACCTGTTCCTAATGTTAATATAACTTAAAAAGGAGAAACTGTTCTGACAATCGCTTGATTATATTGTTCTAACTATTTTCATCGACCCTTTCGTCATACTAGGTATCGACAACTTAACTCCAAGAGCCTCCTTTATTTAGCTAAAGATATTTCAAGGAATGTTGAATTACCCCGCATGTCTCCAGTTTATCACCGTGAAGACCTGATAATACAATACTGCTAAATTCAAGACAGGACATTTTGAACACTGCAAGGCTGACAAATCTTTGTAAGAAAGGTATTCTTCCACTTCCAAAGCATCTGCAAAAGCAGATATTAATATATTTTAGAGACGGGAGCTTCAACCGATAACGTTCGAAATCGCGGACAAATCCCTCAATTCTTCTCCGTGATTTCGCCACAATGTAGTAGTGCTTCTTGCACACTTCTATTACTTTGATAGTTTTGAGCATATGTACTGGAATTTTATTAATATGCGAGTGCAAGGAGTTTACATCTTCAATTAGTAGAATAGTCGGGGCATATCGTAGATGAAGTGTCTCGTGCCATATCTGACGACAAGTAAGGCTCAAGCTAGGTTGAATAGGCTCCAGGACAGCGATAGGGCCGAAGCTGACACGACGTGCCCTAGGTATACCGAATTGATAGCCGTAAATCTCATCCCGCAATTCGCGTGGCAGTGAGAAGAATGTAGTCTTTTCAGGCATGTTTCCTATTTGAATAATGATCTAAATAGTAATCGATATAGACTCTTTGTCATCTTGGGAGAAATATCATCTACTAAATATAAGGCGGGGAGGTCCGTATCCCTAATCGTGCACATACCACTTTGTCTAATCATAAGGGGCTATTCGCTATTTTAACGTGGCGAACTCTAACCCCAAGCCATTGTAAGATAGGGTATACTTATTTAAGTCTTGTACTAGGCTCAAGATTTAATAGCTTAAATTCATTGTAGGTACTCTTATCTAAGATCTAACTATATGTTTTCGATCCAATCTTGAAGTAGTAGGAGGAGATTTTCCGGCCCCTCTATAAGTATATTTTATTATACACCTATAAGGAGTAAATTCTATATTAACTACATAATCTCTATAAATGTTAACGGGTATAAAACCTTATATTCCTTTATCCTAGCTCGATTTATATCCTAAGTTTAGTATAAGGCTATACTATATTCTAAAATAGCTTAATAGGTGTCCTTATAAAATACCTAGCGTTCTGCTGAACTTTAATTGTCTATAACATACATCCTACAGGTATAGAACTCTAAATACCTAATTAGCACTACCCAGAAAAGCCGTTTTCAGGGAGGCCAACAATACTTTTGATGGTGAGCAGGCGGTCAGCTGCAAAAGTAAACTTTCGTTTCGTATAGTCTTCCACGACGTGTTTCTATATGTGGCGGAACTTGTAAGGGACGTAAAGAAAACAAGGAACATGTTTTACTTTTCCGATGTTGATGGAAGCTTATAATCTATGTTGCGCTGTGGTACGATATGCCTGGGTTCGTAATCGATGGGGGTGCTTGCGACTGGCATAGCGTCTCTAGTTCTGCACCACAGAAATGGTTCATTGTCGCCGAAGATTAACAATCTAGGCGGTATATAAGATTCCTGGAATGTCTAACTACGCTTACTGGTCATGAGGTCATTCATTTGGTGGGGATGTGTCGCAACAAATGCCAAAGCACACTCCTAGCCCTCTTTCTTATGACCTAAGGTGAGCTTTATTGTGAGGGGTAGGTACACTTTATTGATCCTTGTGGAAGATTTGAGAAATTCATCTGTCACGGAAGCTGTCATTATTGCCGTTGCCGCAACGAGTGTCACCGAGGAATTTTTATAGACAGAGTACAACTGATTGATCTCGCGCTCTTTATCAGCCTCGTCATCTTGGATAATGCAAAGTGCATCAGCCCATAGATATTCAATGTTGAGACCTTGGAATACTGCAATTGTGTCATTCAAAGTGCTTGGTAATTCAGTACAGCCGATAGGATTTAGGTAGGCATAAGGGTTGAAGATTACTTCTTAGCAGCCCCTTGGTTTGCGGACCGCTTCAGCAATAGCTTAGTGCAGCATATTTGCCTTGCTGCTTCGGCTGAGATATATACAAATGTACGAATCAGCTACATTTAGCTATCCGCAGAAGACGAGTAGGAAGTGGTCTTGGTCCAGATGGTTAACAGTCAGCATGGTCGTCCTCACAAGCTTTTAGCAATTTTAGCAACACTTGACTCTATCTGTCACTCAAATCATCCTAATTTATTAATCGATACTTAGTTTATGGACTCAGAACACTAGCTAATGGACAAATCAATAGTATTACGGAAAATTTGAAATGAGAAAATTACCTTCTGCCACCCTGGCTCGAAAATCCTGACATAGTGAACACAACAATTGGCATTTCGTAGACTCGAACGAAACAGCTAACTTACTCCATGTACCGCCGTAAGTGCTAGTCGCGCAAAAGTAGACCCAGGCCTGGTTTGGCTGACGGCATTTCCTAGGATCCACGAGGTCGCACTATCGCCGTATCGTTCGTGGCTGGCTAGTGTCGCCATTGTAGTCTTTAGGCCAAATAAACTGAAAGGGTGGAAATTTCTTCTGGTCTGAAAACTGGTAATACGCGAGTACCGAAAGCGAGCGCCTTTGTCACCAGAGTAATGTTCGCTGCCGGTGAAGAGATAGAAGAACCCTCGCGCAGAGAACATGGCCTGAAATTTACGGTATAGACTAGAGTAGCTGCATTTACTTGGGGGTTATGATTGTCGGATGGAGTTGCGGACGTGTGATAGACTACATCCGGGTTGAATCGCAACGAAGTTTTCGTCGGTTCTCTAGTATCCGGGAGCAAGACCGGAAGAAAGTGTGACTGCTTCATGGTTGTTGCGCAATTGCATGCCTATGTACGGCAGTCGAAGCGGGAAGTTACAACCTTGGAAAGCGTTGATGGAATTAGTGCGAAGGCGGGCTGAGGAAAAGCCCTGCTGGCCGTGGCTGTACAGAGGCAGGGCACCTCGTGGCTTAATGTGATGCACCCTCAAAACCCTGTAGACCGTGCTACAAGTCCTTTACGCGTATTTGCATCTGATTTTCATCCAATATTCTAGCTGGCCACTATCTCCCATGTCGTGAGTGTGCTGCCCCACCTGTGCACAGCTGCAGCCACCAAACAGCCATGAAGCTGGCACGACCAGCTGAGCTGAAGCATGGCACACAGCCACAGCCTGATCAGGACTACTGTCTCAACTTAGCCCTTGTCAGCTCACCCTTTGTTGCCTGAACCAGGTCTTCTCCTGAAGGCCTATTATACCGAGAATCACGTTTCTCAAATGACCGCACCCGTCTACTACCGATCCATCCGAGTCGATGCGCCTTCTCACATATAACGAAAATGGTGCGATCACCATCGAAAGCTTCAAAGACGGGCCGGTGCCCCCTTATGCGATACTGTCTCATACCTGGGGAGCAGACAATGAAGAGGTGACATTTGCGGACATCATCAATGGCGAGGGGCAGGACAAGGCGGAGTACGGGAAGATCCGCTTCTGCGGTGAACAGGCACGCAAGGACAGCCTACGATACTTTTGGATCGACACTTGTTGCATCAATAAGATAAACAAGGCTGAGCTTGCTTTCAGCATCAGGTCAATGTTCAACTGGTACTACAGCGCAGCACGATGCTATGTCTACTTGCCTGATGTCTTTGGTGTTACTGGTATTCGCTCCAGTATAGGCACTGAGTCATCCCACCAGCTACTCGCCCTCCAAAGCAGATGGTTCACCCGAGGCTGGACATTGCAGGAGCTTCTTGCACCCTCTAAAGTGGAGTTTTTCACAAAGGAAGGGATAGGGCTTGGCGATAAGCTGTCGCTGGTATCAGAGCTATCCCAAATTACAGGCATCCCTAGGTCCGCCCTGCAAGGTGCACCGTTATCTACCTTCACTATCACGGAGCGCATCGCGTGGAGCGAGCATCGAGAAACGACAAAACTGGTAGACCGCGCGTATTCTCTTATGGGCATTCTCGGCGTAAGTCTGTCTCCTATCGATGGAGAAAGTCCAGCAGAAGCGATGGGACGAGTTGAACGTGAAGTAGACAAACAAAACAAGTGCATTCAAGATCTATATGCTAGTAACCCTGCCTACGATAAAAAGCGCATCGAAGAAACAAAGGGCGGTTTGCTGCTTGGCTGTTATCGCTGGGTCCTCGACAACCACACCTTCCAGCAGTGGCAAAGAGACGCGGTTAGCCAGCTGCTTTGGGTAAAGGGCGATCCTGGCAAGGGAAAGACGATGCTGCTGTGCGGGATTATTGACGAGATTCAGCGGACTACAAGCCAAGCTAACACTATCGCATACTTTTTTTGCCAAGCCACGGAGCCGCGCATCAACAACGCTGTGGCGGTACTGCGTGGGTTGCTGTATATGCTCGTGATTCAGAAGCCGTCACTTACTTCGCATATTCGAAAAAGGTATGACCAAGTAGGTGAACAGCTGTTCAAGGACGCGAATACTTGGGTAGCACTGAGAGACATCTTCACAGACGTCCTTCAAGATCCAAGCCTAGGCAGGACATATCTCGTCGTCGATGCCCTAGACGAGTGCATCGCTGACCTGCCAAAGCTGCTGGATTTTGTGGCTAAACAGTCATCGGCATCCTCGCGCGTTAAGTGGATCGTGTCTAGTCGCAACTGGCCTGATATTGAAGCACAGCTAGAGCGGGCAGGACACAAAATCAAGCTGAGCCTTGAGCTGAATGCGAACTCGATAGCCACGGCGGTTGGCGCCTTTATTAAGCAAAAAGTGAACAACTTAGCTACGGAGAAGCAGTATACACCAGAACTACAGTTGGAAGTGCTTCGACATCTGACCTCGAACGCCAACGACACTTTCCTGTGGGTGGCGTTGGTTTGTCAGAACCTTGAGAAAACACCTAAAAGACATGTACGGAAAAAGCTCACCCAATTCCCACCTGGTCTGGACGCTCTGTATGAGAGGATGGTGAGCCAGATTAGTGGATTGGAGGATGCCGAAACCTGTCTGCATGTTCTAGCATTGGTTGCAGTTTCGCATCGACCTATAACCGTCTCTGAGCTAGTCACTCTAGCTGAACAAGTTCAGAAGGATGCTGACGACGTAGAGGAGATCGTCGCTCTCTGTGGATCTTTCCTCACGCTACGAGAAGGCATTGTTTACTTTGTGCATCAATCAGCCAAGGACTTTCTGCTCACCAAAGCAGCCTCGCAGATCTTCCCGGACGGAGCAGAGGCTGTCCATTGTTCGACCTTCCTGAAGTCTATGGAAGTCTTGTCTAGTACACTGCACAGGGACATGTATGGTCTTAAAGCGCAAGGAATCGCTAGCGAGGATATCAGCATACCTGCTCAAGACCCTCTCGCATCTGTACGCTACTCTTGCACTCACTGGGCGGACCATCTCTGCGACTTGAATCCTGACTTATCTGCCAGCAGTGCAAGAGAGCTGGCACTCATATCTCAACTCGAACACTTCTTCGGGAAGACATATCTATACTGGATCGAGGCGCTCAGTCTGTGTCAGAGCGTAGAACAAGGCATCGCAGCCGTTGCTAAAGTGCTTCAACTGGTGCAGGTATGGCTGAGACTAACAACTCATAGCCAGTACGCTAATGAGGCCAGAATGATGGAAGTCAGAGTGAACTTACCTCACTCATCAATGACGCGTGGCGTTTCATCATGCATCACAAGAGTGTGATCAAAAGATGGCCACTGCAGATCTATACATCAGGGATCCTGTTTAGTCCTAGAACGAGCATCATCAAAGACATTTTCAAATCTCAAGCACAAGGGCTGGATGTCCAACCAGCTCTAGAACACAGCTGGAGCGCGTGCCTGCAGACGCTCGAGGGGCATCGCGGCTCCGTCACCTCAGTGGCCTTCTCGCGCGATGGAACGAGGCTGGCGTCGGCGTCGTTCGACAAGACGGTCAAGGTGTGGGACGCGCACAACGGGCAATGTCTGCAGACGCTCGAGGGGCATGGTGACGTCGTCAGCTCAGTAGCCTTCTCGCGCGATGGAACAAGGCTGGCGTCGGCATCGTACGACAAGACGGTCAAAGTGTGGGACGCGCACAGCGGGCAGTGTCTGCAGACGCTCGAGGGGCATGGTGACGTTGTCACCTCAGTAGCCTTCTCGCGCGATGGAACGAGGCTGGCGTCGGCGTCGTCCGACAAGACGGTCAAGGTGTGGGACGCGCACAGCGGGCAGTGTCTGCAGACGCTTGAGGGGCATGACAGCTTCGTCTACTCAGTAGCCTTCTCGCGCGATGGAACGAGGCTGGCGTCGACGTCGTGGGACAAGACGGTCAAGGTGTGGGATGCGCACAGCGGGCAGTGTCTGCAGACGCTCAAGGGGCATCGCAGCTCCATCAGCTCAGTAGCATTCTCGCGCGATGGAATGAGGCTGGCGTCGGCGTCGTGGGACAAGACGGTCAAGGTGTGGGACGCGCACAGCGGGCAGCGTCTGCAGACGCTCAAGGGGCATCGCGGCTCTGTCAACTCAGTAGCCTTCTCGCGCGATGGAACGAGGCTGGTGTCGGCGTCGGACGATAAGATGGTCAAGGTGTGGGACGCGCACAGCGGGCAGTGTCTGCAGACGCTCAAGGGGCATCGCGGCTCTGTCAACTCAGTAGCCTTCTCGCGCGATGGAACGAGGCTGGCGTCGGCGTCGGGCGACAAGACGGTCAAGGTGTGGGACGCGCACAGCGGGCAGTGTCTGCAGACGCTTGAGGGGCATGACAGCTTCATCAACTCAGTAGCCTTCTCGCGCGATGGAACACATGTTGTTACCAATAATGGCAACTTTCGTCTTGATGTCTCTATTATTGGCACCGCTGATAACACCAGTCTTGACTATGCATACAATATTCGTAAAGATATACACTTGAACGGCAGCTGGATTTCACTAAAAGGAGAGAAGATACTCTGGATTCCTCATCAAGATAGCACTTCAACTGTTAGGGAAAATAAGATTGTAATTGGTACATACTCTGGTAGAGTATGGATATGCACTGTCGGTTGCTTTAAATATCTTAGAGCATAATTACTAGGCTTATTCCGAGTAATTGATTGTTTTTCTTCTTTTTTATTTTCTTTACCTTCATTCTATAAGAGGGACGGGGATGCAGAAGTATATATCCTAGATACGCTCACTAAGAAGACTAGAGAAGGTACTAACGTCTATCCCTTCGTGACGCAAATCCCTGTGTGCTGGAACGTGCCAATCAGTTCGCAAGTTTTGGGCAGAAGTCTGTGATTAAGCGAGCTGATTGGTTGGTTCCAGTACACAGGGATTTGCATCACGGAGGGATGGACGTTAGCTCAGCCGTGTCACTGCATATTCTTAGAACCAAGCAAACAACGTTGAGCTGATGTCCTTAACTGGCACTTGGGAGAAGCTTCTAGAAGCTAACTGCATGCGCCACAGTCTTAGTCTAATAGGACAGCGTTTTAGGCCTAGCGGGCAATACTTTACATACAATACGTGCACACCGCAGCACGCTACTGCAGGCTACTGTATGCTGTAAAAACGCACGGCCGGCCAGACGAGTTTTTGCGTCTGCACGGAGAAACTGCCGGGATCACACTCCACACTTTAACTCAACTTCCTGGAGTTACAGTCCTAATCTTTGCCATCTCAGCTTGCTTTGAAGCCCGCCGAGCTATCCATAGATGTACATCGCCGCGATAGAGCAAGGGGATGTTAGAGTAGAGTCACTTGACAGCACTGGAACAACAGGCGACAACACGGTTAAGGAGTCCTTTTTCGGCTCCGGAGTCTGATGTAATGCAAGAACAGGAGTCACAAGATGGATGCCCGCTGAATGTGTCAATTTACAGGCATGATGCGCAGAATCCGAGCACCCGAAAAGAAAAGTGTCCCGTTACACCAGGTGTCCCGGCACGCTTGGATTGACGTTATTTTGAGAATATATCTATTTCTCTAGCCAGTCGTAAGGTTTGTTGTGTTGAGAAGTAATTGTAGGGTCTCGCTACCCGGGCAGGGACATTGATACGGTAACTTCACCTGGATATATAAACCCCTCTTGTTGGTATCATCAATATACATGTTATGCAATTTATACGTCTCAAAAGACTGAAGACTTGGGCCATCATAGTGCGACCAGTTTGGTGGATAATTGCTACTATGGATCTGCAGTTAGAACGACTTGCCCCGGCGTTCAGACTCATAAATGTAAGACTGCAAACTGGCTGCAAATTACACAAGCTGTTCTACGCCCAATCATAATAAACGTATCTTTGGTCACCGCAGTGGTGTGGAGCTGCGTTCTTGTTACAACTCCGCATTTCGTTGCGAAGCTGGTACGTGAATTTAACCCCTGGGTTTCGCTGCCGCAACGTTTCTTTGACCGCTTCTAGCGGCTGATCCCTACGATATTCTGCCTCGTTGGACCATCTCTGACTTAGGAAAATCACGTGAATATGCTTCAAAGAAGGCAGACCCTTGAATGTCATAAAGTGTGCCTTCTCCAGGTTTAAAACAGCCCCTGACCCATCTTTATAGATAATATCATCATCCTCATTATAGAGGCTTGCTTTAAGTCTTATCTGAATTGAAGTGATGGCTTTACACTGGGGCGACGAAAGAATCACCGATTTCCAAAAATCAAGTTTCTCATAGGTGGTAGCTGAGAAGGTGTTGTTGGCGTAGAAGAAGAATTCAGTCTCTGCGTAGATCTTTCGACAAGTAAACCTTAGAGGTTGAGCTATTGGTCTATCCCTTGGCCAGGAGGCCCAGTATTTATCGGTAACCAAATAAACTTTCTTTTCATCAAATACGTAATCGTAAATCCGGTTGCGGAGCTCCCCTGGAAGATCCAGAAGCCTGCATGGTGTATGCATATTGAGATTATTAACAATATCAGCTATATTGCACTTTTTGACAATGTATTTCGCTCACTATGAGACTCGTGGTTGAAGACTGTCAATTGGAATAAATATAAAAGCTCGATTATGCAAATTCAATTGATCTTAAGCTGTTTGGTGTGTACGTGAACATGATGGTTGAAGTCGAGGAATATTGATGTTGGGAAGAAGCTACGGAAGAGCATTTATATTGCGGGTGCCACTCTCACAATGCAGATCCTGTGGCCCTTCACTGGACCGCTGTGTACCGTAGCGCAGAGGTTCACTGGAAAGATCACGTGCTGGAATGGATATTCGGCGTTTGATCTCCATATCTTGCGTCGCATGGGCAAGCAAACGCAAGCACCCGCAAATTATCGAAGCTGGTAAGTGAGATAACATTTTAAACAAAACTATTGTGGTGTAGTAGAACCGCACGTAATCGGTGAGCATCAGGTTAGCGGCTCCGCAGGTGGCCTTAAGTAGGATCGGATGGGGCAGCGAGAGACCGACACCAACTCGTCATGTAACTACTCAATCCATATATTTCAGCTCATCTCACCGACTGCGGGTCGCCACCTGCCTCCTACTTCTATGTGCATCCTAGTATGCCACATTATATAGCTTAGCAGATTGATAGCTCCTACTCATCCAGCAAAACTGTGTTATTAGTTCAGCCAGCCGTTCCGGTTGCCCAAGTGATAAACTGTGGCCACAATAATCAAAAATTTATGATATGATAACAGTTGTCGCAGCTGCTTTCATTTGCTCTTCTATAATTGAACCAAAAACCTGTAAGTATCAGCATTTTATCATATCAAAATATACATACACTTATTCTGGAGCCCCGACCGCCATTATCTTGCACTCTCACTTCTCTTTGCCTAGAATCTCATATTCTAAATCCACATTCACCCCATGACTCCTGTACGTCTTCAGGATGCCTATTGAGCCGCTCAACGCTTTAGAGCACCTAATTCACTCATTTATAGTTATTTGGTCAAGTGCGCCTAGGTTTTAACATTCGGTTTTCATGAAGTGAGCCCAAAACTCATCCTCCTTACCTTGTATGAGCATCTCGGGAATGCAGGGCAGCCAGAAGAACGAAATCTGCCAATCCTACACACTCTTTTGATCAAACTGTGCACTAATATTGCTGTGTGTGTGTGTGTGTGAAGTATGATTGTTCAGTCAAGCGATCTGAAAGCATCATTTCGCAAAGGCTGAGATGGGTGATTCTATTTGGGTCCAAGCCCGCTAAACAAAACGCATTTGTACCTCCTAGACTTTCCCATGGGAAGTAAGTCGCTTGTTCTCAAGTTGATCCATCAACTCTATCATATCTTTGGCATTGGTGCGGCCATCGTAGCCCTCATTTGCAAGTGGCTTGTCAGTTGCTCTAAAGTCGCGTAGATCTGGAACGATGATATTGAAGTGTGTCGTCAAAAATGGTACTACACGTTATTAATAGTAATTATGCTTGGGTTTTCGATGAATTAACAGCAGTGGCGGTCTGGATCCTGCGATGATATAGTGAAGGGGGATCCCGGTGACGCGTGCTAGATGATACACCACTAGGTCGTCATTGTGATCACGTATTTCGGGCATTTTTATTAGAGTCATTCTGAGTCAAGATTAGGGAAGAAGTAATAAAAGGGCGATATTCGACCCATTTCAGGCCAGCGTTGGGCGCTCTCTGCTGCTTTATGGCCATGTTGCCGAGCGCTCTTCGGATCAGTTTACCCCACATCATGGATAGCAACTACGACGTCATTGTGTGCGGTCTAGATACAGGAATACCAGAGCCATCTCCATGCTTGATGCTCGGACTAAAGTAACACCAAACAAGGCTCAGAGCGTCTCGGAGGACTTTCGGCACTTTTCTGAGACAGGGGTCGAAACGGATACTGGTCTGCGGTCAATTCTATGAACAATCATATTCTAATCGCGGATTCAAGATGTTTCAATGACAAGAGAGGAATTAGAGGGGGGTCACTATAGATAGTAGGTCCAGTTCGTTACTGTGGAGCGAGAGTAATGCCCACTCCTTTGAGCTAATACCATATGCGGTTAGCATTCACCTCAAAACGGCACCATTCACTCAAAACGGCACCATTCACTCAAAACGGCACCTTTCGCTCAAACCGCAACTGATAATAACGTCAAGATCGTCACTTCAAGTAAATTCATTCTCTCGCAAGTTGTACAAAGGATCAGTCATTTATTTTATTCGTTACTACAAATCTAATCTTCAATCATTTCTCATTTCACATCGACCGCATCTACACATTGATCCATCGACCCATCCAGGTGTCTACGATTTGCTTAGCCTCATCTACCAGCCCCATGTCTAACAATAATTGCGATGTCCCTCGAACTGCAGAATCCAGCGCAGAGAAGATCCATGCATGTGTGTAGCTAGTGTGCTCACCAATGAAGATGGTCTTGAACTCCGTTTTATAGTACGCGGGGAGAAAGAGGTCCTGTTGCCCAACAAGTGGTGCCGCCCAGGCACCTGCTTGGTGCTCGTCGACCTCCCAACACTGTCGATCGTATGCACCAGTGAATTGCTCGGCCGCAATCTCACCGTGAACCTCAATCATGGCGCGTTGTACATATGCTACATGATCCGCAGTACTAAGGGCAGCGAGCGATCGAGCAGGTGTTCCGGATGAATACGAAGCTAGTATGACGCCAGGTAATGACGAGTTAATCTTGTAAGCAGGATAGCATACAGAACCAATGCCTGGAATATCAACTGAACCGCATCCTCCAATGATAGGCGGGGACAGCTTCTCCCAGAAGCGAGTCTTGTAGTGTAGAGCGACTTTACACGATTGCTGGTAATTTATACTGCTGATCGCGCGCGATAAGAGCGAGGAGTACTTGGGCAAATTCCAAAGCCTGACTTTGGAAAATGGAACAGCCACAACAGCGTAGTCATACTCCTCGCTCTTTGGCTGCATGCCATACGGATCCTGGCGCCATTGGAGAGCAATCTTGCCGGTACCATCGTTGTATTTTAAGCCAGTGATCTTACGGCCGAGGGTCAAGCGGCTTTGAACATGGGGTAGGAATGCGCGAGGAAGTGATTCCAGGCCCTTGTCGATTGTGCGCCAAGTTGTCGCGCCAAAGTAAACCGTATCATAATCCCAGATTGGGCTGTTACTCGCAGCTCCAGCCATGTAATCGACAAGATCATCGCTCACATTGAGAGCATACTTTAGATACGCAGTCTCCGACCAGTGAAACAAACCCTTCTCTACGGCTGCTTTGTGAGCTCGGTATACGTTAGATGATATGTTACGAAGGACGGCAGGCGTAACACCGATGAACTCTTCGAGCTTTTCTGCAGCATGCGACTGGGTCTCTTTATCTGGCGATGTGGCACTGGGCAAGATCAAGGAAGAGTTGGCCCCAACTTGGGCAGCACTAGGTATACGGCCATTAGGAAGACGATAGCCATTTGAGTTTGCAGGTACATTTGGACTGTTTTGAATCCATGGAATAAACTTCACCAACAGATCGCTGGCATTTCCATTCATTTGGTTAAGAACTTCGCCAAGCTGGAACACCATTTTGTGATCCTGGATATCCAGAGTTTCATTTGTGTCGGCATATCGTGTGGAGACAGGAAATCTCATTGGACCCATTTCTTGATATTGATACTGTTCTGGAGTGGTACCAGCTAGGTATTTTGTGCGAATGCGCCCTCCAATTCTTTGGGACGACTCGATAATTTGCCAGTCGTGGATACCTACTGAGTCCAGGAGCAGACCTGTCATGAGACCCGACATTCCACCTCCAACGATGCCGATCTTTTGGCTCTTTTCCACAGCAACAAAAGACGCATTATTCTTCTTTGATTGCATATAGGAAACTCCATCAAACCACGGGCCCATCATGTCAGCAATCTCCGAGATTTGCTCTCTTTTCTTAGGCTGATGCTTAATAGTAATTGGAGCGGAGCGCCCAATGAGTGACGATCCGGAGTAGGCGTGGAGGCAGTCACCATGTACAGCATTTTCGGGCACAACCCATACGAGACGATCTGGACGGGCGGAGCGCTTAACCCAAGATGAACCAAGGTCATGATGTCTTTCATCAACACCGTTCATGCCACAGTCGCCATAAACAACCCGAAGTAAACCCTCGAAGGTATTGTCACCATAAGTGATATGGACATTGTGTACCGAATCAGACTTAACAGAGACTGGCTTGAAGAAGACGGTATCGGAACGAGAAGTAACGGGGCTAGAAAAACCTCCGCTAGCTAACGAAAGCGCAACCGATGAGGCTGTGACGATGTTTTTCATTCTGATAAAGTAAAAGTGAATAACGATTGAGTGGCTTGGTCAACTGTAAAAATTGGCACTCTCCAATATTCATATATCAAACCTCGGTGAACTTATGGCGCAGAAAACGCAAAAGATTTTACATCCACTTTGGTCATGACATAGCATAATCGGGACGACAGATGTGCCGGGTGCAGTTCGAAGAAAAACACATCATTGTCACGCCGGCGCCACCATCGATGCGGCAGGAAAATTCAAGTCGTGTAATTGCGATAAGAATAACTGTATCTTATTACGGGGGGAATATCAGGGAGCCGAGAATTCATCGAGGTGGCTGATAGCTCGATTCTGACACGACGTGCAGTAGCGGCCTGCTTCTGATGGGTTGGCGTGGAGGCGAGATCTTAGATGTACATCAAGGTAATATTTGCAATCAAGATAACAGAACTTGAGTCAGAATTGGCCATTTGAACCTCGGGAAACCTAGAGGTAAGGTACGAAAAAGATTTCTCGTGTGGAACATTTACAACTCCACGATACGACCTCGGAATCTGACAGCCGATGAAATATTGACAATCTTGAAGATTTGTCGTTCTTGAAGAGAGCGAATCTTTGAGCTGATATTTCATGATACTCTTACCAATTTTGCAGCATTTTCAAGATTTAGATGGAAGCTTTTCTCACGTTTCTGTCACAACATAAGCACGCATAATGTCATACTCAACTCGCATAGCTAAGGTGTGCGTGACTGAGGTTCGGTTCAAAAAGGATACTTGCAGCAGCTATCTCGGCCAGTGGTAGGGCGAGCTGCAAGCCATGATCCAGGCAAGCGGACCTTAGTGAACTTATCGATAAGCGTGAGCTACTATCTTGTCTGTTGATTTGCTATGCGACTCTTATCTCAACATCACCCCGTTATCTCGGGTTACGTCAGAAACATCCTCTCCTTGCGTCGCCGTGCGTTTAGGGCGTACTGCAAGCATTTGAAGTCTTAGCGTCCAACGCAGTCTACACCTTTCTAGAGATAGATTTGTAAGTAAACTAAATTGTAGCCTATCTTCTTCCCCAGCTACTAGCCGACAAAAGCGCCGACCTTCCTCTTCAGACATATTTGAGGCGTGTTATCCTGCGAGATACGCTTTTGTGTAATCAAGTGACCCCACTAAATCCACATCTGCGAGGTTCGGTAGATTTTCATAGCATTACAGTCGCTGGCGAATTTGGCTTTCACCCTTGCACGCAGCTGCAACACCGTTTCGCGCCTCTTACCCTCACAACCCTTGTCGCTCTTAGCGAGGATGATCCTCCATTAGCTCTAGCTCAGTAGGTATTCTACATCCTGTTGAAACGGAAATGGTCTAACATCCATCCATGCGTGGCAGAAAACCACCTCAATTCCCAACGCCACAATTTGATCAGTTAAAACTAACATGCATCTATTCCTTAAACATCTCTGCTTAGGGTGCCATTACGTAGCTAGAAAATTACCTGCTCTTGATTGTGTTGTCGATCGTGTCTTTTAGAGCATCAAGAACTGCATTTGCTTTACACCCCTATTTGACTACAACTGTCTTCGTATTACTATACTTCGGCGTTTTAATATAGTATTCCTATTCAAGAAGGAGACTGTGCCAACTCTTGAAGGCCCTCAACCCTTTCAAAAGTATGTGCTTTAAAGTTTCTCCAACCCGGGTTATGCTTTGATGATTTGGGGCGAAGATTTAGCGTGCTTACTTAGCAAAGTATACCGATTGCATTGTGCTCAACGCCAGACGGTAACAGGCTACCATGTAGCGCACAGCCCCAGAAGATAAGCTTCTTCCTCAAGACAAGCTAGCTATTTTTGTCTCGACGGCTATGCTGCGGGTCGGCTCACTAGATTGCTGATGCGACGTCCTCACTCCACCAAGAACATGGGAAAGAACGCCAGCCCTAGCTAAGACGTTACCGAGGTCTGCGACCCTGTGATGCGACTACTCGGTGCGATTTGCTTTTCTTCTACTTTGCTTTCGCTAATCTGCAGGATGCGCAGGTCTCAACAGATAAGCCAGTTACCGCACGCTCCACCTCCCAGGCTGCCGCGTTAAGCCTCCTATGTCTCGTCCCCGCCACACGCACCTACCACATATCCTCACGAGGCGATGCGTCCTTTGAAGTACAGAGAGGATGGAGAGCTCATCATCACCGAATTTGAAGAAAACATAGAACCTCCTTATGCGATACTGTCCCACGGGTGGGGAAACGAGACGGAAGGAGTAATCTTCGAAGGTCCGGCAAGGAGCGCTGGCAAGAAATGCTGGCAAGGACAGGCTTGGCTATACGAAGATCCGCTTCTGCAGAGATCAGGCACGGCACGATGGCTTGCAATGCACTGCCTTAGAATGTTCATCAAGGACTCCCCCCTGTCGCATGCCCATAGTCCTCCTGCAGCGGAACAACGACCGTCCGATAGAATGCCTCTCGAAATTTCTGATCATTGAAATAGAAAGCAAATGTATCGAAAGCACATGTGATACATCGGAGTACCGCTCGCACATAGTTCTCAGATTCATAATTGTTCAATTCTCTCGCTAGTCGGGTCGCAATTGAAACTTCCGTCATGCTGTCTTCTTTATCATCGTCACTAAGGTCTTTAGGCTCTTTAAATGACAAAATCGAGGCAACATGGGCTAGTTCAAGGAGTGCGACCCCGAGAGCGAAGACCATTTCGTTCTTTACTAGCCGACGACGTTTGGCAGCGGCAGCAACTTGCAAAACCGACTTGAACGTTTACGAGACGTAGAACCGTGAGGGAACCGCATCGCCGCCGCAATTCTTCAGCAAAAAAATGTCTTTTTTTTCCCAAGCGCGAGGAAGCCACGGGGTGCCGTGCAATTGTAATACCGAGGACGCAAGAGTCAGAGCCAGAGTGCACTTTTGCCGGGGCGCAATCCTCCTCGCGCCATGTATTATGTCCTTCAGTGACACTACTTCATATATCTGTACCTTTGGCGCAGGGCCGGTGACTGAGTAGACATGGTATTGCCAGGATTCGTCCTCGAGTACTCCCAGGCAGCAGTTTTGGAGATGGACTAGTACCAGCGCTCGGCACAAACTATCAATTTTCGCAGCGAGGTCTGATGAGGGAGAGCGCGAAATTGGAGGTCTTGAAGAGGATGAAACGGTTATGGACGGCGCAAATTGGACAGCCTAAATTGGACAGCCTTCTCTCCTGGCGTCTGGAAATCGGGTGCGGTAACTGCAATCGCAGCACCAGCCAACTGTGAGGACTCGATCTCGATATCTCTCCAATCCCACGGTGGGGATGAAGCAAGTTGAGACCGCTTCTCGAACGTCAACAGAAAGGCGAACCTTGTTGTATCTTCTTCTATGCCACAATTTTTCCTGATATCTAAGCGTAAGTTTGCTTGGTGGGGATGCGTGCAAGCACACGGTGAAAACCGTGAGCTGAGGTTATCGAAAAGTCGGTGAGCCTGGTCTCTAATGTTCTGCCGGTATACAAACTGAAGATTGTTTCTCCTCTCCATCTTGACCGGCTCAAGTTGGATGGCTCCATCGGTCAGTTTTGACAACTTCTCAATATCGCGATCGATATCAGCAATCAATGCCCCGCTTTTCGGTGTGGAAACCACCCCTCGTCCTCAGCCATAAACTTTTGAAGAATTCCTTGCGAGCCTTCTCATCAATTGTCCCGTCTGACGCAATCCAAGGTGGCTGACCGCTCTTCCCCAATTTCAGCTTCTCGCAGAGGAGCAGGATGCGCTTGTTCAACTTGTCTTGAAGCGATGCGTATCTGCGACAATTCGCTCCAAGTCGGACTTTAAGTGTGGCTTGCAGGTCTGCATCTAGCCCCGCTTCTGCTTCTCGTTCGCTTAGTAGAGCTGTTACCTGGCTGTCTGGAAGATTAAGCAGTCCAAGAAGCTTGCAGCACGTATCCATGTAAATGCCAATGGAAGCATCAAGCTAAGACAGGCGGTCAGTATTTGTCATAGATGATATCTGTACTGGCTTTTGCGCACCTGGGTACTATAGTCGTCAAATATGATGGCGTAGTTCTTCATATGCTTCATCACTCGAATCTGTTTTGGTCAGCTTAGGAGCATCAAAGGCTTGAAAGGATGACATGCCGACCATGAACGTCTTCCGATATGGTTCCACCCTGGAGAAGGATAGGCGATGTGAAGAAGTATAAGAATCGACGCAGACCGTTACAACACAAGGAAACTGAGCAGTACGCTCGAACCACCTCGACTCTACTAAATTCACCTTAACTGCTAAACGCTTGAAAATTTACGATGGTTCTCTTCAGCTCTGTCATTACCTCTCTGCTGTTTACTTCCGGCATTGCCGTCGCCAAACCGCTGCTGAAGACTGCTAATCAACCTGTGGTCACGTATTTGGGCACTCAAGGCCCAATACTTTGTATGTCTCGCACCATTCCAGCAAACATCAGAATACAATCTTTCTAAATTCTACAACAGCAAGTGGAACATGGGCGTCCAAAGGTGTTGTCTACACATCTGGAACTGTACCAACGTTTGACGGATCCGTCGTCGCCGGTGGCATTGAAGCACAAACGGTACGCCCACATTATTGCACCCTTGTAAGTTTATAATCCCTAACAATCTACAGGCCTAGGTCATCAAGGATATTGCTGTTATTCTTGAGGAAGCTGGCCCATCATGTGACTGTGTGATGAAGACTACTGTCTTCCTTGCTAATATGAGCGATCACACAGCCATGAACTCGGTCTACGGTTCCATGCTGCCATCGCCCAAACCCACACATACTGCCGTCGAGGTTGGCAAGCTTCCGGGTGCTTTCTTGATTAAGATTGAAGCAATAGCTGCAACCCCAGGCTCCTAGGTCGACTTCAACGACGGGCAAATTAGAGGATGAAGTAACGAGAAGAAAAGTAGCGAACATCGTTAGACCAACTTGCATGGAAATCGCTTTTCAATGCAAATTCTCGCAACCTTTTCTCGCACTTTGTGTCTTTTTCTTTTTGCTATTCTCTTCAACTTCTCTTGTCCCTAAAAATCTCATTACATCAACACACCCTGCCGTCTTTACCAAACAAAACCTCATCTCCCAAGCATCTCACAAACGTGGTGAGTCGTGGGTTCATTTCAGTTTCCAACGGCCCACAAGATCCTCTAGCAAACTCACCTAGATTGCAACACCCTGTCCCCATGTAACAGTCACATCCGACTCCGATCTCGAGGAAATCTTCTGTCCAGCGATGGCTACGTCCTTCCATCCAAAAGAAGCACAATTAATTGTTCCTTTGAACTTGCGACAATCATTACCACAAAAAACAATATACCCCAATCCAGTTTCTGAACCCGCGTCACCATTCCTCCCATTCTTCGGCTTCGACTGAGAAGGTACACCATTCCAACGGAACCAGAACTTTGGCGAACGGAAACTGTTCTTTTCAAACGTCTCGAAACGATCCTGTTCGTGCTCATCCGTGTCACTATCATCGCCATGATCACCACTTTGTGCTTCTTCGCTCCCAGACTCCATCTCTTCAACCGTTCGCCGAAGACTCGCACGGCTCGCAGCCATAACGACAGCGGCGCGCAGCGCCCCTGGTAAATCCAGCTCACCGACAACCCCTTCGCCGTTCTCAGTCAGACGATAGGTTTCCAGCGTCGCAGTTGCTTCGGACTGCACATCCTCTAGCTTTTGCCATGCACCGCATTTGATGGTATAGCTGCCGAATGTTTTGCGGACGTCAAAGGGTTTGGACTTGCTATTCCGCCTGTCTTGAACCCGGTTGTGCATGTGGCGGGATGAGAATGCTGCATCTTGCCAATCATCGTTCATATTTGCATAGAAAGGGGCAGTTAGAGACTGTGGTGGCGGCTGGTTGGTTAGCCGGTTTCGTCGCGTTGCGGATCAGTTTGTGAGGCTGGCGAGGCCGGTGCGGTTGCTTACGTCATATTTAATTTAAGTACCATCCCACAGGGTTTCGTGTTGAAACTACTTGTGAAGAATGTTGGTAGCGAGTATAGGTTAAGATTACAACAATAATAACGACAGGCCAAATATACTTTTAAGTTGAGGAATGATTTTATCCGTGCTACTTCGGGCCAGATTTAGAGTACCTACCCATGAGAGAGCAACTTTGCTTGCAACCCTTGTACGTAGCTTTTGGCATTCTACCTTGTCCGCATCATAAGATAGTTTCATACATGTATTTTTCGCACATTTGTGAGTAGTTACATAACTAAATCAAAATATATTCGTCTTCGTCATGAATATCTTGGAGATACGCTGGTAACAACACAGAGTCCAAGGCATCAATGGACATATTTCCCTACAATTATCATCGCCATCTTGTCCCTTTATGGGGTCTGAGTCTGATCAACGCACACACATAGGCTACCCATCCACGCACTCCAAGAATTAGTACTCGCATCGAGACTATTGTTCATCTGAAGATATTGTCCAGGTATTCCAGATCGTTTCCGCAAAGAAATACTAAGTTGAAACTCCAGCGGGAAAATCGCCCAGTTCTTGCCGTCAACGAAATCGATATGGAATTAAGAATTGCAAATATGACAAGGGATAACTAGCATACCTGAGGCCCAGTAAAAGCCACGTGGTGAATTTCTAGCCCTCCAGAGCAAAAAATTCATGCGTGCCTAGGTACTGTTAGGTTAACCTGAGCGTCGAGATGTTCCAAATCAAAAAGATGCCTGGTCTAATATGGGGTAGGAGTTCATAGTATTGCCAAGTATCTCTATTCTATTCTTACTGGTTGTAAATCTGAGATGCATTCAGGATCAGTAAGCTGTGCATTCGATTCAAGATCGCAAGAGGCACTATTTGCTGATTGTGGTCGAAACTACGCATCGCAAGCCGGACAAATGCCCCTCCTGACGAAGTTTTTTTTTTTTTTAACCTTATTCATTCAATTTAGCAAAAAGGAGAAGTAATTTTTGCAAGATATATTGGACACTGCCTACTTCAAGATGCACATATCTTTTTGCTGTTGGTGCCTATACAGGTCTGTTTCATGGCTGCCTGTTGAGAGCGGGGGCTATCGAGTTGGATGGCAAGCGCTGCAGCAGTGTGTAGTATCTAAGTAGCATCAGGCGTCTTGAGTAAAACACAACTGATTTCTGGCTACAAACGGTATTTAACAAAGGCCTAAGATGTGGCCCTAGGAATATGTTCAAGAGGTCGAAAAATGAAACGCGGATACGTGGCTCTCGAAGCGGAGAGGTTGATATGCGTCAACCCGTGCTGTTGAAGGTACCAAGTTCTCATGGATGATATCTCATTCAACCAGAGGCTTTACCTAGAATTTCAATCTGGCATTCTTTAGTACCTCTTTGTTCACAATCCACGCGCCTGGGCATGAATTCTTCATCCCAACTTTGTCATGATCACATCGCCACAACCGCCCCACTTTGTTTGCCGTCGAGTAGTGAATAAAAACACATTTTTAGAAACTCCCATACAACACCTGAATAGAGTCTGTCTTTCAGTTGTGTAAAAAGCGGTTTGAAACTACACAAGTTTACCGCGCCATTACACAATGCACACAATAGGGCTTTGATCCGACCTTGTACTCTCCTTTGACCTCGAATGAACTAAACACTTTGTTCACATCCGATCTTAGCGACTTTTTTTCCCCACGGTCCAAAGTTACACGTTAACAGCAGCTCGCCGCGACTTGAAGCAAATAACAATTTCGACCGCTACTAAGTTCTACATTTCAGCTAAAATGCCTCATACCAGGAGAGCGACATGGCCATTTCTACTAGGGGAAGATGGCCAGCCAGAGTTTTGCCAGCCACAACCGGACGGTCAGATGGCACCAAGTTGGCCATCCAGAAAGCGCCGCCGCGAAGAAGACGACGATGACGATCCACCCAACTGTCCGGCTGCTCCCAAAGGCCACGGTGCGCGCAAGATTCGTGTAACTCCCCAACTGCTCGCCAACCAAAACTCGCGCCGTTTCCGCATCTCAGATATTGGCGAACACATTGTCGACTGGGCATGTGAGCAGCTGCAGCCAGTGAGGCGTTGGTTTGTATCGGCGTGCCAAACGTTTCTTCAGGGACGGCACACGCAGCTGGCCTGGGATTGTCGCAAGCCGGAGCGGAGGAGGTTTTGTAGGCATGTGAGTCAGGTGGATCGGCATCACATGAGACGGAGGCAGGAGTTGGGGATAGGGGAGGGAATGGGTGAGCAGGTTGGGCAGAGGAGGGAAGACTTACCAGGCACTTACCAGTCTCCGCTTGGTACATATTCTTGCTTGACTGATGCTGGATCAGAGTTGGCTAACGCTCTGCAAGTAGGTGATGGCGGTAATCATGAAGAAGCCAGCGTTCCAGCGACAGTTCATGTCGAGCCTGAACAACCCCAAGCACCGAAGAGAAGAGAGCGGCCAACACCGTCCCCGGACATTCTCCAGGCGTACCTGATTCCAGCTCGTTTCCCCATTCTTCGCGAACGCTCGGCACGTCCCCGTAAATCTTTGTCATTGTGGGCCATTGAGTCAACCGACACATCGACATTGTGGAAACACCTAATCCAGGATTCCACGCTCTATACATCACCCCGTAATTCTACCCAACGCATCTCAAAAACGTTTAAACGAGTCTACAACATGTCGTCGAACGGAGTTACCAAACCTGACAAAGCATCGACTTTGCTGAAGAAAGCTGGTGACAGTCACGCTGAAAGTATCGTCAACAAGGTAGCCCAGGTGTCTTTAGAGCCAGAGGGGACGGCCGAAAGCGATAATGCACCCACCGCTACCCAAGTGCCACACAGCACGGTGTTGAACACCACCGCGCCGCCTCCCCGCCCTCCTCTTTTCCCGCCCCTCCCCACCCCACCAGCACTAGCCCCCATCCCAAAAATCACCATACAAGACTTCTCCACAGGCGCTACCCCCCGCACCGGCACCGGCACCCGCCCCCCACGAACCCCAAACCTAGGCACCAGCGTCCTAGAAACCACCACGCACCTCTCCCCACTGCACCCCCCCTGCCCAAAATGCACCTCCCGCAACCCCCCTTCCACCCCCGCCTGTACCGCCTGCAGCTTCCCGCTCGCGCCCCTCCCTTACCTGCTCACCGACACGCGGCGCCCCGCAACACAGCGCGCGTACCCAGCAGCCGACGAGTCCGACGACTTCGTGACGACGATCAAGCGCCGGTACGGCGGGTCGGCGCTTGCGCGGGCGGCGCTGGAGAGCGACGATGGCGACGATGAAGATGACGAGTTTTGCATGACGGGGGGTGCGGGGCCCGCGGGGACGCTGGATGAGGTGGGGGGGTTGGTGGCGATTGGGGAGGAGGAGATGAGGGTGTTGAGGGAGCGGAAGGATGATGAGGAGCGGGCGGCGCAGTGGAGGGCGAGTGGGCGGTCTGGGGTTGTGGAGGTTGCGGCGCCGTATTTTGATGAGCTTGTTGGCTGGGAGGGGAGAGGGGGGGTGTAGATGGGGATGGGGATGGGGATGGAGATGGAGTTGGATGTTGTGTGTTTGTAAGTTTTTTTTTTTTTTTTTTTTTTGGTTAGCAAAGGAATTCAATAAGCAGGTTTAGTTTTTCCGATGAAGATTTTTGAAACGTGCCAGGGGGGGGAGACCAAGGGACATTTTGACGATGCTGTGAGACTTGCGAGGTTTGGTGATGTGTGCTTCGGGGAGGCCAGAATAAAGTTCAGATGTTTCCAGGCCAAAAGGGCTCGTTCCGCCACTAAGCCTGATCAAAACGGTTCTCCATAAAGATCCAGATTTCAGCCCAGACCACGCAAGAAAGTTTGAATGTTTCCAAAATAAAACAAAAACAAAGAATTAAAACCTACAATAGAGTTTTCAAAACAAAAACTCTCCTGCATTCCGTTGAAACATTCCCTTCCACACACTGGAACCGTTGCACACCGATGCCGCAGACAAGTCCCACGTAACAGACCGCATCTAATCAAACCCAGCCATTGTGGCACCAGCGCATCTATTCTCCGTGAACAAAGCACGCGAGGCACGCGAACCTGCGCCGGGAACAACTCCAGCCAAACACTTGCCCTCTGCGTGACCACATGCATATGCACCCACCATCTACGCGCATAGAAAGCTGAACTTGGACCACGCAAGTGTGAATCTCTTTGTCAGACGCCGACTAGCTACGTGGTCTCGAACGCAATGCCCAATGTAGAATCCTTACTCAGCGTTGAAAATGCTAGTCGAGAACGACGTCACATTGCCACACCCGCGATCCAGAACGAAACGAAGCGCAGGTCAAACCGCGGTTCGCAGGTCCTAGTCTGCCAGCGCACAAAATGCAGTGATGTACACCGGATAGCGTACCCAACACTGGCAACTCCAAATCGGTACGCAAGTCACACGCACAAAAAAAAATCAAAAATCAAGACTTCAGAGAACGCGGACGATGATGTGCAAAAGTGATTTCTACATCGGACTACATACCGCAGATCCCATATCACATGACACCGCGCTCGCGCGCCAGCCTCCACCAAGGTTACAACAAAAAGGGGGTATCACCAAACTCCACACCACCGAAAGAAAGGTGAGATTCGCGCGAATCCAAAACGAGAGCGGGGGGTTATCATGGGCAAGCGCGATATCAACGCGTGCGCACCCGTCTCGAAAAAAAAACAAACAAACAAAGGGTAGGGTAAGGGGGTAAAAGTAAAAGAAGGGAAAGTGGTTAAAGACGCGAGTCTTGAATTCGTCAATCGTGGATGAAGCGAAAGAGGAATTACAACGAAGTAGCCGGACTAAAGTTGGATTTGGGGGTGTTTAAAAAAAAAAGTGAGCAAAAGCGCAAAGGTGGGGTTGAAGAGAAAGGGTTGTGCGCTAGGCGCAAAGGTATGAATGGGGTCGTGAAGCGTGAGAAAGAGCAGCCGCTAGCGGGAGAAGCAGAGCGCAGCACCAGTCGATGATGCCAGCCGATGTACTCAGTCGAGCTCACAGAACGAGGTAGGCGGCGCCGGCAACGAAAGCGCCGACAAGCGCATTGGCATCGAGGGCGGTGGCAGCACCAGTGAATTGCGCCTGGCTAGGCTTTGCGCTGGTGGGGGTAGCGAGGGTTCCATTGGGCTTGAGGCTGGCGGTGAGGACGGCGCCGGTGGGGTGCGAGGGGTGGATGGTGGACGTCTGGTTTGCGACGCTGCCGGAGGGCGAGGACGAGAGGGTGACGGTGTTGACGCGGTAGACGGTGGAGGTGATGTAGACGGTTGAGTCATAGACATCCGTCTCCAGGGCGAAGGCGCACGCAAAGAGGGCGAAGAGGAAGACGACGAGCTGCTGGAAGGAGCGCATGGTGGCGGCTGATTCGTAGTAGTGACGGTAACGTGTTGTTTGCGATCAAGTGTTGATTTGCTGCCAGGTGCAGATGTTCGAGTCTTGAGGCCTGGGTGGGCGACAGGGAAGAAGCGTCTGCGACAGAAGGCTGGTTTCGTGTGTGTGCTGGATGGGCAATAGTGCGCAAGCGCGGTATGGTATTTGATATAAACAATGGATATCGGGCTTTGGAGCGAGGAAAGAGTGTTTGTATTGTCTGTTCGCAACAAAGAATGTGGGTGAATCAGAAGAGCAAGCTCAGCCTGAGGGCGGCGTTGGATAAGAGTAAAGACAGTGCAGTAGGGCGATGGACAGTGCGAGGACGGAGCGTTTTAGAGGGAAAGCAAACAACGGCGTGGGCCCGGGGGCAGGGCAAAAGGGCGAGGGCCTGTCTGATGAGGCGCAATTTCCCTGATCCTGGCGCAATTTCGGCCAACGACATGGCGCTAGTGGAGCCGCTACTGCATGGCCCGCCTGGCGCTTGCCCTGGTGCCTGCCAAGCCCAGCGGGATCGCCCAAATCGCTGCAACGCACGGCAAATCGCTGCCTCGACCCGCGCTCAACAGCAGCCTCTGCGCTGGGCTTACACGATGCTACCGGAAAATCTTACCATGGCTCACCATCGTCACCAGCAGCAAGACCCGGTTCTTCTTCTTTTTTCTTCTTTTTTTTTTTTTTGGGCCATCTCGCCGCGAAGAAATTCGCCGCCTTGGAGCCCGCGCGACTACACTTCTCTCACACTCGCACCGTCCCACCATTGCCCTCCTCTGCCCTGAAACATGCACAGCCAATCCCCAGCCCACAGCCCCAGGCTGCACAAAACGTGACTGGAGCCAGCAAAGAAGGCGCACTGCAGCCCGTAAACCTTGTGTTACTATGCACCCGCACCACGTCCAGCGCAGCGCGACCAAGGCAAGCTCACCGACTGGACTAGACTGAGCGACTGGCTGGACTCCACTCCACTGCACGCCAACCATTCGTTACCAGCGACCAAGACGCATGGCAGCCGTGGAAATGCAGCGCTTTGGCCTCTGACGAAGGGGGTCTCAGCCACGGCGAGTGAAAGACTGGTAGCGTAAGTGCCGCGAACAAGGGCGTTCAGCACCTAGAGCAATAGAACAAAGGGCCGCTTACACAAGCTTGCAAGTCTCTGCAAAAGATCTGACTGCATTGTCGAATCCCAACATGTGCTTGGTGTGCCACGTCGGCGCACGCAAGTCGCACGTGAAGACATGCAAGAACACAGCGTGGCAGCACGGCGCAGTGTGACTCTCGCATTTGCTCGCGATGGGACATGACACATAGAAACTAGTCGTGCTGAGCGTAGTTAATCAGCGTTGTCACGTCAATGGGGCCCCGGCCGCCAAAGAAATAAAATTGCCATTTGACTCCAGCCCAGCATTGCGGCCGCCCATTGGCTACACACCAGCCCCCGTCCTATTCATATTGCTACCTTTTTTACACAACACAGTGCTTCATTTGTTGCAGGCGCCCAGCAGAGCCTCGCGCGCGAAATAGCCAGCGTTGCGTCCAGCTGCTTCTGATTCAGCGTGCTGGCTCCAGTCTGATTCACCCCAGCTCATACGCGCGCCTAACAAATTGCGCCCCTCCAAGCAGCTTCCCAAAGCGCATAGCGAATTTCGGCCCCGTCCTACTTGTGCAAGTGTCAGCACTCGAAAACCAAGTCTGCCAGCCTTGCCGAGCATCCAATGCCCGAAGCAAGGCTGGAGGCCAAAGGCCCCTGTGTGCCAAAACACAGACACATGACCTCGCACTCCGCCAGCAGGCACATACCTGCGACCAGTGCACCGCGCGCTAGGCTGTCCCCAGATGCCCGCTATTGTCTGCAAGATTGAGATGTGATGAACGAATGTCTGTGTTGCGGCTGTTATGATATTGCCCCCATCCAAATCGGATCCTTCAATCTGCTTCCATGATTTCTGCGCTTTCCCAGAGCCGGCGACAGATTTCTTCCGCCTCGTTGCGACTGCGCGCCCGCTCGCTGTCATAGCTCTGTCCAGCGTCGCCTTCGCTGCGTCGACTCCGCGGGCGGCTGTCGTCCTTGTCGAAACTGACTCGTGCCGGTTTGCGCGAGCTCGCTCCATCTGTTTCAATGCCCGTCTCGAAACTTGTGCTCAGGCTGGTGGACCCATGCTTCCCGTTGGTCGTGGGCGACTTGGGGATTCGTGTTTTGCGCGACATGCCCGGCATTTGGTGGATGCGGAGCATAGAGTCGGCGATGGGGTTGCGGTAGCGCCGCACAACTTTATACTCGACGGCAACATGGTTGAATTGCTGCTGCAAGCGCGGGTCCAGACGGCCTTCACCGTGAGCATTGTAGTTGATGCTGGACTGGATAAAGGTAGGGCCACCGGCGCGCGGGAGAGTGACTGGGACTAACTTCTGGGGATCGATGTTGGAGGAGGCGCGTTGCAGCATGAGCTTCTGCTGGGTTCGCGACGGCGGTAGGTTGGTGGGCGTTGTTGCGCCTGAGCGCGAGGGCGTCCTGTTTGGCGTTTCTGCGCCGCTGACGTTTGGCATCGACTTGTTTCTCTTACTTGGATTGAGATCGGCTTTGGACGACTTGTGCGATGGCATATAGCCTGCATCATGTGGAGTACCGGCCGAGCCATCTCCATCCATGAAGCGCGACACCAGGTCCCGTCCAGGTGTGTCTACTAACGTAGAGGCAGCGCTGGTACCAAGGGTACCAACAATCGTGTGGCGATCGGTCGCCGCACCCACAGTCGCCGCGACCGATGTCGTCTGCGGAGGGACAGTGTGAGAGGCGCTGCGTTGGAGGAGGCGCGAGGTAATCAAGTCAGCATCCGGCGGGCGTGAGTGGTGAGAGCTGCTTCCATTCGTTGCAGCCGCAGGGCGTGTTCGTTCGGGTGATGTCTGGGTGCTTGGAGACGTGGGGTGGCGGCTGGCGACCAGCTGCGACGGGTCGCCGCGGTTGTTCTCCATGTTTCGCTCTGCAAGCTTGTGCTGAGCGTCGAGGATGACCGAGTTAGAGCGCGTGTTGGAGCGCGTGGTGGTGGGCGATTGCGAGGCGCTCTCCTCTGTCCAGCCGTCGTCGCCGCCCTCCTCTTCTTCTTCTTCGTCGCTGCCGACGTCAAAGTGCACAGTAGGATGGCTGTCTGGCGACGTCTGGCGTGAGCGCGAAGGGCCAAGCAGCTTCTTGGAGACGGAAACCTCGCTCTTGGAGGACTTGAGCATGTGCTTTGTCTGTCCCTGGCGGGCGAGGTGGCCGCTGGAATGATTCTTGCGCAGTCCAGCCGGATTATGCGCCTGGTGGGCTGCCCTTACAACACCTCCAGACAAAGCATGGCGCTTGAAGCTGGGTCGCGGGCTGCTGGGGGCCGATACCGAGTTTCCAGACTGGGTGCGGCGGTGGTGTCGCCCCTCTTTTTCCGCGGCTTGGGTCTGTTGGGCCTGTTGCAGCTGAACCTGCTGAGCCTGCTGGGCCTGCTGGGCCTTGTTGAGTTTGTTCAGGTTCTTGCCAAACGACGTGTTCCTTTGCACGCGCTGGCCGACAACATGATGGCGCTGGGCTTTGTGCTGCTGGGGTCGCTGGGGCTCGCCCTCGGATAGATGCGACTGTGCAGATGACTGTCTGGCCATGGCGGTTGGCCGTCTGGTCGTCCGCGAATGAGCGTCGTCCGCAGAGGCCATGGTTGCTTTTGGCCCTGTTGCACTGCTGTCTTCTGTTTGGCTGTGCGGGCTGCAGCAATTGCTAGCTGTAGGCGGGTCGTGATTTGGTGATGAGAGAGCTGGTGGGTTGTCGTGTCTTTGTCTGGCTGGAGGTCAATTGCATGGGTTGGAGAGACGGTCAGTGGTACAGTCGGTGCCACGTTTGGGCCCAATGACATTGATTATCAGTGGTCGAGCGCATCGCCAAATCGTCAGAAGGAGCAAGCGGTGAGCCGGCCGCGACGCTTTCGGTTGACCGCGGGCCGCCCAACGTCACCGCCCGAACGCAAACGCGCCACAACCATTGATCACCCGCTTCGTTGTTTGTTTGGATGTGATTATTCTGGTATCTAATTCAGATCTTCATCCGCGTAGACCTTCCTTTTTCCTAAAGAGTGTGCGACGCATATCATGCGCTATCCTTGTGTCATGTCCGCCAAACCCCGTCCCATATCTAGATGCTTCATTATCCATGTCATGATATCTCGTCCCCTCTCCTCCTTGCCCTTTTCTCATCCCCGTTCACTTTCATCCTGGGGCCGTAAAATTATGTGCGAACCTCTTGAGCCTCCCTTTTACGCCACGTTGGGGGGCCGTTCGCTGGTGGCTGATGTGGCGTTGCGCTGGATTCATACCATCGATGCAGCCAAAGGACGAAGTTGTGACGGTTGAGTCTGGACGTGAACAATACGACGGCGGAGGCGGCCCTGAAAAGTACGTTGGAGCATCGGATAAGTTCCCCATTGAACCTTCGTGGGTAACGCGCGCAATGGCTGTCGATGGTCGAGTGCTATCTGCGCTCTTGGTCCTCCGCTTGAAAATAGCATTTATTCGGCGCTCTATGCTCCCCTCGGCCTCACTTGTCCTTGCGCTCGCTGGGCTATCATAACGAATCTGAGGCTGCCCAAGTAGATGATCGTCGGTTGGTGACGTTGCTGTAGGCTCTGCAGGTGATTTAGTTGACCTAGCTGACCGTACGCATGCGGAAGGAGTCAACAAGACTCCAGCTTGGATCGAGTTCCTGGGTGGAGCACCTTGTTGCATCAGTTCGTATGGAACTCCAAAGACGGGCACTGAGATTGAACGCCTGTTAATTTGCTTTCGAGTCACCATCCCTTGCGACTTGTTGCGCGCCAGTCGAGGCATTTGCACCTGTATCTTCTTGGCATGGCGACGAAACACCTTAATCTGATAGTTAGGAGAGATGAGTGTCTGGCTAACTCCCGGCTCCTGTATGATAGGCGTAGCATGCTGGATGCCAGCCGTGTTTTTCGTGTCAGTCCCAACAGCCTTCTTCCAGTACGAGACCCCGCCCATGAGGGGAGGTGATGGGGTGCTGATGCTGGCATCGAGCCACGCATTGACATTCCGCACGATGCCCGAGTTGGGCCTTGGGAGAGGCGGGGGTGAGATAGCATCGAAGGGCTGCTGAATGCAAATAGGGATGGATGGGACCGGGGGTATTGCGCTCGCATCTTCTGTGTTTGGGCTGGATGGCGCAGTCTGAGGCCGCTTAACAGGCGAATGCTCCTTCAATCCACCATTTGCCCCATCGTTAGTTGGCTGGATAGATGGAAGCCTTCGCAGACGTCGCTGTAACCATTGCATTTTCGTTTCGGTTTTGGCTCCGGTCGTAGAACATGGGGGTGTGGTAGCGGGTGCTGCCATGTTGACTTTGATTGATATCGAGCACGAGGAGTGGGGAAGTGCAAAGTGCAGCCCGAATCGTTGGCCCGTCGTGATTTCAGGTGCTATCAGCACGCTATTGTCGAGGAAGAGGCCCTCACATGCAAAAGTGATGGTGACGTTGAATTAGGAAGGCATGACCAGTGAATAAACAGTGACAACACAAGCAACATCTTTTTTTACCCCGCAAATGCGCTTGAGATCAACGGAGTCATGCCGCATAGACTGACTGGCTTGCCGTTTCAAGTGGAAGTCATATTATCAATCGAATTCAGCGCTGCATTATATCTTGTCAAGTATTCCAAGGAGGTATGGCTTGCTACGAGAAATTCGGTACAAGCCCTCTACGCCGAAAGAACACTTCCATAGTCGATGAGATACAACCTGAGTGTTTTCTAAATGCCATAATAATTGCTCCTAAGGTAGGGTTGAAATTATTTGCCACTGCGAGACAGCTTCTCAAATCATTCAAGTAGAACCATACGCCTAGAGTATCAAGATCATACCCACAGTAGCCAACTCAATCAAGTAAGCGTCTAAATTAACAGAAAAAACTCCTTCATAGCTACGTATAACACGAAAACACTACAATATATTAAATTACACACGCTACACATACAATTGTTACCGATAGTCAAAAACAACTAGGAAAATCATTTTACAGAAACTCAATGTACCTGCCAACCAGGAATTAATACAAAATATTTACCAATTCTACATGACTCGTCTTCCAACTATTTAAATCTTGCCCTTGTCTTGGAAAAGTCGTTGGAAACTTTGCTCTCCCTACATACGCTGGAAAGTATAAACTTCTAACCAGCCCATCACAAGGCAAAGACAACCCCACATCACTTCCCCAATCCCAGCCTCTCAAACACATCCTAAAGCTCACATAATCATACCTTACTTCCCTCCTCCCCCAACAGCCGTCAGAATTTTTTTTTATCACGCTCACACCTCGTCCTACCACTGCGCTCGACTTCAACCAATTACATCGCCCGCACTCGACTCATCCTGACACCTAGCGCACCATCCCAATGCGGTAATTCCAACAACCACCATACACTCATCGCAACGATATAAATGCCCATCGAGCACGCCTAGGAAATCCATAGATAACAAGTCTCACACACATTCACACACCATTCCAGGTCTTGTTTGATTGACTCGAATTACATTACTTTTACTCCATCAGACTGTTATATTCAACGACACAATGGTGCGCAAATCCAAAGACAAATCCACAGCGAGCGACGAGCACGGTATAGTCGTCACAGCGCAGCAATCCCGCTACGCGCTCGACGCAGTCGATGCCCCGGCATCGAAAGAAGTACGCCCCCGACCACCCCTCTACGCCCGTCTAACAGCCCTAGATCCTGATCAAAGACCTCTCCATCTCCATCTCAAACCGCGACCTACTGTCGCGCACGATGCTGCACCTCGTGGAGGGGCGGCACTACGTGTTAGTTGGGCGCAACGGGACGGGCAAGTCCACACTGCTGCGCGCCATAAGCGAGGGCTTGGTGCCGGGGATACCGTGGAGCGTGAAGATTTTGTTGTTGGGGCAGGTGCGGGAGGGGGGTGGGGAAGCGCGGGGTGAAACCGTGTTGCAGCATGTCGTGCGGAGCGACACGGTGCGAGAGCGGTATGTGGAGGAGGCAAGGATGTTGAGCGAGGCGTTTGAGGGGGCGGATGGGATGGGAGTTGTGCAAGCGTATAGGCGGGTTGGGTATGGGAGGTTGGGGGGAAGGCTTGAGGAGGGGAGGAGGGTTGCCGAGAGGCGGAGTGGGGCGAGGGGAAAGGAGGCGAGGAAGGAATTGATTCGGTTGGAGGAGCGGTTTGAGGTGGAGGGGAGGAGACTTGAGGAGGATGGAGAGGAGATTGATGCTACGAGGTTGAGCGAGGAGACGAAGGATGCGGCGGATATGTTGGTGAGTATTCAGGCGTCGTTGGAACTTATGGATGCTGCGCAGGCAGAAGCGAAGGCCCGAGTTGTATTGCTTGGGCTGGGCTTCACGCAGGACCGTATCGATGGCCCGATCTCAGAGTTGTCTGGAGGCTGGAAAACACGTTGTGATCTGGCCTGCGCGTTGACGCAGTACGCCGACGTCCTGCTCCTCGACGAGCCTACGAATTTCCTCGACCTACCTTCTATCCTCTGGCTGCAAGAATATATCCGCAACCTGAGTCGCACCACTGTGCTCATCACCACGCACGATCGCGCTTTCGCCGACGAGGTGGCCGACGAGCTCATCGTTCTGCGCAACCAACAGCTCGAGACTTTTCGCGGTAATTTGAGCACATACGAGCGCGAACGGTGGAAGAAGTCAAGATGGCTGACTAAAATGAAGGATGCCCAGGAGCGGCAGAAGAAACACATGGAAAAGAGTATAGCAGGAAACATCAAGGCTGCGAAAGAAAAAGGAGACGACAAGAAATTGAAGCAGGCAGCATCTAGGAAGAAGAAAATTGATGAACGGATGGGAATGGAAGTTGGGCTCAAAGGTGGAAGATTCAAACTGAATCGCGATCTTGCGGGCTATCATCTTACCAACCGGGCGGAGATTGAAGTGCCAGATTTCGATCCATTGCCGCTGTTGGCATTTCCTAAACAGCCGCCTGATTTGAGGTTTCCTGGAGCGTTGGTAAATCTTGAGAGGGTGGGGTTCTCATATCGGAAAAAGAAGGTAGCAATCTTGACGGACATTAATCTAACTATCCATGCCGGTGCCAGGATTGGGCTGGCGGGATTGAATGGGTCAGGGAAGACGACGCTTGTGTCGTTGATCATGGGGAATGGAGATGAGGGGGGACTGATGCCGACAAGTGGGTCTATAACCAGACATGCGAGAGCGCGCATCGGACGCTTTTCGCAGCACTCGATTGAGGAGATATCGAGCCTGGCATCGTCGAACATGCAAATGACGGCCCTCCGTCATGTGATGGAAACCGTTGGCCAGGAGCTGCAAGAGAAGGATGCGCGCGGTCTACTCGGCGGCCTGGGTCTGCACGGGCAAACAGTCTCTGACGTTCCTCTGGCATTGCTCTCAGGCGGTCAGAAAGTACGAGTGGCACTCGCGAAGCTGCTCTGGCCACCGCCTCAGCTGCTCATTCTCGACGAAGTCACGACGCACCTGGACGCGGACACGATCATGGGATTGGTGCTGGGGCTGCGAGAGTACGATGGAGCGCTGCTGGTGGTCACCCACGACAGATTCTTCATGAGGTAAGTTGGTGCACTAGATTTGGGCTATGCCGAGAGGAGGCTAAGCGATGGGCAGAAGCGTAGTTGAGGGAGAACGGCCGTACAAGCTAGCGCCAGGGGTTCGCGGCGATGAGGACGAAGATAGCAGCGAGTGGTCGGGCGACGAGACAGGGGCAGGGCCAGGAGCGGTGTACCGACTGGCCAAGGGGCAGATTCGGAGGCTGGATGGAGGCATGGCGGAGTACGAGGAAATTGCCGCAAGACGGGCGGCGCGGTGGGCGGGAATATCTAAATCATAGGCTGGGGCAGGTCAGTAATAGCAAAAAGCGATATGAGGGGAATTATTTTGGTGGCTGAACTGGGCCAGTCACACAAAGGGAGGCAGTTTAGGCTCGTCTGACAGGGCGCTAGACCGTATTGGGTCTCCCGAAGACGGGCTGCACTGACGCTTGGGCGTCACGTGCACGCACATCATGGAAGAGTGGGAAGTGGGACACGCTGTTAGGCCAGCCATGTCCACGCTCCGAATGAGTTAGGGGCAGTTTTGCGCCAAGGCCAGTTCTTGCTCTCGCCTCCGCGACCACCAACCCACCAACCGTCACCGTCGCTCCTTTTGCTTGCGTCTCGTTCTTTCGAGCACATCGTCATTCGTTCATTCATTCATTCGTTCATTTACACTCACTCACTTTCATTCCATTTCCATTTTCGTTGCTATTCTTTGGCTGCATACAATACAGGTAATCATGTCGTAGGAGCGAGGAGGCGCTTAGTAATTCAAGGAACAAGTTTTGAAACAGCAAGAGTAGCCACAGCTATCATGGGCGAAACAGAGAGCGTCAACTCGACCCCCATATCTACCGCCGAGCCATCAGGCCTCAAGGCCGCTAAGGACAAAAACTGCCCCTTCTGCGGCCAGGCCTTCACCTCATCTAGTCTGGGACGCCATCTCGACCTGTACATTAGGCCTAAGAACCCCAAGGCCGCCGATGGCATTCACATTGTCGATGAGATTCGCAAACTGCGAGGCGGCATCACCCGGCGGCAGGCCAAGGGCAGCTTCTCGCTCCCTAAGAAGGGCGATCGGGGCACCGCAAGCTGCACACCCGTAAACAAGAAGCGCAGCCGGGCCAGCGGGGATTCCGCCACATTGGTTCAGAGCCCCGATGACGAAGACGACGAGGATGACGGCGACGAGGACGAGGAGGAGCTTCAGATGGACAAGTCACGCACACACTTCAAGGACGTGAGCTGGAGCCATGGCAAGCGGCCGGGGCGGGGGCTGGCCACCAAAACACCAGACATGCGGCGGGACGTGTCGCGTCAGGTGCAAAAGGCCGACCTGGATCAGCGCCTCAAGACGAGCGAGGAGGCCGAGATTGCGAGTGCGACCGAGATGGCGCTGCGAGAGCTGCTCAAGAGCGTGCGCGAGGCGTCTGGCTCCAGTCTCTTCGACTTCGACCCCTACACCCTCAATTTTCCCTCACTCTGTCTGCAGATCCTGCCCGCGCCCTCGACCCTCTTCTCGCCCACGCCTTTTGCCGCGAGCGAGTCGTGGTCCATCAGCCCGCCTGGCCAGAAGCAGCTAGACGCGTTGAACAAGCATGTCCGCGAGCGCCTCCTGGCCCAGCAGCGCCAGCGTCAGATCAATCAGATCTATCCCCAGCTAGGCGGCCCCAACTCGACGCCTTCCTCGGCTGCCAATTCGCCGCTGCCCACTCCGCCGCTGTTCGACCCGGACCCACAGAAGCTCTTCTGCCACATCGCCGATGCCTTCAGCCACTGGATACACCTGCCCGACCGCACCCGACAGGACTACTGGCAGGTGGAGATTCTGCGCTGCTATGCGCGCGCCGACGACCGCCGCCGCGAGGCCGAAGTCCAGCTCGAGAACGCGCGCAGAGAGATCGAGCATCTGAGGAGGACGGCGGGCGCACCAGAGATTTCACCCATTTCCATCAACCTCAGCACCGACACCACGAAGGAGCTCAGCAAGCATGGCATGGACTTCCGTAATTGGGACTATGATCGCCTCATCGACAAGTGGAGGGGCGTCATTCGGGAAAACAGGAACTCTTCCTCTGGCATGGCCGCCCAACGCCCCCTCCCCCGCGGCCCCGCCAGCACCCGCAGCTGCTCTATGGCCAGCCTCCCGCCCCAAACCTATCCAACCCTCCCACCAACTTGCCAGACCAGTCCCGTCAAAGCCGAAACCCTCCCTTTCACCGCGCCCCCCACTGTCATCGACGACCCTGTCAGCGACCAACTCGACGCCGAAGGTGATGACGACGAAGATATACCCCTCTCCCACCACACAACCCCCTCACACCTCCAACAACAGCAACAGCAACAACATCTCATGCCCACGCCCGTCCACCACATGCATATCCAACAACAACAACAACAGCAGCAGCAGCAGCAACAGCAACAACAGCAGCAACAACAACTGCAACACCACGCGTGGGCCCAACATATGGCACAATCCCGCCACCAGTCATTTGCGCCGCACCACATGGGTTCCGCCCCCGGCAGTCGCCGTCCCAGCGTCCAACTTATGGACCTCAGCGGCAGTCTCCCCATGAGCATGGCGGGCGTCGAAGGTCTGTGTTCCACCGACGGCTTCCTAGTCGAGATGGGCGGCTTCGGCACAGATTAAACCCCTTCCTCTTCCCTGGGCGTTTTTTTGTCTTTCCCTTTCACATTCACTTAAACTGGCGGCCTTTTCTCTTCTCCTTTATTCTGTTTTTGTCACAGCTTATATACCCCTATTAGTTAGTTGATTTGCTTTCTTGGTGTAATTTTATTTTTTGCGATGGGGGGCTTTGGGTGGTGGCGTTTATATACCCGGTCTTTGGTAGACCATGGATTGTCTTTTTTTGTGGGAGTTATGGGGTGGAAGGGAGGGAGGGGTAGAGGGGGTTGGGAGGCAGGGATCGGATGGGATCGGCATGTGGTAGTTGGTAATATATATATAATGCAAGGGTGGACTGTATTAAGTTGAAGATGTTGCGTGTGTTGCATGTTGTATGTGTGAGATAAGGTGAGGTGATGAGGAATAGAGTGTGGCGTGTAATTGTGGCGGGATGAACTGCATAGTGTGGGGAGAGTATATCGACGAAATGTATGGATCGAGGAGTGGATACATTGAGGGTGGTGACGTCTTTCCAGTTTGTTTTCGCGCATTTCAGAGCAGGCTGCGCAAGTGCAAATTTGGGCATGTGGTGTTAGTTGATAGTGTGTGTGTTTGATTTGTTGATAAGTCATGTATATCAGCACATGGGGATGTTGCGGTAATGAATTGAACGTATAGTCTGACATTGACGGGAGTGCGCGTGGTTTCATGGTGTTTGGCATAGGTATTCATTCATCAACGGTGATATATTTTAGGTACTTAGATTCCAAACTCTACAAGGCGTTTATATGTCTAGTTGCACCGATCTTAGTTAATTGGAACTGTACTGTTGTAATATATTTGGCGCTGAAGAAACATGGTAGTATGAGCTACCTTCTGGGATTCTCGAGGGTTTTCATGTGGAGCTTGATCTATAAAATGTATTTTTTTTTTTCATATTTGTTGTTATGTTCGACAGACTATCGTCAACTAGTCTAATTGGAGTGCCTACTAATCGGGCTACTTTTACAGGGGTGGTAGGTAGAAGAGTTAGCAAAGATTCTGCCGGTGTCATTTCAAATTAGCCTGTGTCTACTCAAGTATCAACTACCTATGCTAGATACATGTACTTGTACTACCGTCCTACAATATGCTCCAGGCATACGGATCTCTTTCATTCCTCCTTTTGAGTTCCTCTCGACCTTGTTTCGACTTTTCCGATTCTTCGAACCCCACCAGCTTCCACTCTCGCCCTTCACTGCCATCAGGCTTAGTTCGCACCACTAACTCAAACAGCACCCAGTAGTAATTGCCCATATACGGAATCTCGCCACACTCGTCAGACACAATGTTAACTTCCCAGCGTTTGACCTTCACCCCAGGAAGCAACTTCACCAAATTCATCGCCACATCCTCAGATTTGTGGTAGCGATACGGAGTCTCCTTAGTCGAATGAAACCCGGTATTGCCCACCAGAAAGCGCACTGTGTCCACCTGGACATTGTTCTTGCACATCAACTTCGCCAAAGGTTCGTAAATCCTCGAAAGATTCTGACCAAACCTATATATCAAATCCATGGTTACCTGGGACAGGACCAGCTCCACCCGGTTCACCTCCTGGTCCCGCAGAACCGGGCTTTCTTCGGTGTAGGGTTGCATCCAAAATTTCCACACTTCGCCGTGGAAGTACTGCGTCATGCCTTCAACTAGAATCCGCTTGCATGTGATTAGCCAGTCGGGGCTGGCCCGCTGGATGGTGTCACAAGGCACCTCACGGCGCAGCCCGTTGTACGAGTACTGGTATTGGCGTTTCCATTCACAGGACGAGCGTTTGCATTTGCTTGAAGCTGGGATGACGGTGACAAAGTTCATGCGGAGGTGCATGAAGAGTTCGTGGTAGACCTTGTCTCGAACTTCACGTGGGAGACGGAAGAAGATGGAGTTGGTTTGCGCGTTTATGGGGCCAGCGGGGTATGCCTCAGTAGACATAGCGAGATTTTGGCTGGCAGTGTCCATATTGATGGAATCGGAGAGGAGGCGCAAGCGAGATGCCGTTGCTGAGCTTGAGGATATCGTGGGATCTCGTAGCCCTGATTCTTGGAATGGACTAGGATCGAAGGATTGAAAGCCGAAGGTGAATGTCCTAGGTGTCGCCCAAAATTACTAGCCTTGTTTTACTCAGACACACAAAAAGAGTTTAAAGCATTTCCCATATGGATATTCTGGCACAGTCGTTGAATTGTGTATATCAGGCTTGTAGAAGAATTTACATAGGTAGAGTCAAAGGCCTCCTCATGCCGCGCTGGAGTTTGAGCCATGGCGCTAAGCCGTTTTGAAACATATTGCGCAAAGTATGGCGCGCTACCCGCGGCCTAAAATTCTACATGCACGAGCACATGTATTTGGCAGTGTTCTATAATAGCGAATCTTTGCAAGTTGCTCATTCTCCAAGTCCCATTCACGAGCATTGCAGTTACTCAACGCAAGCTTTGGAGCAAGCGCTTGTGCCTATTTCTGTAAATTTCGAGCTTTTTTTATCGTTTACGGAATTGGTAGTTAGGCTTTTACGCAACGATCGTCCCTGTCAAATTTGATTTGACCACGACATGTTACGCGACCCGTACATGACCCAATCAACATGCGACTTTGTGGCGCTGAGTTATGATCCTCCCGAACTAGGCTTTTTAGGCGTAGCGCTGATGTTTTCTAGCATGAGCCTTTTCGGCACTACGGCATTTGATTAGGGAGGTCACCCCTTCGGAAGGGCTATGTGGGAATTCCAGCAGTACAAAAGACATCTGACAGTGTCGACAACTAGGCAAGAAAAATATTTTCTCCTTCGTACTCTTTTTTATTTTGCAATGTGACCTGCTTGTCCACATACCTATCTTGGCAGAAGCTAGGCGTTGCAAGGATAAGTACGAAAGAGGAAATGCACGAGATACTTGGATAAATTTTACTAAAGCCAGTGTTCGGGAAAATGCCCAATCGGCACGTTTCCAGCCCACTGGCTCAAAACATCATCGGGTACATAGGTAGGTAGTTCAGAAGAGTACTCACAATCTAAAGATACACAAACAAAGGACAAGGAAGGAGCAAGCCCTACCTTTCTATGCTTATTCGATCACAGGCTTTTTATACTTCTTGTACATGGTACAATCTAATTTAGTACCCGGACATTCTCTCCTAATTCCTATTCTGGTAATTAATGTGCCACGACACTCCGGGCATGCATGCGACATCAGCACATCCTTCGAGAATGTTAGGCATCCAGCCTAGCCCAGCTATGATACACCCTTGATACCTTGTAACGAAGGATTCGTATTCCATACACAGCCCTATCATTCTATCGCAAAATGTTCCAAAGCGCGTAACCACGACCACCCCGCGTTAGAGTTTTGAGCATGATAATTAATACTCAGCAGGGAGACCATGGAACAAGTTTTCGCTCTGCATTTTCCTTACCATTGATAAATCAGCTTTACAAAAGAAGAGTGCCATGTACTTGGCGTAAATGCAGTATCACAGAGCCGGAAATGAGTTGCTAAGGCGTGCTGCAAAGGGATCCCATTGACCAGTAAATAGCAAAAAACCTCTAGTCAAACAGCGAGCCAAGGCACCTAGCTATGATCAGTCATCTGGATATGATACAAGGAGCGCTGATACTTCAGCCACACTGTCCCACATCCCTCCCTCTCTGGATTGCTGTCGTTGTTTGTTCACTGTCATCATTCATTCCCACTCAGGTGTTCCGACAACACTGTGATTGCTGATTGCGCGATCCAACCCATTTAGTAATGCCATGTTACGAACACGATACATTGTTCGAGCTTTGTCGCTCGTAGCGCTCGTCTACTGTCTTCGGCTTGTCCGTCGTCAGTATCTCTTCCAGCAACACATCCATCAACGGAAGATCACATCAGACGACTTTCCATCCTCATATATGAAAGTACTTAACGACTCAGTCGCGCGCCACGAGCAACCGCCCCTTGATTTTGACTACACAACGACGTTCACAAAACCCCAGATCCCTCGGGTGATTCACTTCATTTGGTTCCAGAATCTCTACCCGACCCACGATGGAGCCAGTCAGATTCCCACATCGAGCTCCAGAGCCCCAGAGCTCTGTCGCGAGTTCAATCCAACCTACGAGGTACGCATATGGAATGCGACAGGAGCCCGGCAGTTCTTGTCGAGCGAGTATGCTTGGTTTCTCCCAGTCTACGATGGCTACAGGCATCCTATCCAGCGCATCGATGCGTTGAAATATTTCGTTTTATATCACTATGGCGGCGTGTACATGGATCTTGACATTTCATGCCGGCGCCCCCTGGACCCTTTGCTGAATTTTCCAGCGTGGTTCCCGGAGGCGTCACCACTGGGCGTCAACAACGACTTGATGGCAGCTCGGGCTAAACATCCCATTGTGGAGAGAATGGCCACCCAACTAGAGCGGCATGATAAGAACTGGATATTCCCTTACCTTACGATATTCTACTCGACAGGACCGCAGTTCACAAGCGATATTCTAAAGGAATGGTTTGAACATGTAGGGGAGGTAGAGAGGCATATCGGGGTTAAGACACGTGAGCTTCTTTTCGTTATCCCGTTATATAATCAGTTTTAGCGGGGATACTGACGCTCAGTAGCTGACGCCAACACCTTTTTCGTTCTGCCGCAAATATATTATTCCGAAACGCACACATTCTTTGGTCATAGCCCGGGAGGAACATGGCACGGTACCGACGTCGCCGTCATATTGTGGATTGTAGAGAAACCATACGCATTGATCGGGTTCCTTGTCGTAGCTGCCGCTGTGGGTTTTAGGATGGGACGACAGAGGCTACGCCGAATGTCACTGAGTAGGAGGGGGAAAGAGATGGATCCTGTTTGAGGCCTGGCAAAATCGTGATAGTAGGGTCAAGACTACTAACGCAAATTATCAATACCAAGACCACGGGTACGTTGGTGCTCAAGTCATTCAAGTGCTAGGTTCTAACAGCTACTGAGTAGAAAGATTCGACGCACCACCGGGATCTCCTCTGTGCAGTCACAGCATCCATGCGTCTTACTAGTAAAGCTTCAAGTGCCGGCTCTATTAGTGCTGGCATTAGCTTTGCGCACGGCCTCAGAGAAATGTTACCCTCGGTTTTGATTGAGTAGTGAACGTAAATGTTGCGACCAACATTGTACCAAGCAACAATGGATATACGTCGTCAATAACACTCCAATATGTGGGTCCTAACTGTCGGCTGTAATCGAATTGAGTCGGTACACCAAGATCCACAACGTTGCCTTATTGCTGTAGCCAAAGTAGACGCTCTTTGATGACGAGCCAAATCAACTCAAATCGTTGCCGCGCGGCTATTTCATTTGTAAAACCTTGGTTCAATTTCGAGTCGAAGTTTTTGCAGCAGCCTTGTGCGCCTTGTGACGTTTGCGGGATGCGTTTGGCTATTGTTGTCTCCAATGGAAAATAACCTCCGACACGACAGGCAAGAATACAACCACAGCCATTATTTGCCCAAAAATCCATTGAAGATCGGTGAAATTTTGACCTGCGGCCTCTACCATGTCGCGTTGAAATTGTCGTAACCGGAAGAAGGACCAAAATTCAGCGACGAGGAATACCATAACGGATCCACACACGAAGAGCCAGGAGTAAGCATTGTTCACCTTGTCCTTTTCTCCATCAAATGTGAGTCTCCTTCTTTTGAGGAACTGGAGTTTCGCGCTTTGGTTGCTCTTCAATGTTGACAGGATGACCATGTAGATGATGACAGCGGCGACGAACAGCCAACTGCCTGCTCCGAATGCCGTCATTACTGTCTCCTCACTCTCAGTGACTGCCCTCACATTCTCTAGACAAGCTTCCTCAATCTTGGATCGGTCAATATTTGATATAACTGGTTCAGGCGCGTCACCGATTTGGCTTGCTTCTGCTTTTGTCAGCGAATCCTTTTCGACGACGTAATTGTCGGCAGCATACCAAATGTGCCGCACATCCGTGAGAAAAATTGATAAAAATATATCAGCCAACAGATAATAAACAAAAGCAAACGATGGCTTTGCTGCGCTGGCAAGCTTTCGTCTTCGTCATCATAGCCGGTAGCTACTTCTGTGTCGCTTGTTTTGGCTATCGGAGATTCAGTTGTGCAATATTCAACTGTTGAAGTGTTTCCTATTTCAAATATTTGATAGCGGAGGACCAATGGTAGCAATGGCAATAGTGTCAAAGTCGATACGATCCAGCTAATTTTCATAGTGATGGCGCCCATCCCGTCTGCGCCCTTCCCAAAATTGGCTTTCGCTAAAGTGGCAACACTTGCTATTTGTACAGCAAAGGTAAAGAATAGCGCGTTGTCGTAGAAGGTTGCCGCTGCGACATGTAAGAGCCCTGATCTGTGCTCACTCAAATTACTCCATATATAGGCGCACAAAAGGCAGGCGCATATGACAGTTTCGAAGATATATCCAGTTGCCATACCGATACCGCTGATATCTGGATTTCAGAGACCCCACAGTGCCCCACATATTTCTGCTTTGCAGAGGTTCTGAACGAGGCTGAAATTACCATGTGTGGCGTTTCTCAAAAGTGTGACATATCCAGAAAAGTCTGTCCGAGATGAGAACTCAGTACAGTCTTGAACCATGTCCCTGAATAAAGATGTATCGAAAATGCGGATGAACTCTTACAGCGTTGTTCAGTAATGTTGCAGTAGATAGAGAGTTCATGGGAAAACGCCCACGTCTTGTTGGAGGTGTTCTCAGCCCTAAAGCTAAGATGGTTTATTTTCTTCCCTTCGAGTGCATGGCGCACGCCACAATACAGCTGAGTGAGGCAGTGCATATGGTATAATCCACTCAAATGCGGGGTTGCATACTTGATGAAGCGCGTCTCAGCCCTGGTTGACCTATCCGTGAGCCCACAATGCAAACTCTTCTGATACTGCTCTTCAATCTCGCTGCGTTAATCTGCTCCCATCCAGTACGACGCGAATTGAGAAAGGGAAGGAACTCACTGATTATTCACAGCTTAATTCCCTCAATGCAACACCGGCAGCGCTGCGGTTGACATCAGCTCGAATAACGACAGCAAATCCGGCAAAGTCGGCGGAGCCTGCGGCGATCATCACTTCGCCAGCTCTTGGAGTAGAACTCCGGCATCATGATGTAGATTTCTTCGATAAGACATGTGGATTTGATGCTCGCAGTAGCGCTCCGATCACTTGTACTCAAGGTTATGGGTGTTACACTTCGCAAGAAGCATCAGTTCAAGGATGTTGCAGTACTGGACTTGCGTCTTCGGAGTGCAAAATCGCAACTACATGTATTCCATCTAGTGCCTATACTACTTCTGCTACTCTCCGGGATAGGCTTGTGCTCAAATGTACTTCAAGCTAGTATCCTCATTGTGCTGAGTATCGATATCTCTACAATGGCTCGAGAACCTTGACACAGCACTTTTGCGACAGCATCCCTTACTCGGCATTAGCTTATGCAGCTACAAATCTACGATTGACACCCACCTCAACTTACAATACCACGACACATGCATCCCGTTCAGCCACACTTGGAGCAACTGTTGCACCGCACCCAGGAGGTAGTGCTATGCCAACAGGTAATTTTGTGACTCGCTATGTAAGCTTACTACTAATCAAGTTAAAGATTTTGGTATTGGTGCAATTGTTGGGTGCACCATTGGTGGAGCGGCAATTATTTCTCTCCTTGCTTGGTGGTAAGAGTCAAATGATATCGAGTAACACTGGATACAGGACGATATCTAACTGCCCGATAAGGTTCCACGTAAAGAGAAAACAGAAAAAGCGTGCATCTGACAGGTCACACAAGCACGCTGACACCAAATCAACATCTTCTGAGAAGATTAGCCAGAAAGCCTCGATATCGAAGCCGGCAGATTCACTCGCTTCGGGCCCTGACACAGTAGGAGCGGTCAAGGCTCATGATGTCAGAAAGATAACGAGGGCCATAACTTCATGAGAGGATAGCAAAACAGTTTCGGACCAAGAAGGGAGCTGGGTCACCAAGAGTGTCTCATGTACAAGCGTCACGTCCTGTTTGATCACACCGAGAGATTGCGTAGTGGTTTGGCCGCCACTTTGTTGCTGTAACGCAGAACATGAAGCTTACATACTACGGGCTTCAACATGTACAACAGTGTACGCTCTCTGAGTAATACATAGGACACTCTGCAACGACTAATCTTGATCATTTTATTTACCGCGACATCATATACCTCATCGAATCTGCGTGTGCTCTGTAGCATGTTACGGTGTAAATTGCGACACAGTCCAAATATATCGCCTGCCGATTCATTACACTAAATCGATAATCCAGATGAAGTATGACGGGATGCATACTAAGGCTCTGGCACCACATCGATAACAGAATGAATGGGCCAGGCCACTTTCATGCTGGCGCAGAACTAGTGTTCACACACAAACCGGTTCATTGTCAGGGATCAACTCTCACTCGGTGCCTTGGCTCTGAGAAAGTACGATTAGATCCATTTGACTGATGCTGAAAAAAGGTGGCAGACAGCCTGAAGTTTAGAGAGGTCGTCAAGGGTGGTGGAAACGTTTCGAGATATCGGCTATGGCAGCAGACCCAGGGTTCTTGAATTGTACTCAGCGACGTGGCAGTGAGGGCCTTGTTTATCATACATATATTACAGCCGATTTATGATCAGAAGCTGAACGATACTCCAGATGCGCTGAACCCCGAGCCAAATAAATTGTCTTCTGATGTGCATGTCTCCGGTGGGAACTCCGATATTTTGATGTGAAAATTAAGGTTCTGTCACCAATTCTGCCCTGTAGATGCTGTTTTCCAGATGCCGACCAACAAATCATTTTGATTTGTCCATTCAGACATAGCGTAGCTATGAATTTTGATGGCTTAGGTTAAGCGAATCTGTGGCAGAAGACAAGACAGGATCCCTGCTCTGTAATATACCACATGGCGAGTGCCCACCGGTATGATCGCCGGCACTTTAATGCTAACTGCCGACTGTCAGAGTCTGCAAATCAAATCCACCCACGATATTGGGTTCTCTACACCCAGAAGAATCATTGGGCGTTTGAGGGTACCCTACTATCATGTCTCAGAATCCAGATTGATAATGGGATTCAGGTCGAGATTTGGCTTCAGTATAAATAGCCAGGATGCCACCTGAAAAATCATCGCTTTGACTTCAACGCTTCACAAACCAACCTTCACTATGCTTTGGAACACCCTCGCTGCGAGTACGCTATTAGCGCGGACTGCCTCTGCGCAGGCCATGCTTCGCTTTGGTTGCTCACAACTTACCGTTGAGCGTGCGGACCCTCTCGTCGCCCCTGGCCAGAACCCTTCTCCTCATACGCATCAAATTATTGGGGGGAACTCGTTCAACCTCACGGTATGATGGAAGTGAGAGTTGCCGTAGGCCGCACTAACATGCTATAGATGGAGCCAGCCAAGTATGATCCACCTGCCAAGTCCACCTGCACATCCTGCACATACTCTGAGGACTTTAGTAACTACTGGACCGCCTCCCTGTACTTCAAGTCTCCCGAGAATGGCACATTCCAACGCGTTCCGCAGTACGCCAATGTCGGACTCCAGCAAGATGGAGGCATGACAGTCTATTACATGGCCTACTCAGCCAAAAATGGCAAGATGACAGCCTTCAAGCCAGGCTTCCGCATGATTGCTGGAGACCCAACAGCCAAGAAAGCCAACAGAATCTCCATCTGCCATCGCTGCCTCGGAAATGGCGAAGGGTTTGCTCCATGCGACTCCAAGGATACTGCCGAGCTTCCAAACAAGTACTGTCCTAAGGGTATCCGAGCTACAGTCATCTTTCCATCATGCTGGAATGGAAAAGATCTCGACTCTCCTGACCACAAGAGCCATGTTGCCTACTCCAACAGTGGTGGTCTTGGTTCTCCAAACTGCCCTAGCAGTCACCCTGTTGCCCTCCCTCAAGTCATGTATGAAATCATGTGGGACACTGGAAGATACAAGAACGACAAGTGGTACGGTAATGGCAAACAGCCGTTCGTATACAGCTTTGGCGATGGGTAGGTCATATGCTCAGTTTCGCGTATATCATGGCGAGGCTAACAAGGAAACAGTACCGGTTATGGCCAACATGGCGACTACCTCTTTGGGTAAGTTGGTCGCATGAGTACATCTTTATGAAAATCGTGACTGACTTCTACAGGTGGAAGGATGACTCTCTTCAGAAGGCTATGGACAATCTTGGCAGCAAATGCCAGAATGCCAACTGCGGCGTTCTCAAGGTCCAGTCTGCTTCAGAAGCCATGAAGTGTAAGAAGCCCCAACAGGTTGTCGAGGACGTCGGTAAGAGCGGAGAATGGATCAAGGAGCTTCCAGGGGGTATCGCAGTCACTTATTAATCGTTACTGGGGCTCTATTTAGGCTGTAAAGGTTGTAATTTTGTGCAAACCTTAGTTACGCAAGAGTCACTCACTTCAAGTCCACGATTCATTTCAGTAGTAGAGAAAGCAATGTTATTTACACGTAATGTTCGCAACACAAGGAACTTGAGCTGAGTGACTTGCAAATGTTCTCTTGGCAGTCGTCGAATATTTGACACTGAGTGGGGAGTGAAACAAGCACGTTGAGATAAGCTCCAGCGGCATCTGCTTGGCCCCACAAGCCAATATATCGATATTTGTTGGGTTGTGGGGAAGGATGGTGAGTGCACGCATCCCTGTGTCTAGATGCGACTAGTCGCTGAATTACAGCTTGAAATGGTTATTATCCGGTCCTAAATTAAACCGACCGTTCTTTAGCTACTACAAGAGTGCGTTCGGGAAATATTTAGTGTGCAGATCTATGTATCGAGGTAGTCGATGATAGCAACTGCCTGCTTTCTCGTCCCTGGTCTATCTTGTGGCTGCTATGATATCGACTGTGCAACATAGTCGATATTACAATACGAATCGTTTTGCTGTGTGTCTATGGGTTTTGTGATACCATGAGCAGAGATGGCAAGCAGGGTCACAGGGTCATCTCTGACAAACGGCTAATTCGTAATGCAACACTCAACACTGACGCCACAAGTGTCCCGCCACACCTTTGCAGTTTTACCGCAAATCTCAAAAGGCAAGGAAATTGAGCTGTTTCTGTTCATGATAGGCAACTCTATATTTCCATGTGCCTGAAATACTCTCCAAATCTGCTAGGAGAACTAATTTCGGATACTTTCGGGGTTGGAAAGGAGCACAACCAAACTGCTCCTCGAGGTTTAACTGTATCCTTTTGGATTGAGATTGAGACATTTATACGTGAGGAAACCATGAGCAAGTCATTAGATGGCAGTGTTGGTCCAACAAACATTACCGTCTTGACCCAAGTATCGCTTCTACGTGCGCCGCAATCGCCAGCATCTTCTCCTCTTGAAGCCTCCTCCCCACGATTTGCAAACTGACATGCGAGCCATTATAAATCTCGGGATCATCTATAACAATAGTTAGCATAGAGTCACCCCCAATACTAGAAAACTTACAATCCTCTTGAATTGACTTGTCCAACTCGCTGGCCGCCGTGAAATTTTCATCTCGGATGTCAATTTCCTTATCAACATTTGTAACCGGCACCGTAATGCTCGTATAATCCAATGCGTTGACCCAAATAGAGTACCCATAATATGATGTTCTCCCTGGTCGAGCGGCTGGGAAGGGAGCCAAGGGACAGATGATCGCATCAATAGGCCTGCCAGTACTCGTTTTGTCTGCCGTACTATTCCAGTAATCCAGATATTTCTTTTTCAGGCTTCTCAACTCCACGTTCGTAGCTGCAACCTCACTTCCCGTGAACTCCTTCGACAATGACTCGAAGAATTTGACTTGGTTGCTCATCGGCTCACCAGACAGCGCAAACGCACCTTTGACATCAGTTCCACCGTCAAAGAACCATGTCTTAAGCCCGGCTTCGTTGATGGCGCTGTGTGATGGAGGGCTCCACTCGATCATTTCGTGGCCTGCTTGTTCAAGCGCGTTGACGAGAATATTGAGCGCTCGCTGGACGGGAGGCGTCGGACTAACTACTCCATCACTCTTTAAAAGCCCAAAGGACAGCTTCCCTCCTTTCTTCTGAATTCCTCTGCCGTCTTGAATGTTCTCGTTGATACTGTTTTCTTCCATATATCGCCATGGGATCTCATGTACCATGGGATCTACTTCCCAAGGCTTCTGGTCTAGTAATACCTGAGTGATCAAGCGCAGAGATGCAGCGTTGGTAGCAATTGGTCCGACGACGGACAAGATGCTGTTTTGGCCATCCATGGAGTTTGCCATGCCGTGATACGGAAGCCGACCAGCTGAGGGCCGGAGACCGTATAGGCCGTTGAAAGCAGCAGGAATTCTTATGGAGCCTCCAATATCCGTTCCTAGGCCGAGGGGCGCTGTAAGTTCTTGTCAATATGATGTTCTTATATAAGATGTATCCAAATCGACGTAAGTTTTGGGTTTGGCGAAATGCACTTACACCCTCGTATGCCAATAAGTGCACCTTCTCCACCTGATGAGCCGCCAGACGTCAGTCGCCTGTTCTTCGGGTTCAAGGTATATCCAATGATGTTATTTGCAGTTTCGCCGGCCATCAAAGTATGTGGTACGCTGGTCTTACAATAAAGCACAGCACCAGCGTTCCTCAGCATGGTCACCATCTCACTTTCATATACCTTCTCTTTACCAGTTCCCTTTTTCCCTTCAAACGTTCCTATCCATCCGACATATCCCATGCTTGTTTCCACGCCCTTGACATGAAATTGGTCTTTCAGGCTGATAGGCACTCCATGCAACGGACCCTTGGTCCTTTTGTTCGCTGCGTAGTACTCATCCAACGTTTTTGCATCTTCGATCGCTGCGTTGAAAAAGACTTCGTGAAGGCAATGAAGGAGTTGATGCGCTAGTGCAGCTCGGTGGCAGAATGCTCGTGTTACCGACTCAGCGGTCCATTCTCCCGAGCCGCACCTTTGAGCGATGCGATCGGCGCTGCACGCAGTAATTTCCAACTCTGTATTTGACAGGAACTGATCGATGTATTGGGTTACGTCTGGCTGCTCTTCTATGGGAGGAGGGTTTGAGATGTGCCATTCTTGCGGTATCGCTGCGAGGATAGCCTCACGTTTCTGCCTAGCGAGCTCTTCCCAATTCGATATCGCCATAGCGAGGGTTGGATGGAATGGATGAAAAGGGTACGATCGAGCTTGACTCAGGTATTGCTCGTAGGTGGTAAAATTACTAAAAAGATGGAGGTTTCAAGTTTAGAAGATACCCTGTTGCCTAATGGCAGCTCCAAAGAGGGGTAGCTTGTTGTAGCTCGGCTTAGTTATGCGCCTTCCGAATCGATACAGCTATAAAGGCAACGGTTGACATCGGAACAGTACAAATTACATAAAGGGCTTTGATAGTAAGTGTTTCCTCGAGTCTCGGCCCTGAAGGCTGTACAGTCGCTTATTTTAGAGAGTACACTGGAATTGGCGTATTTCGCTTTTGTTGATTTTTTAGACTACTGCGATAGACAAGCGAGAAAGGACACAGGGGCTTATTACTCAATAGGGATTAAAGGTACATGCTACACTTCAAGAACTTGGTATCCCCATTTTATCAACAAACAAAGTCAATCCCTATGGACATTTGCGCGTTTTGTCTAGCTAGATAGACGATAGTTGTAATCTTAGGCAGCAATCACTTGTTGCCCGCCCCATTAGGTTAGCGCACAACGAAGATAGTGGATGTTTCTGAAACTGCACAACCACAATCGTTGTTCGACAGCATGGGATAAGCCCCGTAGTCGATGCCCCTGTACGCATATGACTGGTCGGTACAAATAGTGGGCTTGCCGCAAATGTTAGCCTAATGCTACACGTCAACATGTTGCCCGGCACAGACGACACGACGGGACCTGTAGCATTTTCGGCTACGAAAAGCAAGCAAGGCATTTATACGCTTGCATACGATTCTCGTACCACCTCGTCAATCAATATCACTGAGCACACGAGCATCCCAAGTTCCAAAGTCGAGTCTACCGACAATTTCCTCAACGATAATGCTAGGAATCGTGTGGCTCAAAAGCCTTGTGTTTTACTTCCGAAAATGTGGCTGTGGGGAAATCGTTACCCTGTTCTTGGCGCTTGTAATTGTTCTAACGATCGTAATTATTCTGGCCATATATAAGGGGAAACCAAGCCCAGTTTTAGGGGGTATTACTCTTAACACTGCGGTTGCATTTGCTTCAACACTATTCCGAATTTGCTTGATGGTGCCTATAACAGGCTGAATCGGTCAATTGACCTGGGTCTGGTTACAACAGGGATACAAACTATTGCATGATGTCGTCAGATTTGATATGACCAGCAGAGGGCCACTTGGAAGTTTACAGCTACTCCCACTATTCAGATATAAGTGAGTTGTCCCATATGTCCTATCACTGTTGTGGATCAGATGTTGACCAATCAGCCCTACAATTTGCATTGCTAGCAGCATCACTATCAGCAGTATGGTCGTCGGCCCCTTCTTTCAACAAAGCGTAGTGTTCCAAAGTGCCAGCGTTCCAAGCAGTCAACTTGGTGATTGCTTATCAGAGGCCGTTGCATCAGCAGCGTACAGTTACGACGGTCAAATTCCTTATAGATATGGCCCTAGAGGTGTTCCATACAACCTCGTCTCTGCAATGCAGGCTGGCCTTTTTTCATCCGGTTTGGTCAGCGGTCCTTATCCACCACACTCTTGTCCTACGGGTAATTGCACCTGGGATCCATTTCCAACCCTCGCCTTATCAGTGCAGTGCTTTGATGACAATGCAAATTATTTTCTGAATTGCTCCGAGACGGATGACTCGAACGGTTCACTGAAGTTATTTGATTTCAAATATTGCGCTGTAACTTCTCATCGTGACGATAAGTACTGGCCATTCTTACCCTCGTGGCGAAGAGTGTTCAGAAGCATGGCTTTGGAGGGCGTAGGTTCACCCATGGATTCCAGGGCTCCATCCAATACCTCAAACTTTGACTACCGCATCAATGGCGATTTACAGAAAACCTTCTCCTCTATGAACACAGGCTTCATAGGGTTTCAGTGGGATTTAGCAAGAGGTTTCGACGATCCACAAGGCAAAAGGCCGCCCACCGTAAGGGCAACGAGCACCATTGAGGCTGGCTACTGCCTGTTTTATACGGAGATGCAGATCACCAGCGCTCAAGTACGGAATGGTGTCTATGAAGAACAGATTATCGATTCGACAACGAGCGAGGATGTGGAGAAGGCAGCGAAGGGGTTGAAGGCGATGATTATGCTGGATAAGAGTCTGGATGGGGGGAAGGAGGTGGTCATTTGGAAGAGACTCGCATCGTGAATTGCTGGATAAGGCGCTTTTCATCGCCATGCTTGAACCTGGCACTGAGCTCATATTCGGTGGATAGAATTTTCACTCAAGGTCATGCAGGCATCAGCTTCCGTATGGCCGGGGGGGGGGGGGGGGGGGGGGGCCCAGAGCATACCTCCTCGGCGAAGAAAGAGACCACAAATATTCACCCGCAAGTAACCCAAATCACCCCTATCTCTCAAACAATCACTGCAAACACCACCGCCAAAATCAAATCTCACCGGCCTCTTACCCCTCCCGCTACCTAAAAATTCACCCACCCGACCCCCGCCCCCGGCGATATATAAACCTCTCCCCCGCCCTTCCATCAACCTTCCTCCTCAACCCAACACCTGTACCACCACTACTACCTCATCAACTGTACCACAACCAGCACAACCAGCACAACAACACCCACCCCACCTCAAAAATGAAGCTCCCCACCATCCTCACCCTCCTCGGCCTCACCGCCCTATCAACCAGCACCCCCCTCGGCACCCACGCCAATACCGCCGCACCCGCCGCCCACTCCGACATGTACGCTGCGCCACCCCCCTCCTCCCTCGTTCCCGATCCACACTAACTCTCACAGCGTCTTCGCTAACACTACTCCATGCCAGAAGTGCTCCGGGATATTCCACCAGTGTCTTTCTGTAAGTTTTTTTTTTTTTCTTTTTAACCCCCCCCCCCCCCCCCCCCCTTGCGCGCGCGCGCGCGCTCCGGAACTTGTTTTGCTTGAGCACGGTAAGCTAACGTGGGTAATAGTCGTGCAACAATTGTCGCGACGAGTGCTACGGCAAGGCTGCGCGCTCGATCGTGAATGGGTTTACGTGCAGCGCGTTGTGCCTGTGGTAAGGGGCGGTCAACATATGGGGTAGAGTGTTGATGGGCATAACGCATACGGGGTGTGGAGGAGTTACGGGGATGGGTTAGCTAGATGCAGTGTATATTGTGGATAGTTGTATGCCATCTCTTGTACTGTGATGTACCTTTTGTAGGATTAGATGTATGTTTGTGCGGCTGAGATGGATTGCTAAGTGTGCTGGCTACTTTGCTACGCTAGCGTGATGCTAGCTAAAACGTTGCTATTCTCTATGCTAGTGCTAGGATTAAATAAGGATAACCTGGGGGTGCGGCTGGCGTTGTGGCGGGGATAGCAGTACAAGCAGGTACTGCTATAGCGGCACAGAAAGTCTTAGCCTTACTCTAATAAATCCTACTGCTCCCTCCATACCTTTGCATCGTACATACTCTGCAAGAAGTCATTCCATAGTATACTCGCACTTGGCGTTGTGCCCGTGTCCCATGCACTGTCGTTTCTCGAGTTGCGCCATCCAATGACGCTCTATTTCCTTCTGCCTCGCCTCACTTTGCCCGTTCCAATCGTCCCGAATACGCCGAGTAGACTCGCATATTTAGTTTGATTGCATCCGCAAGGCCCTCTCTTGCTGCTCAAATCCCCTCTTCACCTCCAAAGGCAATATGCTGAAGCGATCGCCGACACACCATTCCGCATAATGAATCTCTGCCGCGTGGATTGTCCACTCCCCAGCCTGCTCAAAGTACGCGTTACAGTCTGGCGCTGGGCACAAGAATGGCTCGTTCGCTCCGTTATCGAAATGATGCCGATCTAGGGCTTCTACCATAAGCGGCCAAAGCCCGTTTTGCTGTAACTGGACTACGTCGCTCTTGTGCCTTATAGGCATATACTGTCCTGCAGGAGCCGTTGAACTGCTTTGTTGGCGGGAGCATTACTTTCCAAAACCTGGCGAATTCAACGCGTGTCCAGGCGACGACTGATACAGTGGCTTTTGCCACTCCCGCGTAGATGCCGTTGGATCGCTAGGGCCCGCAGCTATCTTCTTTAATACTTCTTCTACGATATATGCAGAGGTTTTTATGTGTAATAGAGCATGCCGAATAAGCATGTGCAATGTATATGGCACGGGCCCGTTTTCCTTGGATAAAGAGGCTTCCAGCAGTGGCTGCTAATGACCCGCTTCGTATTAGGACACCTATTGGTTAAGCGGCCCCAGAAGGGTAGTAATATGATCTTGCCTGATAGCCATAGCTTCATCGTAAACAGTGACAGTTTTGTGGTCTGTCCCGGGGTCGCATTCTACAAGGATGTTCTCGGCATAGCGGAGAAACGAAAGGTCGCTAAAGGTAGATCCGGGGTAAGCGCCATCAAAGAGCCAATAGCCGGGGACTACAAAATAGGCCTCTGGGATGGGGCCCAAAATAGCTTAGATGCCTCGAGGCGGAGAGCGGACGATACCTGCAGTATGCGGGCAAAGCAGAAAGAGAGGATATGGAATTGGAGCTCCGCTAGCAGGATGCTGAATTGCGGGAAGGATGCAACTGGGTAGGGTGGTATGCCTGCCGCTATGGGCTGGACATAGGAGGAGGTAGAACGGCACGCGTTCTTTCTTCCCCTTCTAGCGTTACGTGGAGGCCCCATCTGAGTTCCCTGGGCCAGGGCGGGTGCGACAACGTAGCAAGGAAGTTAGGAACAAATTCTGGTATCATTTTTTACGTTGTACAGTAAGATGATACTGCCACATGGACAGTCTCGTTGTGTGGCGTTCAATGATGGCTGAGCCGCAAAGCTGACCTGACCACTCCCCGATCACGTGCGTATCTGCTACGCCACAATATCTAGACGAATGAATCAAAACATGACAAGAAGCACAAGTTTCGGACCAAAACGTGGCGTTGATTTCAGCGGTATCTAAGCGACATGCAAATGGTATCTCAGCTATGTGGAAGTAAAAAAAAAAAAAAAGGATGAAGCTAAAGGTATCAGTGAGGGAACGTTGCGCCGACTCATACTTGCTCGACGTAGTTGCTGGGAAAATTAACTGCGTTCATACTAACACATGACATGGTAACATACCTAGGGAATATGCCCTCGCGGTCGCCGATCCTGCCTGTCCACCAATCTGTCTCGTTGTCTGTCTTTTTAACAATGGTTATGACGTCGCCCTTCTTGAAGCCCAGGTCGCCCGGCTGATCTGCGTCGAAGGTGAATTTAGCGATTGCTTGGTCGGCGCCAAGGCCAGCTTTTTTGGCTCCGAAGACAGGCTTGGGGGCTGAGGGTCGGTCGGGTCTGCGGTCGCTGTATGAGTAGTCGTCGCTGAATGTGGAGGATCGGTTGCGATTGTCGATGCGGTCAAAGGTCTCGGTGGGGTTTGCGCGGGTGGAGAAGGAACGGGTGACGCCTGAAGATTGCGGTTGCCGGTCGTAGACGTCGTCGTTCCAGGTTGATGTGCGCTGAGGGCGGTCTCTGTATTGGTAGTCGTCTGTGAAGGACGCCGAGCCTGTGCTTCGTCGTACGCCCTCGCCCATTGCCCCGCCATCACGGCCTTGCCAGACGACGTTGTCGCGCGCCGACTCGTCGTACACGGGGATGTCGTTGTACATGGCGCCGTCTGTCGAGTTGGTGGCGCCTGAAACACCAGAGAAGACTCTTGAGTTCAGCACGCGCAGCAGCGGGTCGGCGGCAGGCGGCGGGGGCACTTGGCCGCTGAGCAGTTCGCGGGCGGTCCAGCGACGGCCATACAGCTTCTCGTTGGCGTCTCTCCGCTCGACAATGCCGCTGCCCTCCAAGCTGATACCTGCAAACAGGCCCTTGGTCTTGCTGTAGCTAAATATGCCTGCCACGCCCTTCAAACTCGCCGCGCCGGCAGCCTCGGCATTGCGTCCCACGGGCCCTGCGGCTATCGAGACATTGCCGCCCAGCGTCAGCGACCCGGCCTGTGCGAATGTCCGCACGGCGGATGCGTCGTTGAGAATGAAGACAAAGTCGGTGAGCTCGAAGCCGAGCTGTCCGCCAAATCCGCCGCCGACAGTGCCAATGGCAGACGGCGCCGACCACGAGCCGTCAGCGAGACGCGCTACAACCACTCCGGACCCAAACCGCGCGGTTCCAAGGAAGCCGGCCTTGAAGACGGTGAGGATAGCGAGGCCCTGCGTGCGTCTGGCGTCAGTATGGGTGCGAGCAAGTCGCCGACGGGTTTGCGCACCTTTGCATTGGCAAGCACCTGGGGCGGGATGATCTTGTCGGGCCCAAAGGACTGCCGTGGGTCGACGAATGAGGCGAGAATTTTTCCCGTTTTGCTGCACTCGCCTGGCCGTGGTGGTTAGCTGTGTGTTGGTGAACCGATGTTACCGACGCAACCGACGTCACCGACGCCACATTCCTCGAGAAAATACTCAATACTCACTCTTCATCGACGAGGGCAGCGGATTGTTCAGACCGAGCGGCATGGTGGAGGATATGGGTGTAGTGGGAGAAAAGCAGGGAAAGGAGGCGCCAGGAAGAGAAGCAGAGAGGCAGAGAAGCAGAGAAGCAGTGTTGCGAGGGCGACGTCGTGCTTATGCAGCCTGGCAAGGGCAAGTGGGGAGACGTCGGGTCAAGCGGGCGCGTGTGTGACTGTGGCTCAGCCGACCACGACGTGTTGCTTAGCCTTCTTCTTCCCTTCGCCTCGGCCCTATCATTGCCTATCATTGCCTGTCATTGCCTATCATTGCCAGTCGCACGACGGGCGACGAGCGACGGGCAGCGCCCCATTGGTGGGTGCCATGGTCGCTGCTACTATTTGGCCATGACGCAGCCACATGTGGCGCACCTCGTCATCCGTCTCCTGTGCGACTGCACGTCGATATGTACAGCCTCTGTGTCTGTTTGTTCTCCAAGCCAACCGCTACTAATACGAAAATTCCAGATAACATGTGTCGCAGAAAAGCTGGGCTTTGATTGGCACATATCACAGAAAGAGCTGGGGTTTGGTTTACTCTCGCCCAAACATCAACACTCCCAACTCTCAGGCCCGCTCTCCCAGCCATCGCCCCTGAATATCTTGCATTTCTGGCTTCCATCTTCCTCCGTCCACGCTCGGAACATGCCGCCACAATTGAAATCAGACACCACCTTCACCTTCTCACCAACCACTTCAATCCCAATCATGCCGCCCGTGCCCTCATGAGTCTTACCCCAGCGGCCGCCTGCAGACTGCTGGAGCTCGCCACCGCGCCCTGCCATCCACGAAACCGACGTCGAAAGAGAAGCACGAGAAAAGCGCGAGTGCGCAGCCGCGGTCCGCGCCGCACATAACCGCAGAAACGAATCCCCATTCCCAGTCCCCGAAATGCCAACCGCATGCCTAACCTGTCTCGCCTTCTCATCCTCCTCCCTCCCGTGTGCCCCCGCCGACGGCGCTGGAGCCCCAATCCCCGGAAAACAGTCACCCACCAGCCCGCGCAAATCTCCCCTCGACAACCTCTCCACCGGCGACGCTACACCCTCAACCGGCCCATACACCATCCCACCCGCCGCCCACTCCTCCGCCCAAAACCCCGCCCCCATCGTCGGCGTGTCGCCAATCCTCCCAGGAACCTTATTCGTCAGCCCCCCCGTACTCGTCGCCACACACACGCTCCCCTCCCCATCCACCACCACCGCCCCACACGTCCCCAGCGGCACATACTCATCGCGCCCCAACTCCCCTGCTAAGCCTCTCACATGCTCGTCCCACCGCTGCTGCGTAAAATAGTACGCCGGCGCCACCATTTCCAGTCCCCATTCCTCGGCCAGAGACTCGACGTACGCCCCGCTGTACTGCACGTGCGCCCCTACCTCTGCCCCTTCCCGCACCAGCAGTTCCCGCGCTAACATAACCGGGTTCCGCACCCGCGTCACCAGCATACAGCTTGCGCCCCGCCGCCCGAGTGCGTCCGATACCATGACGCTGGCTTCAAGCTCGTTTTTGCCCGCCCGCGTGAAGACGGCGCCTTTGGCGCTGTTGTAGAGCGCGTCATTTTCGAGGAGCGAGACCGCGTACGTTGCGACGGTTAGGGCAGAGGCGCCGGTTGATAGGAGAGACTGGGCGGATGTGAGGATTCTGAGAAGGGATGTGGTGTAGGCCGTGTAGAGGGGGGGTGGGAGGTTGGATTTGGTGAGGGCGCCGGCGCCGCCGTGGAGGATTATGCGGGGGGTTACTTTTTGGCGGGGTTTGGGTGGTAGGGAACTATTTGAGGTGGAGTGGTTTGCGGGTTGGTGGTACGACATGGTCCTTGGGCGATGGTTGGGGTTTGGTGGGGGACGGTTTTGCTTTGATTTTGCTTTGATCTTAATTACGATTGTGATCGCAGTTGATCTGATTAAGTTCGGTTTTAGACGAAATTAAGGCGTAATAGTTAGGCTATCAACCTTCACTTCTGATGTCGTTCGGGAGAGAGTCAAGTAAGGGTTCGACGACCTCTGTCCCGTTTCAGCTTGGTGGTCGGAGCAGTGTCCGATAGTGATCAGCATGCCACGTCAAGAACTGAAATTATCACAGGAGTCGAATAATACTTGATAGGACGTGTGATGTCTTGTCAACAATCCGGAGACACTGATGTGGCGTGCATTTGGCAATGGCGAGCTAGTGCATCTACAGCCTAGCGTCACACCTCTCCCCACCTTCTCCATCCAGACAGCCCCAAGCTGGCATCTTTGTACTCACTCTACCTTCCAGCGATGAAGCTGCTCGATACCACTGCCTCGGGAGCGTGCATCGTCAACGCTCTAAATCTGTTTCGTGTTTGAGGTTAGGTCAATATATGCTCTAGGCAAAACGCCTGCATGGGCGATTCTTCCACCAATCTTGCGAGTTCCTCTTGGAAGAAATGTCACCATGTATAACAATTGCATTGACAACATAGCCTCAATTGACTCGTTTCGCACGGCATGTTTTGTTCTAGAGAGTCCGCTATCCTGTCAAGTTATTGGTCTATTCCTTCACGCGAAAATAATACGTGAGAATCGATCTATACACGGTGAGATTTGCCAACACCAAAGGACCAGTAAGCGCGTTAATTAAGGGTATGTAGAGCACCGCAACTTCCTACTTGCTAGTCTTGACTATCTATTCCTTCACTGGGGACAAGTGTACGTTCCGTCAGAGCCGCTGCATGGGTAATTCGGGCCGCTGCGCCACTGACACGTTCCCGTTGCGCATCCATACGACTGGACTTCCATTAGCAATACACTTTGTACGAATACGAAAATACTTACTACGCTGCCGATTATACAAAAGTACCGTCCGTTGTAGGTGTCCTTGCCGCATTCCCCTCGTGGCAATGCATCGTCTTGGGGTATGGCTGATGCGGAAGCAAGCCCGAGGACGGCGACGAAGGCAAGGATGCTTGGGAATTGCATTTTTGGCGTCTTAGGTGTGATTTTGAAGAGATGAGTATTTGGCACCGTTTTTCGTTGGATGAGAAAGACGGGGTTGGAGAATTGGGGCGCGCGACAATGGATTTATACAGGCGACTTTAAAGTCGGTGCAGAGTGTCGGACCGAGTGGGATGCTTTCACGCGTGTATGTTGTACGCGGTAGATTGACGACTAATATCCGGTATGCTGCCCAGTCCACCAATGCTCCTGTGGAGAAGTCGCAAAGGATTTTGATGATATTGTGATGTGCGAGGACAGACCTCGGGAGGCTCAGTAGCAAACGGTGTTAGCAATAAGTACTTTAGTAAAATATTTTTATTAGATAGGCCCTATTTGATGGGCAGAAATAGCCAGCGCAACCCTGCTAACTTTACGATGCGCTGAGGGTGGTTCTCGTTGCACCTGTAGTATTCCCAAAACGAATCTCCGCACACCCAGTTACATGATGATATCCTTAGTTGTGTACGCGGAATATAGTGATTTGCTACAATGCAGTTACGTGACCTGGGGATAAACGCTGAGCCAATTACCAAACGCCTTCGGCTGTTTAGTCGGTCCAGCTACTCAACGCGCAGCACCGAACAGAGCCTCAATCAGCAGCACAAACCTGTCAGTGCTGGTATCACGCTACTATTAGCATGTACGTAGGGTCGATCTCTGGCTTTCCGTGCGGCCCGGTTCCCGGATCGAAGGCTTCTAAGAACAATTAGCAAGCATGCATACATTGGTGAGGAAAGCTCCAGGCCTGCGTCTAAAGCAATCGCTCACATCGTATGTAAGATATGACCAAGGCCTTCTCAGGGTATTTCATAATTTCAAGAACATAGATAAAAAAGAAAACAGAGCTAAAAACTTCGCCAGAACCTAACCGTTGTTCAGAGAGAAAAAAAAATAGGCTTCTCTAGCACGTATTTCGGTTTTTAGAAAAAGCCCAATGATGAGGATAGACATATCTATCTGAAAGTAACAAGATTGTAGGAATGGGACCTATTTCGAACATAAAGCCATTAGCTTAGACACACAACAATGACGACGCGGAAAGATATTGCTCCAGTCTAGCCTCTAACTAGCCAGCTAAGTAAAAACCTAGGCTATCTGAATACAAAGCCCACACAGAAAATGCCAATACTGATTGCCGAAATCCAAGACACACGTCCCATCCGACATTTCTTGGTCCAAAACCTACCCAAGCAAGGAAGCGGCGTACCATCTAGCAACGACGACCGGAGCTTCGACACCTCGCTAGCCATAGCTATCAGCCCTGATTATCTCCCTTTGTCGGTTCTCCGGGCATTTTGTACAGTAGCGCTAAGAGCTTCGCTAGCCATTTGCATCAATACGTTCTTTGTTCCTGCGTTGTATTTCATTGCGGCCTTTTGAGACTAGGTCGGGCTCGAGTCAAGAGGCTTTTGGTCGGTATGGTTTGGTGGCACTGTCGCGGGGCCTTCGGGCAGGTGTTCAATATCGTCCGGTGATACGGGGGGGATACATCGCACATCAGGAACGAGGTAGCCAAGGCGGGAGGGTGAGGGAGACTAGGCTTAGTGAGCTCTTTCCTTTTCTTTTCTTTTTTTTTTTTTTTTTTTTTTTTTTTTGGGGGGGGGGGGGGTTGGAGTTTGTGGAGGGTTTGTGTTGAGGGTTGAGGTTGTTTAGAGTTTATTTATTTTGGGCTTGACTTTTACTTTTGTTTCTCGGACTGGAAATGAAATCGATGCGGGTAGCAACACGGCTTCACTTAATTACAGCTCTTTATCCTAAAATAACCGTTACGTGGGAATCTTAGGTGATCATAAGACGATTGTATCGACTTTTGCAGAGTCCATGCTGGAGGACTGATGTGGCGTTGATTCAAAATTGTAAGTTAGTATGTGCTCGGCCTAGCGCCCTGACTTGCCCACCTACTTCTGCAAATAGCATCAGGCTGACATCTTTTTCTCTACGAAATACTTCCTTCACGTCTAGAATTACAATATTCTCTTCATATTCACCCTCTAATTTTTGACAATGAGATTACTTCACGCCACAACCCTCGAGGTGAAAGAATTCCTTGAACAAAACGTTCTAGGTTATGCTATCCTATCACATACTGGGGCAGAGGAAGAAGTCTCATTTCAAGAAATGCAGTCTGGGATAGCAACGCATAAGAGGGAATACGCTAAAATACTCAAGTGTTGCCAGAAGGTGGCTGAGCATAGCTTTGAACATCGCTGGATTGACACTCGTTGCATCTAGGAAAGTCGCTTGTGCTGATAACGCCTTAGAAAAGTGGGCGCACTTGCCGCCAGAAATGATGGGCTACAGAAACCTGGGCTTAGCTTGGGCGTAACGTGTTCCGCGCCCTCAGTCGCCTTAAAAAGAAGGTAGACTTCTTCTTGTATTTTAGGCTTATCAAACTAAGTGCGCACAAAGTTAGCTTGGAGTTGCGCAGCTAGATAGAGAATATAAGCAAGAAGTAAAATTGGGAGTTTGGGGATGTGCAAGATTTGAGGCAATTGAGCAACCTTGAAAATACAGAAGTTTGAGAAGAAACAACCCCTGATCAAGCGCTAGGGCAATATATCTTGTTTACCGGACGGCGTTGCCAAGCACCAAGTGGCATTCCAAAGCCAAATCAAATTGTTGCCCGCGGTGACTGCCAAGGACACACAAAAGTTTTACCACCAAGTCAACTTTGATTGTGAAACCTTATGTTGCTTGGTTTATGGCGCATATGGACCACGGTATCGGTCAAAGCGGCATCTGCTACTTGGCATACTACGTGTATGATGACAAGGTCGGAACTTTGACTGAGCCGGTGCACCATCCGTGTGTGAAGGATATTCGCCAGCTCTTCGTGTTTCAACCCCACTGGACAGTTTTTTTGAGAACATTAAAGCGATGCGTACATAGCAGCGCATCAAGCGTGATTACGCCAATATGTTGGCCACGCTCTACCTCGCGTTATCTGATTTTGCAGCGCAGTCCAATACGGCTGGTATGCACGTTTACCGCGTAGTTCTGCTGACGTCGTGGAGATCGAGATATGACGTTCAAAAGCTGAAAGACTTATTCGAGGCCAATCGCCCAGAACTCTACCCTGAATAGGAAACGCAACTCGTTTGGTGCTCAAGCACCTCTCCAGCAGAGATTGAATCAGCCATGGCCTCCTTTGCCCATACGGCCCCTTTCCTTCATTACCATGAACCCAGAAGTAGGGAGGCGTTATCGGACATACTAATATGATAATAACTGGCATACCAATAAGGATGCTATACTCGGGTCGGCGTAGCGCGCTGCACATCTTACAGTCAGCGTTTCGGCCGTAAAATACGCTCTTTCCGATGCCGTTTACGCTTTGTTTACCCAAATAGTCATCTCCTTTGTTCGTGCGCGTCGTCAGTCGTGCAGTACCTCTCCACACTGAAGTATCGCGCCTATATTATGATTTGTTAGCATAATACTCTCAAAACTCCACCTCGAAACTCCATCTTGGAAAATACACAATATTTTCAGCGTAACTCATATCACAGTGTGGTAATACAGTCATTATATAATACTAGTATTGTATAGTACTCGTCATATAAAAGTAAATGTGGGCCCCAGGGGCTGCGCGATACTAAGAATGGCTATTGGTATGCCCGCTAAAGCCTCCCATGCCTTATCCCTCCATTCTTTGCATCGACTTAGGCAGAGTCGGCAACAATTAATCGATCTACAGATTGGTTACTCGATTAAGCACTAAAAGACCACCTTGAGGACCGTGACCGGCCTAATCAAGTAATCAATCTGTAGACTGTAGATCGATTGATTGTTGCCGACTTTGGGCTCAAGTGGCTTTATTCATGTCGTTCATCGACCCTCTCCCGACAACTCCCCGTTCACTCGTGACAATGCATCTCATTTAATGCTTGAAAGAGTAAAGGAAGCCCAAATCTCGAGAACCAAGACAATACTATCCCCCCTCTGCGACGCGGAGCACCCCCTAGGCAGGCAAAAAAACCAACATTCGGGCATCTCATGCCTCAACCCATTACTAATACTATCTCATATCAAACAGCGCAAGTCCACTAGGAATGTACTTCCCTACGCCTCATGGTCAACTAAAAATTACGGCGTTGCCCCTAGACTGTCGATCATTCCTTTTAGGACATCGTCGTTGGCATTTGCTTTGCACCCCTGCTTCAGCATCCGATCGCTCTGAACGACCCAACGGGGGCAAAATGAGGCAGACTATTCTGCTTGGTGCTTGCGCCGGCGGGCAATGATGCTGTCTAGCAGGCGTGAACTATTCCCGAAGGCCCTCTGCAGTGGCTAACGTTTCAATGTGCTGGCCCACAAACAGCCAAGACATACACCGCGATTGCGCCCGACGTGCACGAGCGGAGTTTGCCCGCTCAGACGTCAGGCCAAGACAAATGGTGGTCTTTTTCCGCGCGCTGACTGGCTCCCGCCCTGTGCCAAGTCTCAAAACTTTCGCCAGCTCCACTTGGGTGCGTCATGTGACTCCACATCATCCTTGGCGGGCAACACCATAAAGCAGACAGTATAATCGCACGTTCCCCGCTTTCTCCTGCACCGAGCCGGAATCTTCTATCTGCCCTACGTTTGTCTCAGTATTTCGAACTCAGCGTTAAGCACACCAAGTTTCAGACCCTCAGCTCTCCTCCACTTCTTCATCACATACTACCTTGCCAATCGCGGCATACATTGGGAGGAGAAGTCTGTTCCACCCCCTCTTCTGAAGTCTCTATGGATTTTATACTCCATCACAACCCCCCACTCATCGTCCACGGCTTAGACCGTAAGGCGATATCCAGAACTGCACGCCGACACTAGCAGATCTCATTGGAATCCACTACTCTGAAGTAGATTTTCCACAACCAAGCAAAAACTAAAACTTTAGAAAATTTCGTTCAACCTAAACCACCAAAATGGGGAAGAAATCACCTACCCTCGAAGACCACGTCAGTGGCCAATGCAACAAGCCTCTGTCAAAGCCAGCTCACAGTCTTTCTGTGCAGGAAGTCGTCCAGGAACTCAAGACAGAGACCTGGGCAGGACTCGATGACGCTGAAGCCAAGCTCCGTCTAGGGGACTATGGCAACAATGAACTTGGAGAGGCTGAAAGCGCCTCCGTTCTACAAATCCTTATTGCTCAGGTTGCCAATGCCATGACCTTAGTATTGATTCTTGCTATGGCTGTCAGCTTTGGTATCCGATCTTGGATTGAAGGCGGTGTCGTTACTGCAGTCATTCTGCTTAACATCGTTGTTGGTTTCTTCCAAGAATGGTCCGCTGAGAAGACTATGGATTCTCTCCGGTCCCTGAGTTCTCCCACAGCACGACTCATTCGTGGAGGACAACAAATTACAGTGCCGTCAGTTGAAGTCGTCCCTGGCGATGTCATTGAAGTCAAGGTCGGCGACACAATTCCTGCTGACATGAGGGTGTTCGACGCTGTCAACTTTGAGACCGACGAAGCTCTGCTTACCGGAGAGTCGCTACCTGTCCGCAAACAGGAGGAAGCGACATTCGACGAAAAGACCGGACCTGGAGATCGTCTCAATGTAGCTTATAGTTCGTCTAGTGTCACCAAAGGCCGCGCCAAGGGTATTGTGTTTGCCACGGGCGCGTACACTGAAATTGGTGCCATCGCCGCTCAGCTTCGTGAATCTGAGTCTAAGGTGCGACCAGTTAAGCGAAAGCCCAACGGCAAAGCTAAGCCACATCGTTACCTGGAAGCCTATACGTTGACAACTACTGATGCCATTGGCCGCTTCCTTGGCCTGAACGTCGGTACACCTCTTCAGAAGAAGCTTAGCAAATTGGCCATCCTTCTTTTTGGAATTGCCGTGGTTTGTGCCATCATCGTCCTTGGTGCCAATAAGTTCAATACCCGACAGGAAGTCATCATCTATGCAGTCGCTACTGGCTTGTCTATGATCCCAGCTAGTTTGGTTGTCGTTCTTACAATTACTATGGCCGCCGGTACAAAGAGTATGGTGAAGCGCCATGTTATTGTACGAAATCTCAAGTCCCTCGAAGCTCTAGGTGGCGTAACCGATATTTGCTCTGATAAAACTGGAACGTTGACTCAGGGTAAAATGATCGCCCGTGGAGCTTGGATCCCTGGTGTTGGAACGTACACTGTTGAGAATTCTACGGCGCCTCAGGATCCTACGGTAGGTGACATTCGCTTCAGCAACGATGCACCTCGGCAGATAGATTTGAAGGCAGGTGGTTCGGCATGCGGCGAGCTCATTTCTACGGAGAAGATTGATGGGCATAAACACGGCCGCTTCCAACATTTCCTTAACGTGGCGTCCTTCGCCAACCTTGCTATTGTAAGACAGAAGGATGATAGTTTATGGGAGGCTCACGGTGACCCCACCGAGATTGCTATTCAGGTTTTTGCAGCTCGCTTTGGCATGGATCGCAGTAAACTCACTAAGGGCGATTCGGCTGAGTGGGAAGACCTTGTTGAATTGCCCTTTGATTCGGACGTAAAGCGTATGTCGGTTATTATGAAACACTCTAGCGGAAACTTTGCCTTCACTAAGGGTGCAGTTGAGCGAGTTATTCAAAGTTGCACAACGTTTCTCACCAACAACGATGACGATACTAAGCCGGTTACTGAAGAGTTCCGAAGCGAAATCCTACAAAACATGGAGGTTTTGGCCAGCCTTGGCCTTCGAGTGCTTGCTCTCGCTAGCAAGCGGTATCCTGCGGAAGTCCAGAAAGGTGGCGAGGTTGAGCGTGCTTCTGTTGAATCTGAACTCGTCTTCCGTGGTCTCATCGGTCTATACGATCCTCCCCGACCTGAATCGGCTCCTGCAGTACAACAATGTCATCAAGCAGGTATCGAAGTACACATGCTTACTGGCGACCATCCTGAAACCGCGAAGGCGATTGCTATTGAGGTCGGTATCTTGCCTTCTGCGCAGCGCATGAAGAGGATCTCCTCAGATGTGGCTAACTCATTGATAATGACTGCTTCTCAATTTGACGACTTGTCCGACGACCAGGTCGATCAGCTCCCAGTGCTGCCGTTGGTTGTGGCACGATGTGCCCCCAGTACTAAAGTCCGCATGATCGAAGCACTCCATCGTCGAGGCAGGTTCTGTGCTATGGTCAGTGTTTCCTAGAAGCTTCACTTGACATCCGCTAACAGTGATACAGACCGGTGATGGTGTCAACGATTCGCCCTCGCTCAAGCGTGCCGATGTTGGAATTGCCATGGGTCAAGCTGGATCAGACGTCGCAAAAGTTTGTGGTTTCACCAATACATTCCTTTGGACCATGCACTAATGCAATAGCAGGAAGCATCTGATATTGTGCTCACCGACGACAACTTCGCCTCCATCCTTGCCGCTATTGAAGAGGGTCGTCGTATCTTTGACAATATTCAGAAATTCGTACTCCACGTGCTTGCGGAAAATGTAGCCCAAGCGGGTACTCTTCTTGTTGGTTTAGCCTTTAAAGATTCTACTGGACTTTCTGTGTTCCCGCTTGCACCTGTACAAGTGGTCTGGATCATTATGGCAACATCTGGAATGCCTGATATGGGTCTAGGGTTTGAGAGAGCTGTGCCTGATATCTTGCAACGTCCTCCTCAATCTCTTAAGACTGGTATCTTTACTATGGAGTTCCTTATCGATATGGTCGTCTACGGTCTTTGGATCACCCTTCTGTGCTTATCAAGCTTCGTCCTTGTGGTCTTCGGCTTCGGCGACGGTGACCTTGGATCTGGTTGCAACGAGACCTACAGCGAATCCTGCGAGCTTGTCTTCCGAGCCCGAGCTACAACTTTCGCCTGTCTTACCTGGTTCGCCCTATTTTTAGCTTGGGAAATGGTTGATATGCGCCGCTCTTTCTTCCGCATGCAACCAGATTCCAAGCGCTACTTCACCCAGTGGATGTTCGACATCTGGCGCAATCAATTCCTCTTCTGGGCAATCTTTATTGGCTTCATTACATTGTTCCCTCTTATTTATATCCCAGTTCTGAATACTGTAGTGTTCAAGCATGCGCCAATTAGTTGGGAGTGGGGCATTGTCTTTATTGCCGCAGGCATCTTCTTCGCAGGTGTGGAGACTTGGAAGTGGTGCAAGAGGATCTACTTCCGCCGACAGGCGCGCAAAGTCACTGGCAAGGTCGACAAGAACATGGACATTGAAGACCGTGTCTTTGGCAGGTACTACAGCAACAGCAGCGGCACACTCGCTCAAGAGCAGGAGAAAGTGTGATGAGTCTATGTTTATGAGGTGATAGTGATAGGATGTAGTATGGATGGAAAAAAGGTGGAGAAGGTTTGGAGTGGTGGATTGGCGCAAAGGAACCCCCGGGCTTTCCTCTGCGCTTAATGTCGTTGCTGCTCATGTCGATTAGATCTGGAAGTTCTGCTTAGATAAATGTCAATGTGTAGTCGGAAAAGTACTTGCCAATGATTAAAAATTTAGACTTTACCCAGAGTGTGTCATCCTACCGCAACTATATCAGATTGATTTGATCGAGGCACGTTTAGGTCGTATCACCTCTTCGAGTTACTGAAACACCTCTGCAGTCAGGAAACCAGAGTAGCAATGAGTGAAACGATCACAGCAATAGGAACAAATGTCGCCAAACACCGTTGCCTCCCATAAAGGTTGCACAAGGGCAATTACAGGGTCCAAGGCGGTTTTACCTTGTTGACAGCGCCGCCACACCAGGACAGAATCCTCGAGCGCGGTCCATCGGCATGACAAATCTGCAATTTGAGAGAGAGAGAGATCTTTGGTTCCTATGTTCGTTACAACCCCATAGTGGCTTCTGGCATATATTAGCTCCACTGAAATATTGAATCCACCGTCAACATTCCGTAGTAATGAAGGCACCGCGGGGACTCAAAGGGGATGCGGCCTAAGCGGTGGTCCGAGCGGTATCATGCCATTATACTTGGTATGTCGCCAAGTCGTGGGACCGATTGTCAAATTTGGATTCGGCAATCTCCCTTTGCTGATCATCTTCAGTCTCCCGCTGGCGGCGTGTCTTGCTGTATCAGGCCTAAGCGAAGTGAATTTGCGTGTTGCATCGTGGTGGACCCCTTGCGGTCCTCTGTCCCTAATAATACGTGTGTACGTGTCGCACACTGGCGAGTAGGAGAATTGTGCGTCATGGTCTATTCTAGGCATGCTTGGTGCTAAGTCAAAGGGCATCGCTGAATACTTGTAGTTGGTTGCTAGTGGAGCGGCAGTTTTCGAAAATGCCTCACATTTCCGCCCAGCGCCTGGGCGGAGGACTTGGCTTGCAGCATAGCCGCGACAACATCGTCAGGAGGTTGGCCTTGTTCCGTAGAAGAAAACGTTGCCAATCTTATGTGCATTGCTTGACTCAGGCTGAGACTGCGCCAATCGCCCCATCTGCCAATCACAACGTCCCATTCTTTCGCCTCGTTACAGCGGAGGACTGGGGTTTCATGGCCGCTTGTATAGTTTTTTTTTTTTTTTTGGAGCCCGACAGAGGTGGCGCCTAGCATTGCTGGGTGGAGCGTCAAACACGGCGTGTTTGAATTCGGCGGTTCGCCTATCCACAACCGTGGTGCATAGGGGTAGATCGGCGGAAAGTCCAAGCGTCCGTGGCGTTCTGGTGTGGATTCCACGGCGGTTGATCAATTAGTAGAGTCGAAACATGAATTGAGTAGACATGCACAATCGTGTGGCGACAAGGAGCGAGGAGGGTCAGGTCTGGTATTTGTTCGCGGCCTTTGTTCTTCAGCACTAAATGCCTTCCTAGCCCCGGCTGCAGTGCCTCTTGTCTTCTTTTCATTTTCTCTCATTTGCGGTATATCGATCTACACGCCACTGTGAATCCGGCTGGTCTGTGATTCGGTGTGGTCAGCACCTCGCGCTTCCTTTCTTTCTAGCCCTCAGGGTCCTTCTTCTTTCTAGTTTGCTTCAGTCTTTCGGGTTCCTGCATAGAGTGTAGCAAGCGGCATTTCATTCGTACTTCGTATGTTCAGCTGTTCGTCAAGATGCCTACCCTCGATCTTAGCGAGCTCAATATCGTCATCACTATACTAGGTACGTGCACAACCTTTGTGAGAAAGGGCATCGCACTGACTAGTTGATCAAGGCGCTTTCATCGTTGGATATGGATTTATCTCCGTGAAGATTAAACAGGTCTGGTACCTTGGAGAAGCGTGTAAGTTGCTAGACATCATCGCTCGATTATGGGAATAATGTCTAATCAAAACAGTGCCCGCTGTGCTCATTGGAATCATATTAGGTCCAATTGCTGCCAGTTTTCTCAACGCTGAGCGATGGGGTTCCGCAGTTGAGGGTCAACAAGAGGCCATTACTCTAGTGAGAAAACTCCCATTATGTTTGAACAATCCAAGGACTTTGTCTCATTATATCTAGGGACTATGCCGAATTGTCATTGGTGTTCAACTTGTTATCGCTGGATTTCAGCTGCCAGCTAAGTACCAAATGTTCAACTGGAAAGAGATGGCTATCTGTCTACTTCCTGTGATGACACTCATGTGGATCTGCACCAGCTTGTGCATTCTAATCATCATTCCCAAGTTGTCCTTCTTGGCGGCGCTCGTCATTGGGTCTTGTGTTACTTGCACTGATCCTATCTTGTCACAAGCTGTGGCCAAGGGACCCTTTGCCGACAGATTCGTCCCTCGCGCTCTAAGAGAGCTGATCTCTTCAGAAGCCGGCGCAAATGATGGCTTTGGTTTCCCCTTCCTTCTGTAGGTCTTTCAAACAACAGTCAAATTGACAAATGGCTAATGTGCTAGGCTTGCTACTTATCTCATTCGTCACGCCGATTTGAGTGGTGTCAATTTCAAAGAAGGTGCTGCCGAGTTGGCTCACCGTGCCCTACACATCATGAAGCGCCAGGAAGAGGGCGTCGGGCGCCTAGGCGGCGGCGTGCCCGTCGCTATGGAGCAGTGGATTGTTGAAGGGTGGCTGTACATCATCGTTATGTCCGTTGCTATCGGTATCGTCGTCGGGTACGGTAGCATGTTTGCAATCAAGTTCGCTCTCAACAAGAAATGGATTGACTCAGAGAGCTTCCTGCTCTGGCCAATGGCCATCGGTGTAAGTGACCCTTCCACTCTTGATTCGTCCGAGCTCCTCACTTATATCGACCAGCTATTCCTCATTGGTGTTTGCGGTATGCTTGGCACAGATGACCTTCTCGCCTGCTTCGTCGCGGGAAATGCTATGAACTGGAACGGCCTCTACCTGGAGGAGGCAGAGAAGCGACACGATGAAGTCAACAGTTGTTTTGATGTCATCCTCAACTTCGGAGGCTTCATGTACATTGGGGCGATCATCCCATGGAAGGAGTTCTCGCAACCTGATATCACTGGAATCACTCTGGGTCGACTTATGATTCTTGGCTTTTTGATTCTGATCTTCCGACGCATCCCAGCGATCTTCCTTACGTACAAAATCATGCCTCGCTGTGTCAAGGATTGGAAGGAGGCTCTTTTCATGGGCTACTTTGGGCCAATCGGTAAGTCCTACATACGGCTTTGTCAATACATCTTGAGGATATAAACTGATATGCACAGGCATTGGAGCTGTTTTCTATGTCGAGCACACTCGTCACTTATTCCCTAAACCCGGTGAAGGCAAGACCGAAGAAGAAGACAATCTCACACGTGCCATGGTCCCCGTAGTTTATTGGCTAGTCATCTTCTCCATTGTTGTTCATGGGCTTTCTATCCCAGCACTAGATGCCTTCTACCGCTATAAGAAGATTCCACCGATCTCAGAGGCCGAGCCAGCAGAGATTCGTGTATTATCCGAAAACGAGGTGCTACCCAACAACGCGTCCGTCAACCACAAGCGCAATTCTATTTACGTCCACAACCGCTTCTCTCGTCCGATTTCCACGGCTTCCGGCCCTCAATTGGCAAGGTGGCACACTCGAGGCAGCCAAGACACAATCATCACTCTAAGCCAGGACGCCACTGCCTTGGAAAAGCTGGAGAGCATGACACATCATTACCAGAGGAAGAATTGAGTATAACGTCGATGCTATCGGCGTGCGATAAGGCATTTTCAAAGTTTCTTTGTTCCCTCTTTATATGGCGGTCGCTTTGCTCACACTCTCTTAACATATGGGTTCACAACCACCACATTCCCAATTCACCTGCCTCACTGAGGCCACTGTTTTATCTAGATAAATACTATCTTTGAGTACAGACTATTGGACAATTAAGTCGAAAGCCGTACGCTTCTCCCCTTGTAAGATGACTTCATTTGCGGTTTATCGGTATGATAATGTAAGGGCTGAGTTCGAGGGTCACAGTCAACTGTTCGATGTTATGAAGCAATGGCTAGTCTAGAAATACATTAAACAGTTCCTTGCTTCCCTGCAACTCGTGTATTTAGCGTTTCCCAGCTACAATTCCATTGTTTTCCAAACCATAGCTGGTAGCGAGGTAGTTATGTCTGTCATACCAGAGTTTTTCCAAGGTCAGCTGTGTTCCCCAAATAATTTTAAATTAGCACACTGACTGTCACGGTCTATGAAGAGAAAGATAACTGGAGCTTCGGCCAGTGGGGCATTAGGAGGCGCGGAAATACGACGGAAAATAGCTTAGCACATCTCGCAAAGCTTTTACCCGTTCGCATTTATAGTCATTTATTCTTGATAAGAAGTATTTTGACTCGAAAAAAATTCCATAACCTAACCAAGTCCAAATGAATGACTCATTAACAAAGCAGAAATTGCCCGCTCTCCAAGACACCTACACCCCCGTCTTCCAACCACCCTCCGTCTCAAAAACCTTCCCAACCTTTTCACTCACCGCCAGCAAATGCCGATCACGATACCGCGGCATAACAAGCGATATCCCAATCGGCATGCCATTCTCGCCTTTAAAACCCGGTATATTCACCACAGGTGTATGCAATGCCTGCATCTATTAGCTCCATTTGCCACAACTTGACATCGGACACAACTCACCGTCCAAATCAAGCAAAACGCCGGACAACCTGTATGCGAAATCCCCACCGGCGCCTCATCCGGCACACTCGGCGTCAACACCGCCGCATACTGTCCCAGGAGCGCGTCCACAACCGGTCTCGCCGCGGCGATGTTATCGAACGCGTCTGTGTACGCCTTGTGCGATGCGTTTCTCCTGTTCTCGACGTGGTCGACGAGGTCGGGTGAGAGCTTTTCCTTGGCCACAGCGTATTCCGGGAGAAAGGCTGTGCGACCTTCTGCGTCGAGGATAGTGGCGTGCCAGGCAGGGAGATCATTGATATGTGCTGGGAACGAGATTTCATCAACAGTGGCGCCGTAGGCGCGGAGGAGGGAGGCGGCTTTGGTGAGGGCCGCGACGGTGCCGGGTCCGGCGCCCGGCCAGGAGGGTGTTTTGAGGACGGCGAAATTTGCGCCGTTGATGGTGAAGTCTTTGGGGGCGGGGGTGTCGTCGTTTAAAGCGAATGTGTCGGCGAGGAGTTCCAGGTCGGCGACGCTACGAGCGTAGAAACCGAGTGTGTCGAAGAGAAGGGAGTAGATTTTCTGGCCTTCGCGGGTGATGGAGTTCCAGGTGGGTTTGAAAGCGTAGATGCCATTGAAAGAGCCGGGACGAATCATACTGCCGCCTGTTTGGGTGCCAAGTGCAATAGGGGCCTGAAAGTCACCAACAGCGGCTCCTGAGCCAGATGAGGAGCCTCCTGGAGTTCGGGTCTGGCTGTGAGGGTTGCGTGTCTTTGGGCCTTTGTTTGTTGCAGCAAATTCGGTCGTAGTAGTTTTGCCTAAGATGAGTGCGCCAGCCTTGCGAAGTATCATAATAGAACCGGCGTCAACTTCTGGGGCGTTGCCTATGTAGATACTAGAGTTGAATTGTGTTGGCATGTCTGATGTTTGGTTAGTTGTCTGGAGATCAGACCGATTCTCTTCAATAGAAACTTGCCTTTCGTATAGATGACATCTTTCACAGCAATGGCAATACCGTGGAGAGGACCACGCTCAGTCGCTGGGATGGCATCGAGTGTCTTTGCTTGCTTCAACACACATTCTGGGTCAAGGTATGCCCAAGCCTGAACAAATTGATCTCGTGCTTCGATACGCGCCAAAAGCGATCTTGCATAGTCCTCAACTGAGACCTCCCCAGCCTTAAGCTTGAGTAGGACCTCAGTTCCTGTTAGCCTGTAGAGTTCGACGCTCATTTTGTAATCAACTTCAAATGGAAAGACTGGGAAAGTGTACAGGTTTTACAATATGGTCTCGTACCCTTGTGAGTTTGGATTTTGTGTCACTTCGTTGTTGGGTGGTAAGGTGGTAAATCACCAGAATTCAGTACCTTGCCTAGTGGGGTTAGAATGACAAAGCAACAAATCAATAAGAAATTCAATCAAAACTCTTCGCTCAGGGCAATACTCAGTCATATATCGCAACAAAGGCTACAGCATCCGCCATAGAGACAGATCACTCGGTTCTATTTAGGCATCAATTGCAAAGCCAAAAACCGTTCGTTTTACTGGGGCACGATACAGCCGAGGCTATGCCGAATCAAAGTGGCCTCTTAAGTGGGTCTTTATACATGAGTCATCGCGACTTCGATATCAAAAAGAGCCCAATTTGTGAAGAGGAGTGCGTGGCAAGGATTAGCGAGTTGTAAAGATGAGGTGAGCATGAGGGGTGCGAAGGCTCACAAGGGCGACATCAGGGCAGGACAGGGCGTAAAAAGAAATGTAAGTGAAAAATACACAAATCGAGAAATGGAAAAATAGATGAATGAGAGAACAGATTTATTGACCAGAGACAAATAGGACATGGGACGACTATAATATGAGACAAGTCACGACAGCTGCCACAAAAAGAGCGACTGCAATTCCTCCGCTTTTGTTCCGCTCCCCAGCTGAATCTTGAGACGCTGGTGGCCATGGTTCCTGTGGTACCCGACTTCCTGACACGACGTTTTTAGGCGCAACACAAACAAGTCGCGATTGCCATTGGTTTCCCACTTTCCCCAGAATAAGCCAGGGTACGGGCTGTCTAACAAATCGATCGTAGTATGTGTAGTCACTCATACCTTGGCTCTGTAATGCCCAATGAGAAACCAACACCTAATGTTGAGAATGTTCGATAGTTGGCAGGAATGGAAATATTTCCTGGTGGAGAGTCGAGTGCACAAGTGCTGTTGCCCAAATTCATGGGACTCACTGAAAAGAATTAGTCAAAATATCACACCTTCGATTATGTAGGGAGTTACGTACCAAAACCAGTAGTTGAACTCGTTCCGCTAGCATAAATTTCACCGCAGCCTTCTTTCACATTTCCAAAAGAAGAAAAGCTGGGGAAACGCCAATTTGGCGCTTGGAATCCAGATATCTGCTGAGATTTCAGTTTGCTGATACAAGTTTTGCTCAGGACGCCCTCACAACTTGTCTTGGCGTTATTCCCGGTGGACGAAGCATTGAAGCCAGGCAACATGTACACACATACACTGCCTTGCTGCTTCTTGGGGACATTTAGGTAACCTTGCAGATATCTTGCTATGGGGTTGCGATAAGTTACGTATTTGGTCGATCTTTGGCCCGAATCGTTGAAGATAACGGAAAGTGACGAATTTGGCCAATTCTGCCGATTATCGTTGGGCCAAGTAATATCTACACTATTTGTCGAATTGGCTGGGTGTTGGGTGCCAATATTCTGAATATTATACTGACATTGGGCTCGGTCGGTGCTGTTTGTAGCGTTTACTGTGTCGCTCTGTGCGAATACAGATGCCAGTAACAAGAGAGCAAGAAACGGCGAGCTGAGCCAAAGGTTCAACATAGTGTGGAAATCGTCTTAGGATACCTCCAGGTTTGATGAAAGCATAAGGGTGTCATTTCAATGCTCAAGCACACAGGTATGCTTACTCTACTCACCCGGCAAGGATCGCTGGACGTACCGCATTGTCCTACGTACATCTTATTACGGACGTCATAATCAAGTCATAGGAAATACTTTTGTGTGTGAGTGGTAGGAGGATATCTTAATATTAGCATCCCCCGGTCTGTGTTGACAAAGATACACATGTTTGAAAATCACCTATGTCGAATAGCCATTCAGCGGATGCAGAAACGGTAAATGACGTGCGCCATGCCGGAAACGCCGCGCTAATAGGACGTGGCGGTGCGCCTAACGCCTCCCAGCGTCGCAAAACAAATATCGCTTCGGTACAATCACACGAAATAGAATAATTCTCGCATGATGAAACCTTTTCGGACAATAGTCAAGTATAATAGAGATCAGATCATAGTGTTGTGCTGCAATTATTAGTCTAATCAGTCGAAATCTAATTTGCGAACAGCACCATTTCAGACCTCTCACTGCATCGAAAAGGCGAATCCTTTCATGACCTCGCCGAATGCCATCTCAGTTACGAAATAAGAGACGTATGACGTCGTAAAAGTTCAGTGGGTGCAAAGGGTATACCACCTGAACATAATGACGAGGCCTATAAAGTCCTTTTGAAACATTTTCCCATGCCCCTATATCAAAATGATTAAATAGATGCACATTTGCGCCTCAGCATGGATCGTTTTCTCCATCTTGTTGGGATGCGCGACATCTCGAAACGATACTTCGGCGCGCAATAATTAGACCTGCCGATGGGACATAGGCAACGTGAACTTCACTAGCCCGGTAAATGCGACTGGCAACGTTCCCTTTCAGTGAGGCGAACAGCCAAATACCGGCCGCGACTGGCTTTTCAGCGTTATCCTGAATTCAAACGACATGCGGGAGCAATGCCAACCCTTCATCAGTATACCGGAGCAGAGCGAGGACCAGATATGTCTCTACAAATTCCTGTCTTTGAACATCTCGGCTTCAGGAAGCGGCATGAATGGATGCGAAGGCGTGCTTGCTCAGGCATGCATCACAGCTTTGGGGAATAGGAGCTTGCCAGCGCTCAACCCTAATGGGACAGACACCCAGCTCAATTTTCTAAGTCGACCAAGCGTTAGGGATGCATGCGGTGACGCATTCAGGATGGACATGGCATTTGGGTGTAAGTAACGTGCACCTCTCAGACACTACTCAACTCCTATATAAGAACGCCTGATGACGTCGAAAATGGAAATAGCCGTATCTACTCAATTTAGTAATCACATTTGTGCTGTTCCGTCGCCTCCTGGGGTAACTGTGCCTGAAGGTTATAGCACATTTCCAATTCAGGGAATAAGGACCATGGGCGGCGACCCAACCACTGATGTTAATACGCTGTATGATGTGATTATCCGACGAGTGGTACCTTGGGTAATTGCTGCGTCTTTTGAGAATGGGGAATCCGAGATGAAAGTGATATGTTTGGCTGCAAACAAAATCAAAGATGGTAGCCGTGTGCCAGAAGGTGAATGGCCTCCTTCGGGGAGCCTTAGCGGTCCAACAGGTAGCTCAGGTGCTAGGGCTGTTGTAGCCTGGGGGTTTTTGGGACGGCCCACAGGTCTTGTGCTATTTCTTATCGCTATGGTAATTTAGTGAACTTCGATTGGCGGAGCTGTTGCTATTATGTAAATACACTTAACATTTATGGACGCTCTTGTTTATGTTTGCATCTTAAGGTACGGGATTCGGTTAACTTGCTTCGTAATATGGTAACCAATCTTGAAGGAAACTAAAATGCTTCGTGTATGGCTCACGAGATGACCATGGTACTCATGTGGGAACGAAACTTTTCTATACGCATCAAAGTATTCGGAATGCGAAAGTGTAAATGCGCATGCTTGTCTGTGTACTCCAGCAGGTCCGTGATGCATATGCTGAAAGAGCACAGAAACAGGGGCACCTTGTAAATGCAGGATCGCGCAACTCACCCAACCCCGGCCCGGCACCTGCCGCGAACTTAACCTCACGATGTGCAACTCGCAAACGACGTACCATGTAGCCGGTAACATTACCCTTGCAATCGCGTCCATGCACAATTCGACTTCACGCGAAGTGCATATTCTTAACACGGTCCCGTAGACGTATTGGTTTTGCCTATTCCTATTGTTCGTCGACTAACTGTACATAAAGATCGCTCTTTTTATATTCTACATCCAGCTGTATTGAGTCCGTCTGATTTCCCGCTGTCTTCAAGTGACCTCGGTGTTGGGGTTAACTCGTTTATGTCTTGTTCGTTAGAATGTCTCTCCCAGCCTGTACACCATCGTAAAAGAGGCCGCAGTGTTGGGATGCAGACGCAGATGATGGCGCAAGCAAGTTCGACTGTGGACCACATGACTGTGTGTTGCATAAGCCATGTTGGATCATCAGTGGTGGTGGACGACCGGAGTGTGGTAAGGCGAATGATAGAAATTGCGCAGGTACTGCGAAGGTTATAAGCATGCCATATAATGTCGCCAGACAACACGACTTACAAAAAGCCAAGGGAGAAGACCCCCATTAGCACCGCCTTTTGTGCTTTTGGTAAGGACAATGTCTTCAGTAGCGGTAGAGGCATAGCGAAGATGGCCGTATCAGTGACAACGTGCAAGGCACCCATGGCGTACCAGAACCTCAGTCGCTCCTTACAGTCTTTGTATCGCAGAGGATCCCAATTCGATTTGATAGGTGGGCAGTTGAGCAAAGACCCGAGTGTCGCCGCAGTTGCCCAGATAGTAATGAATACTAGAAACCCATCGCATAGTCGCTGGAAATGCGGTAGTGGGAAAACGCGGCGATATTGCAAGAGAAACGCAAACTTGAGAAGCATGATGGAAGCTCCGTACGTAATAGAAGTGATCCACATCAGCTGCGTAGTCACGATTGTTAGTGATGATCCTGCGTACGGGGACTTTGCGCACCTTGAGAAATTCTGATCTCTCAGAAAGAGTTGTCGTTTGAGCATGGCGTCCAAGTCCAAATTGTATGGCTTCATACAGTTAGGGTGGCGTTGAAAGCAGAGAGTCCGTTTGTGTACTAACATTTTAAAACCAGACCGATACATACAATGTATGTGCCCTGGATCTATCAGTGAACAGTACTAGCTAAGGCTTAGGACACCATACCAGCGCTGCTATCAAAAACCAGTCGTCAAGACCCAAATTCCTTAGGATAATTCGCCGTACGTAGGCTCTGAGGCCGACCATGACTGTCGAGAATGCCAAACATACCGTCGCCACAACTATCACCCTCCAGGCATAGTTTTCGTCCGCATCTGGCGGCATCTGTGCTGTGGGTCCCCTACACACATGGACCCACGAGGGCGTGGGTTTTGAAGGATGATGTTATGGAGGCGCTTGCGCGTTGATGAACATACTTACTCCCTAGCCCGGCACGTGAAACTGGGGCTAGCAAGTAATTACATGTGTCATGGATCAACCGACAAGTTCAAGACCCGAATGTTGTCTCCTCAGGTCGAGAGAGCGACGAGGCCCAAAAACAAAGTTCAAATCCATCCTCTGTATGGTGCTATTGGATATGGGATCTACAGTCGCCGCATTGGCTGATCATGAATAAGGCACAGTGTTGCCCCCAGCCGATCCCCTGTGAAGGGTACGGCTAAGAATATTAAGCTTGCGCCGATGCAAAGGCTAGTCAAGGCGGCATGCACCCTGGGGCGAATCAGTCGCTGGGATCCGGATTCCTTTTGCGGGCGAACGCGTTAGCTTGATGGGTCATTTCTCCCCAATCACGGAGCAGAGCGCCAGGCCCTCCACAAAAAGTCGGCATCTAACTGACATACACGCCACTCAGGCTCTGGCTCGGACAGCAGCTGTCCTTCGTGGCCCGTTGACGATTCATGGCAAGACGCGCTACAATACTACTCCTGTCTACCGCTTTGTGAGTCGTACTGCATTTCGCTCTGGCAGTCGTATTATTGTCAGGCCAGCTGAAAAAACCGGGTGCGTTCGACATCTACCTTTGGGCATAAACCCGGTTAGGAATTGCGCAAGTGGCTGTGTCGCATAGAAGCATCGCAGTTGATGCCAATGGAATGGTGCCCACATCCGCCTGGCCCGTCCGCTTCCGACTTTTGCCGCGCCCCTTCATCTTGGCACCCACCCAAGACCCCGATCAACACCTCCGAAAGTCATCATTCAATACAAAAACTGGCGCTAAAAAAATCATCCCAGGAGACCCTCCGAAGCCCAATGCCAAGACCATAATGTCAACAGTTCTCAATGCGCTTTGTTTGACGATAACACCTGACAAACACCTAGATGACGGAAGATTCCGAAAGTTGTTAGTGATGTCGTAAAGAAGACTACTGAAGCCCTTCCGTGCGGTCAACCAATTGGGGGGGCCCGTCTTTTGTTAGTACATCCAGGCTTTTGAGGTCCAGAGCCTACATGCGGCGGCCTGGCACTTTCACTTCCGTCATGGGCTTCTTACGCAGAGGGTAGCAAGGTAACAGTTTGCGCCTTGGTCCTCGAGCAATTAGCTTGATCTAGGTACTCTGACAATACTCGCACCACAGATTCTATGACCATCTGCGAGTTCTTTACATTCGACTCAAGAAGGCTGAGACTTACTGCCGGAGGTGCCCAGAATGCATCAAGTGTTGCTCGATAAGGTCAGACGTCGCAAGTTAGGTGATTTATCTCTCCCTATATATTTCGCTCTCTAGCAAGGTATCCGAGTGTGTACCCACTGAGCGTAACCACCAAGGATGGTGGGGTGTGCATCAGCTTTTCTACAATGGTAACGGGTATTGACTGCTCCACTCATCTCCCTTTTCGATAGGATTCGAATTTCCTTGCGCTAAACCCTGTGGCGTCATATTACGCTAGAAGATATCCTCAAAACTAAGTGAGGCTGAGCGTCCTAATTGATGGCGAGTTACTCCTTTATGCGGTTGAATTATTAGTGCAGTAACTAGACTGTTTCAGGAACTAGGCGTAATAAGTGCTACTTTGCGCATGTCATCCACTCTACTTGTGCAAACATTGACCTCGCTTCCTCAATCTAGCCACAGCCTTCTTTCCTGACTTTGACAGCTGTGTGCGATCGAAGCCGCCAATGGCTCTTTGTGACAGGCTTCCACTTGTCTTGTTAACGTTGGGAAATTTGGCTGTGATCCCTGTGAACCCTTCTCCTGCTCCGTCGGCAAGGTAGACCACCTCGCCTCCCACCATCGTGAATAAAACGCGCTGTCGTCCTAGTGCTTCTTCGGGCACTTCGAAATAGTTTTTTTCCAAAACAATTATGTCCGCAAACTTGCCTTTCTCCAACGAGCCAACATAATCGGCGGCCCTCAAGAATTGTGCACCGTTGATAGTAATAGCGCGCAAGGCAGCCTCACGCGAGATACCTTCACCAGGGAACTTTTTATCATATGGTGCGCCCTGAGATGCCGGCGAGTTGGGATTTTGGGGATCGCCAGATCGTGTCACTGCGACTTTGAGGGCTAGGAACTCATCAAGCGGGTCAATCTATGATGCACTGTCAGTTGCTGCTTTGTGAAATGCAAATAGTTCACATACCGGCCAATCGCTACCATACACCACAGGGCGACCAGCCTTCTCGATCTGTGCGTAGGCTTGTAAATTTTTCAGGCGGTAGTCGCCAAGGGATCCGAATGTGCCTGGGATATAGAAAGAGCTGAGTTGTGACCACTGGAAACTCATGATGGGGTCAACCTCAAGTTCAGCGAAGCGGGCCCAGTCATCTTCATGAGAAACCTCATCGTGGGCAAGGCCAAGCCGGAAATCTTTACCAGGGTGTTCTTTGCGGAACGACTCCGCAGCATCGAGACCGATTCGAACAGAAAGATCACCATCAACATGAAGTTGCGCATCAATACCTCCAGAAAATAAACCTGACAGCGTGCGGGTAAGGATCTCCGAGCTCCAATACGGCTTGACTAGGGTACTATTATCTGGCGCCCATGTTGTATTTGAACCATTTACAAGGCTCCAATAAGGCTCAATGAGAGCTGCAGTTCTGGTAGGATACGTGATGACTCCATCGATAAAGGCTTTTATAGCTTGCCACTTCAGGGCAGGTGTTACCTGAATCGTGGAGTTATCGTTCATACCTCGGATTGTCTCAATCGTGCTGGCGACGAGACCAGGCACACCGTCTACCGAACTCGGTGGTTCGATGCGGTAGTCGAAATATGCTCGCGCACTCAATCCACCTTCTTTGCGGATTGCTTCGAAGAATGTATGATGTTCTGACGCGGCTGAAGCCTCTTGGAAGGTTGTGATACCAGCTTGGCGAAGCAGCTGCAGCGCGGCGCGGCATGCTTGTAAGTTTTGTTCGTCGGTAGGTGGCGGAATTGGAGGCATGTTAGCTGCATTATCTTGAAGTATGCCTGAAGGTTCATTGCCTCCTGGGAGGCGCTCTATGATGCCACCAGGCGGATTCGGAGTATCAGCTGTGATATTTGATATGGCCAGCGCACGAGAATTCACCAGGACGGTGTGGTAGTCGCTAGAACGGATATCAACAGGCCTTTTTGTTTTCAGCATGTCAAGTTGAATTTTGTTGACCGAGCCGCTGCGAGTGGTGAGAGTGGGATAGTCCAGATTTACCACTTGAACCCAAGCATCATCGCCTTTATTTGGCTCCCCATCAATGCAGCCTTGTATATGAGCTAGAACTTGCCCAAGATCCAGAGGCTGGTAATTAAGGTCGCATTTCAAGAGGGAAAGGCCACCAGCGAGAATGTGCATGTGAGAGTCGACAAGTCCTGGAATCGCCACGCGCCCATGGAGGTTAACCACCTTGGTTGAGTTTCCAATCTGTCTTTGGGCGTCTGTATTCGATCCTATAAAAACTATGAAACCATTCTTAACTGCTAGTGCACTTGCCTTGGATGAGTATGAGTCCAACGTGTAGATCGAGCCATTGTGGAAAACGAAGTCGGCAACAGGGTCTTCTTTGAGCGGCGCCGCATGGATTGTTGCCAGCAATCCCGCTGCTATAATTCCCCTCTTGCAAAGATTTCTTGTCTTCATCGAAAGCGATTGATATAGATGCAGACGATGGTGACAAGAGAGCAGACTTCAGATTATAAGTAGAGTACAAGCGAATAAAAATTACCAGTCTTCACAGGGTTGACGAAAAGTTGACGAATCCTACTCCTCATTGACGCAGGCTCTGATAGGTAGCTGCGTATAGCGGGGACGAGAGCGCTAGTGAGATTATTGTGCGCTCTGCATGTGGTCGCATAAATGGAGAAGTAATACATGGGTTGCCCGTCGTATTCGGCGTGTGAGTGGGGACGACGGGACGCCAAGTCAATGTCTCCAAAAGTGGCAGGTTGTTGTATCGGCGTGTGTAAACATCAGAGCTTGATTAGAATAGATATTTATCTGTCTAGCGAATAACAGAACAGCTATAGCTTATTTATTTACATTCTACTCTGTAAGATAGAGTTCGACCGTTGAGTTTGAATTAGTCTTTACCGCAGCCGGTGTACTTAGGCGCGTTTCTAAGGCTTTTTGGCGAGTAGGCTTGTGTCATGATAGGCGGGCCAGCTAACCCTCCTTGGGTATACATACCCTTGTGCATCGGCTCGCATCCCTACAGTACAAACTTTGTTTTTGATCCATCGTACACATAAGTAGGTATATTCGGCAAATTAGAGGTTACTATTGGTGAATTTAATGCTTCACACTGCAGTGATGCGAACTAATGTAGGAAGGATATGCACATCCTGTGGCGTAGTTCCGATTTTGGAAGCTATTAGTAATGCAGCTATTGTCGCATACTCTATCTGACTGTATCCGATTTTCAGAAAACTCCTCGTTTCTATATGTGGCGTTCATTTCCTAGGTAGCTCTCTGGCAAGGATAGGTTTTCAGACTGAAAGATAAGGCTAAGTCCCTCCAACGTTTCTATTTCCTTCGAACCTTGTGCGAGAATTGCAGATACTATTGCATAGCGAATGAAAACTATCGTTCCCCACACTAGAGGCATTAAACCGAGGAAATTCTTCAGCCTTGAACACTTTGACAGCTTTTTCAAAGACCTCTCAATGGCTAAAGCTTGTAGAAGTATATACTACAACTATATGTTTTCAAAACATCAGCCCTGCCTAACACTACTCTTATCTTATCAACTTTTAAGATTTCATCATCTCCTCGGGGATTTCCTTTATCAAGGGCAGAGTCTGATTTGATGGTATTGTTCGAGGACACATGGACTGAGCAAACACAAAACCTTCCGGTAGGCTATTCTTTTCGAAAGGAAAAAGAAAAAGATCAAGGTTTTCTCCCTAGCTAAGACCAAAATCATGTGTTGCAAGTACAGAGAGGCACAGGCATCAAAAAATGAGGCAGCCTGCTAAAGCTCGTAGCTCTCGCATTCTCAATCTAAGAGCAACCTAGCCAGCGATAGCTATAATTACACCTACGCGCACCGAATCTATATAAAATACCAATACCTAAAATTATACTTCGGCGCATTAGAGTGTATGCCAAAAGTTCCTCAACTGAGTGAATGATCCTATGCAACGCCTCCTGCTCGGCTGAGTGTAAAAGCTTATCAATGTTTCTGATTTCAAAAAGAGCTCGCAGCATTCATGGTATTATAAAAGGCTCGATTCAACCCCAGGGTTGAAAGTTGCTGACTTGTATAGCACGCTGCTCTCAATTGACGAAGGCTAATGTGGTACCATTGCCTCAACCACAAATCAAAATAGGTATTTGCCGCCTGTGGAAACATAAGTTATTGAGATACACAAGAAACATGCTCATCATTTTGTATGATTGTGTTATGCGGAGCATGCTTTTAACTGGATATTATTTGCCGTAAAATCGTGGGCTTCAAAATGTCAAGCCGAAATAGTAGCCGAATAAATTTTGCCTCTAGTAGGGGTCACGCCGTTTGTTGAAGTTGATACCTGATCTGCTTTAACATATGAGGATACATCCTTCTAGAATATTCTCTCTAATTCATCCTATCTAGCTATATTGCTCTTGGTGGTCAGCGAGTGATAGCGTACATCGGAGTATGCACCTCCGATGATATTGTAAGCGGAGCTTTCGACTCCTGGACAATATTATGGCTATATAAGAGATGCTTATTAGTCTGTTGATCAGCTTTAAGCACAATTTGCAGAAGCTCATCAGCTGCTTCATGTTCTGGGCGGAGAGTCGGGGCAAGGTTAATTTATTTCTCTACGTGCGGACTTTGCCAACCAATGCCGGTGCCGAACGAACAAGTCCAATCTGAAACAATTCTTCATCTAAATGCGGCACTTTCTCCAGATTTGGAAATCATCTAGAACGCTTGTTCATATTAATCAAACCTTTCATATATGAATAAAATCGTCGATTTACCCTGTTATAAGGCTACGGTTATTCATTACTAGGTAATTTTAGCGATATTTTGTTGACCGCCAATTTCCAAAGAGCCTTTTGCCAGAATAAGAAGATATGGCGGGTTCCACTGGTAGAGGAGGGGTATTGTTCTGCATTGCAATTAGATACAGATATATAATCACGTCCTGAGTGCGTAACATGAGACAGCCAAATCCCTGCGCCCACCAAAGGTTACGTCCTGTATTACGATGAAGATCTCAATCGTTTTTTCCACGTGTTTTTCAACACTAGCGCTTGCTAATCCGGTCGCAAAACGTAAGCATTCGACAGAAAATATGCAAAAGCATGACAATTTCTAACTAGGCGTGAATCAGCCGATCTCAAGCAGGAGGTTGGCACACCAACTGTTCGACGAGCCACTGCGGTCGACGAACCGGTCAGTCTTTGCAGCCAATATGCTTATCATGCCGCCAACGGCTACGAAATCTTGAACAACCTTTGGGGCAAAGATCAGGCCACGTCCGGCTCGCAGTGCACCTACTACGAAGGCGCTGTCGGTTCAGGCATCAAGTGGAGTTCGCAGTGGACTTGGACCGGTGGAGAAAACAACGTCAAGAGCTATGTCTATGCAGGTCTTGTCATCAAGAGGGGTACTTTGATGAACAAAGTCAAAGGCATGCAATCCGCAGTCAAATGGGGCTATAACACAAATAGCATACGGGCCAATGTTGCCTATGATATCTTCACTGCAGCGGATCCAAACCATGCGAACAGCGGCGGCGATTACGAACTCATGATCTGGTATTTATCTCTTTTGCCTCCAGCGTTTGTTCGGGCAATGCTAAATTTACTAGGCTTGGCCGATATGGAGGGGTTTGGCCAATCTCACAATCTGGCTCTACACCAATCGACACCGTGACCATCGCAGGCTACAAGTTTGATCTCTACTTTGGTTACAATGGCGCTATGAAGGTGTACAGCTTTCTTCCTCCTGGTAGCCTGTCCACAACTAGTGCGCCATACACCAACTTCAGTGCCGATATCAAGTTGTTCTTCGATTACCTGACCGCAAAGCAAAGCTTCCCAGCAAGTACGCAAAATCTGATCGGTAAGTCAATAATTTCCTGGAATAGGATTTTTTTTGACAAATTGCTTACACGTTCTTCAGTTTATCAAATTGGCACTGAGGCTTTCACTGGCGGACCTGCTAAGTTCTCCGTTTCTTCATTCAGTGCAGCCCTCAGTCTTTAGAAAGGCTTTGCGTAAAAATGAACAATGGATGATAATTCCAAAGTTTCCATGAATCAAGATTGAAAAGGCGATGGACACGGTAGATTTATGATCGGAGCGGATATTTATTGAGGGAGAAATCATGAAACAAATATCAATGATTTATAGACTCGGTTTGACGTGCTTATGTTTGCTCCATATGCTTGAGGAAATATTTTAGTGATAATACGTAGTGAGCTGGAAGGAAATCCTGAGGAAATTCGAACGCCAAACGTATTCGTCTGCTTCCCGAAATTTCACGTATGGTGTCAAAGCGCTACATGGTGAGTCAAAGGCTAACAGAATGAGCTGAGCAGAAGTTTAACGACACAGGTGGCGTCGTTTGGATGTAAGAAGCCAGCATGTACATCAGCTAGTTATTTTCATTCAGTAAGACCCTAGCCACTAAAATCCATAACGAAGGTAGCGTGAATGTCAAGATAGTGGTTTCAAAATATGACTGATGAATCCCACTCCAGCGCTCAAGCAATCCACTCACAAAAACCAGCTTCCAGTTTCGAAGTTAAACCGAGGAGCGCTGCAATACAAGCCGATTCGACCGCACGACGCAACACCAACACGCAAGCACCAAAGTACATTGCAAATTACAACCATTTATCGAGACCAAAACAACACGCAACAGGCCACTGCCCACCAAGCAAGATCCATTCATTAATCTGTACTACCTCGACCCCCACAGCAAAGACAGTGACAACCTTTTTGTACGTTTGGGTATCTCAGCTTCCGAGAACTAAGCGTACATAAGGCAAAACACAGATAACAAAACATACTCAGAACAGCCACAAAACACCTGATCCAGTTCCACGAACACCGGGCCAGCTCTGCAAGATATCCGCCTTACTTCCACTAGGTAACTGAAAACTCGGGCTCGGCGATTGATAGGGGAAGTAGTCAATGACATCAGCCGGAATCATGTCCTTGGCGAAATCCCACGAGGCTTTTTGATTGTTCCAAGCATGCAAGGATAAATGGTGGTCGTTAAGTGCGTTGACGAGGCTGATGAGCTTGGAGAAATCATTGTAGACGTGATTTGCGTATGAGAGCGCGCTTGTGAGGCCTTGGAGGGCTTGTGCGGCTTTGATGAAGTCTTCGACATATTTGCCGTACTCTTCTGTTGTTAGGGGAATCAGATCCGGGATAGGTTGGTCTCGCAGTATGACTGAGGCATACACAAGAAGTATACCAGCGAGTAATGAGGTGAGTTGATGCGGGCAAATGTATGGAATCAATTCCTCTTGCATGCGGATGTTCAACATGATGTGGACTATGTTCCACGCACGGGAGGCTAGTTCGAGAAAATATATCGCTTGGGAGTGGTCATATGTCATTTGCGTCATGACCTTGCGACCCGCAACAAGTAAGACAATGAACTCATTCATTGCATGGAAATAGTTCAGAGTAGGGGGTTTCTCAAACTGCCACGGAGAGTTTGGCAGTTTCCTAACAACTGAGGCGATATCAATGACGTCCTTCATTTGCTTTGCAATCTGTCGAACTTCTGGGAGTGTATCAGAGAACTTGTTCTTGGAAGCGTTTACGGAGACTATGGCCGTTAGTCGAGCCGTGAGTATCTGATACGTCAAGCACTTGTTCTGTTCTCCAAAATTATCCTGCGTAAACATGGAGACCTAATTAGAGTCAGCCGGTTATGGCCAACAATAAAACTGTTGTAAAGTCAGGAGTGTTTAGGCTCTACCTACTTGTTTGAATATCACATTAGGCATATCGACTTGGACATCATCAATATGGAAGGAAACTGGCCTTCCGCACGAGATCGAGATCGAGTGATCCGTGATAAATACATTCCAGAAGAGGCATAGGCGGTAGTATATCCGATCTGGGATATGCTCAGTCCAGGTTTTTTGTTGGTGCAAATTTTGTTGTAGGACAGCTGTGCAAGCTGTGCGTATAGAACTATAGGCCACCATTGGCATGTCCAGGTAGTTGAAGTACAGCGCCTGCTCACGTTAGTTTGCTGGATCAGCCTAATGACCCAGTAGGCTGACCTTGTGAAACAAGAATTTGATGATAAGATCATCACCACTAGCGCTCAGCAATACCTTGTCATCGATAAGGTTATCTGCCAGTAGAAACCATTCCCAACCGGGAGGCTTGCTAGCATGTTTACCAATGAGGCTCATACCGAGTGATTCTGCCCTCCCCGCCCCCATTATAACCTCAGAACAGGCAAATATAACATAACAAAAAGCCAGGAAGTAGATATCGTCTGATTCTGTACCACCATCTGTCACCAGTCGGTGGGTACGTGCATCAAACTCGTGTTCATTTACGCAGGGATGCCGAGGATGGAGTGTGCGAAAGTAATCAGCCACATAAGTGGCGTGTCTGTCAGGGTCCGGGAATGGGTGCATGCGGTTGCCAACCCGGACCTGTATCGTGGGCTCGTCATTCACGGCCGGGGGAGGCATATGTTCGGGCGATTGATGGGTCATGCTTTCGAGGGCCGGATGAATAGGATCAAGGATGGGCATAGAGAAGGCGCTCTCGCTCCTAAATCCGTCGCTTTCATCACGCTCGATACTTCCACTCGGTGTGAAGGTCAGGCCTCGATCCTGCACCAAGGCCTCCATCATGGCCTCAATCCTGGCCATGCGGCCCTCCATAGTCATACCAAGCATGCTGGCATCGCTGGCCCTGCGCTCGACGGCCTGGTGGCGCGGCATGGCACTTCGTCGAGATGCGCCATTGCCGGCACCAAAAGATGGCTGGGTAGTGGGTGTGGGTGTAGGTCGACTAAGATTTTGCAGGACCTCGGCTGCTGTTTGGTCTTCAGAGTAGAAGCAGCGCTTTCCATTGTCGACGCATCGCTGACAAGGGTTCTCGCCGGTGCACTGTTCACTAGTCAGAGACTCCTCGGCAAAAAAGGTGGCGTGGAGATGGGAATGAGGCAAGGGAGGAAACGAGGGCAGCTGCACCCACCTTGAGCTTGGATCGTCGACACGAGACACCTGTATCAACCAGTCAGTGATGTGCAAGTTCTGGACTCAAATTTTGTCGCGTTATCATTACCGCGGCCGCGTGCAAGACAATTCCTGCGGAACGGTCGGAATGCGTTGTTGGAGAGTGTTGAGAGGCTGCCAGCAACAGCAAGCTATGAGAGACGCGACCTACACGCTTTTGGGGCATATTTCTGCCGAATCTTCTTCCGCTTTGGCGATGGCGACCGATCGTCGTCCATATGGCCCATTGATGATGGATATTTGCTCATGGCGCGATGTTTGGGACGAAGCTTGATGGAAGTTGGAAGCCGACTCTGTTCGGAACGCAACCACGAGCCAGGATGAGCACAAGCGCAGCGTTAGCCTCATTGGGCATCGCCTGATGATTCCACCTCGACTTCACCCCTCATCCCTCTCACACCACCGCCCTGGATATGCAGAGTCGCCGAAATGTAATGCAAGCCTCTGCGGGCAAAGTCAGAGCTCCAGAGTTGCTCATCCATCATAATTGATAAAATCTTTGGATTAGGAAGAAAAGAGTAGAAACTCGTTGCGCCTCAACCTCAGGTACTATCTCGGCCCTCGTCCACAACAAAGGGCTATTGAAAACGAAGTGATCAGTATAAAATCAGCCCTAAAATTCTCTCACGTTCCCATTTCCCTATGGTCGGCCGAGCACCTCCAGCAAAGGGCACATGCGAACTAAGCACATCAAAACCCAATCCCTTCGTTGTGCACATTTCTTGGCACTTATATGACCAGCCAACTTATCCACTCACTGCAAGTAATGGACCCAATTACAGCCAAACAGCTAATCTGCCATAGTCGGATCCCGTGGGACTTGCGGATAATCTCTTTGGATCACTTCTACATCCTCATCCACGCGACCCCAAGCAACGTGGGTGGCGGTACTTTGGGTGTTTTGGCGCCGGCTTGTCCAAAAACACCCAGTTTCGTGTTACCGCTCTCTTAACAGGCCTTTCAGGCCTAACCCCTCAAACATGCACATTAGCCTGCATCAGCGGAAGTTACGACTACGCAGCCATCATAGGAACTTTGTGTCTGTGCTCGAATACAGCACCCACGCCTGGCACAGGGGTAGGAACAGCAAGGTGCAACTTACAATGTATCGGCAGTGCTAGCGTGCATTGTGGAAGTAGTCTAGCGACACTCAGCTCTATAAGCGTCTTCAAACGAGTCGTATCTACTATCGATGTACCCGTGCCTGGATATGCGCTCGATTCAACATACCGCGGCTGCTATGAAACAACTTTACTATCGAAAAACGCCGTGGCCACAACAGCACCCGCAGCAGACGGCATGGACACCACAAAGTGCTCAGCAATCCGTTTCGCAACAAGCAAATTCACCGTCGCCGCCGTCTCCGGCCTCTCATGCCTCTGCTCAAGCACCAACCTCACCCCCGACGGCGTCGGCGAATGCTCAGCTCCCTGCTCCAAAACCAAAGCCGAATGCTGCGCTGGTGGAACCTATGCCCTCGCATACATCCGCACACCAACCCCGCCTTCCACCACGCCTCCAGTCCCAAGCTCCGTCACGGACCCCACATCCAACTAGCACAACTGGGGCTGCTTTTACGGCGGCGCATACCTACTCGACACAATACTTACCGGCGTATAGGTGAGTTCTGCGCTAGGCAACCTACTTAACTTGGACCCGAAGAAATGCGTGAGCAGTTGTATTGCGGCGAATAAGGGGCATACGTTTGCGATGACTCTTGGGGACCTGTGCTTTTGCAACAATAAACCGCTGACTACAGATCTGCGCGCTCCGGCGCAAACATTGTATGTCAATGTCCAACTTGAATGCACACATGATGCTGACTTCGGGCTCCAGATGTAACCTGCCTTGTTCAGGTAGCACGACTGAGCGGTGTGGTGGCAACGGTGTCAACGGTGTCAACGGTGTCAACGATGTGTTGGGCCTTAATCCGGTCAATTTGTATAGTGTGGGTTATCCGCCGGTAAGTGGGTTTTTGTTTTGAATTGGCTGATGTTGTGCTTGTTGTGATGTGCTCGCTCTGTGACCTCTGACGCGATTTGACCTCGAGGCCCGACCGATACCGAAACTTCGACAATTCTACGCTTGATTCGATTAGACCGTAGATTTAAGGTAAGTCCCAGTCACTATTTATGTGGTCTGAGAGGGTTATAGTACTCCTGAAAGTGAGGATAGGGAAAATCGTGTGATAATTCGAACGCTCATTTGCCAGCAGTAAGTGGGGGCTGTGTAGACCAGAGGCCTACACAGCTTGTCAAATTCATCATCATCATCATCATCATCCACACACGATCAATCAGTCAATTAGATAGATCACTACCAAACTACTTGTCCACACTACTTTCAGTTGCTCCTTATTTCTCTGCCCCAAATGCTTGGCGACGCCTCTACAGGCGACGTGGAGAGCCAGACTGCACCCCCAAGCCAGCAAGCCACGTCGATTACCGCCGTCAAATCCAAGCCTAGCGCTCCGCGACCAAGCATACTCTCTTTATTCCGCAGAAAGAAAAAGGATGGGAAAGCAGAGAGTCAAAACAGTATTTCAACTCCAGGTAAGGGGTTCGTTGAATGGAAATCCGCGACTTGTTGATTATTGATTATGTAGATACAAAATCATGGCTCAAACGAGCGTCTCGCATCCACAGGACTAAAATCACACCAAGGCATGGCTACACAAGCTCTTCATTCAACAACCTTCCACGATCCCTTCTGGTGAAGGACTTCTTCTTTAATGCGCGGATAATGATCATTGCCCGATCAGCCATTCGGGGTTTGATTTTTGTTACCGCTGGGATTTCTTGGTGGCTCATCGGACCACTAGATCCCATAATCATAACACTAGCTTTCATGATCACACTTGCCTCCATGGTACTAATCTTCCAAAAGCTACATGTTGATAGAATTGGGTTCGTGCCTGTCCCCACCGTCGCGCAGATTTGGTCCGTCCATGCATACCCCCAGCGGTTTTGGGTAATGTGAATCAAAATCCCACCAGGCTGATAAACTAGCTAAAGGATATCTACAGGAGATATTTGGTACAAAGATGTTTCTGAGACCGACTACCGCCAATTTTTTGGTGGTTTGTATACCTCCTGGTGGCAGATATTAACGACTTTGAGCAGAACTTTGTGACGGCTTGGGGCCACAGACTTGAACCGACAGCACTGACAGATGCAGATACAGTAACAGTGGCCGATACAAAAACCTCAGCAGGGCATTACACGTTAGTGATATTTGTTGGTAACGAGCGGTTGAAAATTCCAATCTTGTGTGATAACTTAGATGATTCCGCGTTCCTCGAGCAACTCGGGATGTTTTATCGGTATATTAAAATCAAACGAAGGCTTGCCGAACTGCTTATTCCAAGGAAGCTCGTACGAATCAATTGCGTAGAGGTAAGCAGCCGCCTTATTCTCGAGATGCCCAAACTCTAGTGCTGACTTCCTATTAGGTATTGGGAAACAGGGAAATGCCCGGTGAAATGCCAGGTGAAACGATTGGAACGCTGGATTGTGGTCGCGGCCTTCGGCGTTTCTATGATCCTGAGATTGCCGCAAAGATACATGAACTCACTAAGGTTCTCTTGCTGCCGAGCCTGCTGGTGCTGACCCTCTCCCTGTTCAACTCGGCACCACCGGACAACTCGGCAGTCCGAGCTGCCTGGCGCTGAATCCGCCATTACTACTGATACCCCCGTCACCTTTGAGACAACGATTCATCCTAAGATGGCTGCCGGAGGTCTAGAATTTGTCAGAGCGCTGGATCGAAGCGCAATCAGTGGCGTAATCCTAGCACCATCAATAATGTCCCTAATATTCATCATAATCTAGCTCTCGGTCTACCTCGGAAACCCCAAAGGCGGCTCTAACAGGGCCGATACACAAGTCGTCGTGGCTACCGCCTTTACAGTCGCCTCATACCTAGTTACCTCAGGTAAGAGCTCAAACCGCATCCCTCCACTTTGTCCGCAAAGTTCAACTAACTCTGATCAGGTGCTTTTATTACTGGATTGATAGCCTATCTCGATAATAACTTACGTGATGAGAATTATTCTAGCAAAGGGACGGCCACATCGTGTTGGTAGACGCTTTGAAAGTCAAGAGACGGACCCAAATTCTCGCCGCAACAGTACAAGGGTAGCCAGTAAATAAGAACTGCTTGATTTCAAGGGAATGAGAAATCTTCGATCATGTCTGTTGTTCATTAGATTCATATTACTCCTACCTCTCATTCATTGTATGATACTGGACATAAGAGCGCGAAATTACAACACGACGCCGAACAAACATTACACAAGGCCTATAAACAACGAACGTCTATCTCCAAAAGCCTGCCATTGTCCCTGTGATTGTCAACCACATCCCCTACTAGTACGTAAAAGAAGCCCTCCCCACACACAATTGACACTCGCTCCAGTCCACACATCCCGCACATTCCCGGCCCAGACACAAAGGTTAATCCTTCGTCCAAACACATAGTATCCTCCACCCCATCACTATATAGCGCATCTCAACAAGCCCACCGCCCACTCACACACGCGCATATGCACAACCGTCACACCCACGCTTCTCGAACACAGGACGGGAGGGCGAATTCTAGAAGGCCCCGCGGAGCGCGAACGGTAGGAAACGTACATACCTCGTACCCCATCGTACGTGTATGTGATGCCACATGGGAACGAGCATGCACGGACGGGACGCAGCGCGTAGTGGGCAGGGTGCGCGAAACGTGGGCGGGGATACGTGTGTGAGGGGCGCTTGGCGGGACGTCCAACGTACGTAGGTACCACCGTCGCATCTGCCTACCTGTACCTACTATCTGCGTCGCATCTACCTACCTGTGCCTACTACCTGCGTCGCATCTACGTAGATGTGAGAGAAGCGCCCGTTTGACTGAAACGTCGGCGGCGGCGACACACGCGGGAGTTCCCTCACCGATGGGCGGCGATCTTTCTGCATGCAAAAGTCTTGACGAGTAATAAGTGCAGTATAGGTGTGTAGTGTAAAATGTGATTCCAAACGCGCGATTGGCCAGTTTACAAAAGACAGTAATTATCCGGCGTATGGGTTGGAACGGCGATAACGCACGACGACGCTATACAGCATCGGCCGGGGTTGCGCGTATGCGGGTTGTAAGGCATGCTGAGACCCTTGTTGGATATATATGTTGTATACGCACTTTACTACCCGTTTCGAATCCTATGGGAATGAGTGAGGCGAATCCTGGAGGAGCAAGTAAGGCAAGTGGGATGTCCAGCACACCCATAAGCAGACTCATCACCCCACGTCTCAACCCAACTCTATAAGACGTAACTGGGGACAAGACAGGGAACAGGCCTTTCATGCAGGTGTTCACACAAAACAGCGAGGATGCTGGGCGTAAGGAAAGACACGGTGCTCGTGATCAGTGTGATACACGGCCTCGCCTTGTCGAGTGTGTGGGCAACATGGGGCTGTTGCGGCATCGGATTGATGGATGTTAGATGTTATTACCTGTTAGCACAAGCTGACAAGGATAGGCACGGCAGCGACAAGGAGCGTGAGCTGGAACGCGCCGTATAACGGGCGGCACATTCGCACCGTCCCTCCCTCACCGTTCGCCGTCTGATGTCAGCATTGTATCTTGCAATTTGCCCGATTCGCTTCGCATTGTGCACCGGCTGCCTGCTTGGGCGTGTGCTGCTCTTGCGAAACCTCATATTGATGTCGAAACATAAGAATTTCCAAAAACCGGTGAACGAGGGACTCCACGCGGCAAGTCTGGGGTAATTGCGGGAATGGGCCCGGAGGCAGCGGACTCTTTCCAATCCTGGAAGGCGCTGAGCGAAAGTTAAACTTGAGTTTGTGAAACGTTGTCAAGAAGCCCGTTTCTTACGCTGGATCTTATAGGTCTAAATGAGGTTCCATGTAGCGTTGGCTTGGATATAGAAGGTGGCGCGAGGCGTATACGCAGGTGTTCTTGCAGATGCAGCTCAAGGTGTCACCTTGAGTCGAGGCCAGCAACGCCTCCTCCATCAAACATTTTAAAAACCCCAAACTACACAGATTGAAGCAGAAGCGAGATTCGATTCGCATACGCTGGTAGCGATGGGTAATTGTTGGAACCGATGTGTTAAGGCTGATTATGGATTTATGCTAATACCGTCATCTGACAGATACCATTGGTGAATGGAAAGTCGGTCCGGGCACACTGCTCGCTTTGCCGAACGTCTGATGGATCCGGCCCGTATGATGAAGTCTTTAACAGCTATAGTGCCTTCGCATGGCGGATCGCATCCCTGTCAAAGTTTGACGAATTACGGCTCTAGATCACACTGGCTGTTATGCTCTGATTCGCCAAGCTTTGGTAGGGATGCGCTCTGCCATTCGAAGGCACTGTATATTTCCACAACAAATGTGGTCTCGGGCGTAGGAGGGCGACACGGTTAGTGTGATTACAGACTAGTTCTCACCACCTCCTTGCTAGGTTCACTTCGGCAGATGCGAAGGGGATTGCATGGTGGTGATAGTATCCCAGAGTGTCTCTCGTAAACTCGCAGAGTGAACCGTGGGCCCGGGTCCCAGGCGTCCAGCACGTGTATCTTGAGCGGTGAGGCTGTGAACCACGGTATGCGTCTGTAATATCAGGTCGACACCTGTACGACAAAGTGTGAGACTCCATGTTCAATTTTGGAATTCCAGGTCAGCTCAAAGGTCCCGGCAGAGTGGTAAAGGGTCTTCGCTGGCTGGGCTATGCAGCATTTTAATATGGGACCGGAGGTAACAGTCCACGCTGACCACCACTAGAATCTTTATTGCCGGTGTTGTTGTCGAGAACATACGGGTTTGGGAACACAGAATAAATGAAACGCACTGCTGACAGGTCAGCCTGCAGTATTACTAGAGCCATAGTTAGACCGTGAACCACTGTGTCGGGAATGAGGAGAAGTCACCCTTCCGTGATGGGAAGCAAAAGCGAGAACTGTAATTATGATAGTCTGTATCTTACATGACACGCCGTAAGCTTGAGAAACTGCAAGTGAGCTTGATGCTCAAGAGGGATGGGTCCCCAATGAGGCAGGCGATATACCGGACGTCTTGCTTCGTTTGCAAGGCGGACGTGAATGATGTGCTACTATGCCTAACCGGATATGAAGAGTCAAAAAAAAAGAAAAGGGGCACGTGCGGTCTAGAAGTAGAAGGTCAGTTACTGAGCTGATCGGAGAAACTCGAACAATCCTACGGTAAAATGTCGCAACCTAACTAGATTCTCATTGGACATTGAGACGGAAAATGATAGGAGATGTCGTTATCGAGCCGCTGCTGGAGTTGCTGGAGATGTAATTCACGTCGCATAAACCCCCATCCGACTGTCTCAAGCACGGTCGTGTTGGTAAAGATTTCCCACCTGCGATCTTCGGATAAGCTGTGATAAGCACGTGGGGAAAAGACACGAGACTGCCAAGATGGGGGCTTGCCCATGTGAACATGAACCTGGGCTGGGGTGAATGACACTCGAAGTTTTTAGTTGGCTCTCTCAGTCTGCGACAACTGAAAATCCAGACCCTGGTGGATAAATAGGATCAAGACATATGCTGAGCAACAAGCAAGAGTGACTTGTGACTTGGTTGTGAGGAAAATCGGACGCGAGTTCCGAGTCATTGTGGGTATCAGAATCCTGCCTGTTCTTCTAGACCTCAGTCTTTGGACCTGCGCAATGGAGACGAACGATGTGACCTTCTGCCTCCTGGGATGCTGCACGCTAGGCTCCGGTGGCCAGGCAATGGGTCCTTGGATACTGTATTGGGAGCTTCACGAGGGCTAGGTAGGAAATAAGAGAATATCCAACACAGGCGAAATGAAGTCCCAAACCGCTGGAAAAGGCTGCGAAAGTGCGAATCGCAGCTGGGGAACTACGTCAGGAAGCGTATCCGCTAGGCGCAACTAGTTCTGATTGGCTATTGCCTACAACGTGCGGCGAAAAGTGAGCAACTATTCGCCCAACTGATTCGTGCAAGATTGTGCGGGAAGTAATTGACGTTCCCCCCGTGCGCTAGAGCCACGATGGCGTGCCTCGCGAGCGCATAGGGGCAGCCCTTCGCTTAGTCGGAGCAAAGAGCCTAACGCCGCACGGGGGAGGCTGGAGATAATTTCGGGGGTGTTGCAACATCGGCCGAAACCTTGGATCGGTTTTGCAGAAAGTCAATGTCATCGCTGGGGGCAGCATGTCTCAAAGCAGCTACGGCTGAAACGTTATAGCGTGCATGGATTAGCACGTTATAGATGCAGATTGGGCCCCAGCGACAGACTGATTCACGACGCATGGAATACCTAGCCTGTCGCACTTGGATGTTGGACATGACATGACGGGCGCTGGTCCGGGGCCGGTAATTTGCGAGCACCAGCGGCTCCTGCTGCGCTGGTGACAGTCGGGGAGTTAGGGAGTGCCTCAGATTTCACCATCGTGTGAGATATTCCAACGACAAGCCACGCTCGTGGGCGCAACGACCAACCGAAGCAACAGCCGGTGGGTGTAAGACGGGCGATTGGAGCGAGGAGCGGTCGGGGTGACGGCCACGCGACTTGTGCAGGATGGGATGCTTCCGCACGCTTGCCGTTCCGAATGCGGCTTAGATCGGACGCCAGACCCACGCTGTCGGGCCTCTGGCACCCAGCCAAGAGTCCGAGAATGTGGCACTGTCACGCCGCCATCGTGGGAGCAATCGTGTCCCATGCCCAACTGCAGCCCCCGTTTGCGGGGGGAGGACGATACAATCGTCGTACAAATGCGCAGGCCAAGTGCGCATATGCATGCCCTCCTGCGAAGCGCATATTCGTTGCGCCGGCTGCTGTTGCTCAGGAATCTGGGATCGTCTGCTGCTGGACATTCCTAGTGAGCTATGTCGATCTCTGGGCCCAAACGTTGTGCGAAACTAGGTCTCGCGGGATGCGGGATGCGTGGCTGTTTCCGTGATTTGCGAATGCGAAAAGTCAATTTGCCCAGTGGGCTTTGCTTATCTTTGCATTTTATTTATTCGCGCGCTACCAGACGAGCTAGAATAGGCAGACAATCAAAAAAGCAACCAGTGCTATAAAAACAACGATGCCGAGTTTTCTTGGTCATCCTGATGAGCATGGTCTGGGCGCGGCTGCAAGAAATGACAAGACGAGATACATCACCGCAACATCGACTCTTGTTCCAGCAAGTCGAGGCAGTCGCATCGCGTTGTTATTGCATTCTGTGCGACCCAGAGCTGACTCAGATTGTCGTATGCTTGCGATTATCGTCCGCGTTTGTAACACATTCGTCCAGCTTATGTAGGGGTTGTAAGACAAAAGCAAGGGATGCGCTATAATTGAGGTCAATTGGTAAACCTCGCTTGTCGCTATCCAGGCAGTCAGTAGTCCATTGGTAGGCGGAGTTGCGCGACTATAATCAATTAACCTTACGCTGCAGCCCCGTTTATAGCTTTAGGGCTATTGCCTATTGTTGCATTGTTGCATTGCTGTATTGAAACAAGACAGATTGGAGGCGACTAAGCATACCTCGTCTATAACTTACTATTGAGGAAACGCGATACTAGTCACGAGACGGCTTGTTTACGCTCGCTTAACGCGACGATCGGCTTGTTTTGAGAAGTTGGGTAACAAGTGAGTAGTTAGTGCACGTCGGTGTGGCTCAGGTAAACGCTTTGAGGCTGAACGCTGCCGGGCTTGTGGCATTGTGCCACGAGCATTCTTCCGGGCCCACGGTCCGGCAAACAGGAAGTCGTCCGTGGTCGCGAGCATCAACGGGCAGCCTATAACACCAGCTGGAAGTCGCCCGTACCTGAGCGACCAAGTCATTTGGACGGAGGGAGGACAAACACGGGCAGAAGACGGGCCGGGGTTGTGTTTGGTTAGATAAATGGCCTCTTAACACCGAGTGCCACGTAAACGAAGGACAAATGCCTGGTAAAACAATGATGTTCGCTGTACAACTCATGAAACAAGTAATTACGCCCGCATACGGCAAAGATGGGTTGTTGCACATGATTCGTTTGCGGCTCTGTGATTCGACCTCGAACTTCAGATGACCTCGAGAAATTACCTTGTGCTGGGATGAGGTAGCAAAGTTGTGCCTTTCGTATCGACTCGAAGGCGGCAGTGGAGGACTGTGCCCCAGGCGCAGCGGGGTACATATCGTGCGGCAAAGACTGGAGCTGAACGTCTGGGGAATGACTTGTCGCAGAGTTTGAGAATAGACCAGATTTAGCCTCGGTGACCACCGGGCTTGTCCCTCGTGCCCTCTGCCCCCATGGCATGGCCAGCGCAGAGAGAAACCTGGCGAACAATGGCAGGCAGCCGTTGCAGGAATAGCGACGGTGTTTTAGGAGGGATCCAGCTGGCCGCGGTAGGTGGAGAATCTGGAGTTGAGCACAGAGGCCATCCCCAAGTGGCATGTCATCAGTGCGGACAGAGCCTGCAGTTGACCGCCAGCACCAGAAGCAGCAGGGCCCCGTGATGGCATTGGCGCGCAGAGATTTGCGTGCAAGCGGCCGAGGGGCGAATGGTCTATTAGAAACGAGGCTGCGCAATGGCTAGTATCCAGTACCAACTCACGATAGATCATAATGGATCACGATGGATTGGCAGATTGGCGGATTGGCGACCAGGCAACCACATGAGGACATGAGGCGACTGAGGCGACAGAGGTGGGTGGCTAAGAGTGAGTAAGTGCGTAGCAATGGACCCTGCCGCAGCGGGCTTGGTCATGGCTGAGTGAGCGGTATTGTAACGTAAAGTATGTAATTATTATTTTTTGGGCAGGGACTCAGGTGACGGGATTGCGTGCCACAAGCTGGTGAGGCGTGCGAGAGAACAACAAGTGCATACCCAGTCGATAGATAGCCCAGTGATAACAGCCGTCAGCATGCTAGAACAGGTGGGTGGTCATGAATTGCGTGGTGCATGGACAGGGCCGACATGAGACGAGGGCCAAGCGCAGCGAGTCAGCCTCTTTCGAGGGGGATTCTGGAAGTGCAACCTGGTCAGCTTGTCGGAGGCGCACGGGCGGGCGACGGAATCATGTGCCTCGAACAAGTGAACTGGCTCCCCACGCCCAGACGAGCCACGCGGGCGCCCGACGCTTTGAGGAGCATTGCTGGCGGCTGGCGGCGGTGGGGACGTGTGTTGTTTGTTACGGCCGACTGCGAGGGATCCGACCAGGCGTGGGTAGACTGTGAGGGTGCGAGTGGACATGCGGATAGCTACTGTGTGCTATGTGCTATGTGCTATGTACCATGCACTGTGTACTATTACTATGTACTATGTACTATGTATGCTCATGACTCTGGTGCTCCAAAGAGCGGTAGGCCAGCGCACGGCGGCGGTGGGTGCGATGTGCAATCTGCCGGCGAGCGTCCGGACCCACGACAGGGGGGGTGGCAGAGGGCAAAGGCCCAGTGCGCTCCTGGTCGCTTTTCCATGCTGTGGGAGCACCACCCCTGTCGCTTCCGCCCACTGCACGCAGCTCAGACGCCTTTGCCTTTATACAACCCAGATCCACTCCATTGCCCACACTACCTGCCATTCACACCTGCACTGCACATCCACCTCAACACGCTCGCACCACTGCACCTTGACCTCCACCCTCACCCTATCGACACTACCCCCTCATGTCGCTCGCACGTCTGTAGCTGCTCCGGCATTGTTCTTGCTGCTGGCTCCTGCCGTTGCTGCTGCTGCTCCTACCCTGTTGACGCCATCGTGCCTGCCAGCACCAACGGAACCGGCACTCGCACCCCAACCACCACCACCCTCCAGGAACACCACCACTGCCACCACGATCCCCTCTGCGCCCGCCATGCCTCTCCACGCCGAACACCCCATTGTGCGTGTCGAGACTGCCTCGATGCGCACCATTGAGACGCGCGACACTGAGAACCTCTTTGGCCTCTGGTCCAGTGAGTGACATCCAGCGCCGCGGCTGCCCCGTGACAGCCACTAACTGCTCCTCTCCAGTCTTTGCCCGCTGCTCGCTTGCCCTCGAGGACGGAAAACGGTATGAAAATATGGCTTGGCGGCTGTGGTCGCGCGAGACCTTCTGCTGCCAGCCAGACCACATCTCCTCGCCCTGGTCCTTCCCCAACCAGCTGCCGGCCGAGATGCCCGAGCTCTCCACGAGCGTGGCTTCCGATGACTCCAACCTCGACAGCGCCATTTCCTCGCGCCCAGACCTGCGCCGCCACGACTCTGCCAACAGCCAGGCCCGCGGCAAGCACCTAACCCCCATTGGCCTGGAAAAGGTTGTCAACTCGATCCAGGAGAAGAAGTTCCTCGAGCCTCTGTCGCCCCTTCCTCCCCAGCTTGCCGGCCGCCTGCACATTGTCGCAGACATCACAACGCCTCGCCCTGTCTCGCCACCCACCACCGCCCGCCGCATTCCAGAGTCGTCGACCTCCACCGTAGCCACCACCCTGGGCAGCGAAGCCATGAGCCCCCCAGTCGGCTCCGAGGCCAGCACTTCCACCGATATGAGCCAGGCCACTAGCATTGTCCGCGGCTTCGAGCGTGGCCACATCTCGACATCGATTCGCTCCAGCACCAGCTTGACCGCACCAGCACCCATCCTCAAGACCTCGTCCAGCTTTGTAGCACGCCCTCTCCCAAGCAAGCTTGATTCCAAGAAGAAGCCAGCCATGTTCACCCTCGGTGCTTCTTCCGATGAGGACGCAACCAGTTCCTTTGAGGCTTTGTCATTCCAGCAGCGCAGCTCCCTTACAGAACACCTCCGCAAAGTCACACCCATGCGGAAGACAACATCCTTCAAGAACGAAGTCAGCACTCGCACCTACCAAGAAATGACGTCTGAGAGCGAAGCAGCCATTGAGTCCGACAGCGAAGACGATGTGGACGAAAGTGCCATTGAAGAGGACGACTCCGAAGAAGACTGGGAAGACGACGAGGACGCTACTGAAGACAGCACTGCCCCAAGTGCCCGAGAAGAGCCTACGTTCGCGCGTACTGAATCAACAGCAAACCTGGTCTCTCATCGGTCTCTGCTCAGCGCTGCGCTACACGAAGGTGAGCGTGCGCGACACCTTGCAGGTGATGCCTCTCGGTCGCAGCCCGCGATCCGACGATCTCGCACAACCACGCCCAACGGACCATCCACGGGCAACTCTCCTCAAGAGGAAGGTCTCATGATGCGCCAACAGGCTAGTCGATCAAAGCCCATCATTATGACTACCTCGAATGTTCACCCACCCGCCATGTCACCACGAACAACACGAAGAATGATGCTCCAAAGCGAGCTCACTAGTTCCCTCCGACAGAACCTTCTATGGGAACGCCAGCAAAAGAACGCTACTAACAACGCTGTGGCAAAACGCCAACACAGCGCCATCTCACTCCCTGCTCTGCGCCGAGCAGCGACAACAAGCAACATCACGGGCTTGAACAACGGAGCACAACAGAACCAAAACACGTCATCGTCATTCCGCGATGACATCCAACCAGACAATTCACAGAATCAGTACTTTGAGAGCGGCCTTCTAGACTACCACATGAAAGGATGGTAGTCTTGGCATCCTTGTTTGCACTTTTAGCGGCATCTGCGTAAGGCACTGGGCCTCGGGCGTTTTGTGACTATTTTTTCTTCTTTCTCTCTCCGGCAGCATGTGCTGGACGGGCGATTCTGGGTAATGTTTATCCCAAAACTCCTCGGTTATGAGGAACGAATTTCTTTGATGCAGTTTACCGTGGAAGACGGGTTATGGCTCACGCCTGGGTGGTCTGGGTCGGACCTATTCGTCGGGCAAGACATTGGCCTGGTCTGTACTATCACCTGCATTGTACTTTTATCGGGCTCATCAGCCGAGCCATTATACCCCAGCATGGGACGGCTTTGCAAAGCCAGTCGACGACGACAGCATTACCTAGACATGAGATAGCAGGTAATCAGCTAGCTACTTAATGACAAAAGTGGATTGATCAATATCCGGCTTCCCCAAGCGGTTCTTGGTGATTGTGACTAGGGCCGGTGAGCAAGTGCAGTAGGGCGACGTTGGTACGAGACTTGAGAGATTCCCTTATTGTCAGCTGGCCGCCAGGGTTTGGGTGGTCCCAACAAGATGCACACTTTACCGCTCTTCTGAATCACCTAGGACAGTTGGACGCCCGGCAAGGCGCTTATGCACGCTTCCTGCGGCGCCGGATGGTGCCAATGGCGGAAGGCGCACGCACTGTAGCGAGCAGCTCTATTCCTCATTGCCATCTGCCACAGTTTGACGACGCGAGGCGCACGTTGCCCGTGTCACGATGGCAGTTTGTCACAATATCCATTGGCCAATATGAACAACATGACAATATAGCAATATCGCAACATCGCAATATCGTAATGTCATAATATCACAATATCACAATATCACAATATCACAATATCACAATATCACAATATACCTCGGGCAGCTTTCGATCTATTTGACCTTCTTTCTCCCGCGGGCCGGCTTCCTTGACATGCGGGCCTTGAAAGCGTGCCTTGAAAGTGTGCCTGGCGCCGCCTCATCACAGCATCACGTTGCAATGGTGGTTGTGCCGGCGGCCTCGTGAGACCATCCTTGCGTGCTAATGACCAGGAACACCACGACGTGCGGCGTAGCGAGTGCAATCTAGGTTCCGGGCTGAGGCGTGGGATCGCCGTCGAGACTCGAGCGCTGCAGCCACGCTTCAGCCTTATGAGTCAGGCTGCAAACTCAACACCACACCATTATCTAACATTACTCGTCCTGATTGAATCACCATGACCGACCCTCCACACAAGGCGGGCTTCGCTGACCGTGTATGAGTAACGGCTGTCCTATCGCTCGCTATCAACCTTGCCGCCCATCTCGTCACTTGTCATTGTTACCCCGGATTACACGGGCACAGCCCTCAGTCGCTCACTCCATGGCCTCCTATTTGCGACTTTGTTTTTAGCATCTGATGATCAGGCCCTGACCAAGAGCAACAGCCATCCACGCGAACGGCGAACAGCATTCCTTGGCGCTGCTCCATCAGGCACCCGCAGCGCTACCCCGCGACACAGTCGGTCTGGCGGTTGATGCGTTGTCATCTTGGCGTCTGCATGAAGGTCATCTGAAAGCTCTCGCGCTCCTGAGTGGGAGATGCTTCAGCCTCATGTACAAGGAGCTTCGCCACCGCGGGAGGCGGACGGGGCATTTTCGAGCTTAACGTCCGGTAATACGCTGACCCTCTGAGTCCTGTGACCATGACACCGCATCCCTTTGGCCCCTTTGAATGGCACTTTGTCACTGATATCTTCCGACTCGCGTCGTCATTTGTCGCACTCGTGGGGGCCGAGTCACATGTTCTGCTATTGTCACACCTTTCACAAGACGACCTGGCCCTCGAGCCGACATGTTTCTCACATCCTAGCCCTTTACGTGTCCAGCTGGCGTCTCACGATATACATCTCTGCGTCTACGGAGGTTAGCCACAGTGATTTGTGTCGGCTGCCTTGACAATTGCCGCCGTGTGGAGCGACCACCCACTTGTAGATCGGCCCACCCAAACCAATGCCGTGCATGCATTTCGTGGCCGCGGACACTATTCCCATTGCCTCGCTACAGAGCACCGCACGACACCAGCGTATCTTCAGTACTTCCCGCATTTATCGGCTGCTTATTCGTGATGCTTCAGCGTACCAGATATCACGGCCAAGACAGGAGGCTTGCAGACGACGCGTACACGGTAATGGTCACATCTTTGTTCCTCGAGTCTCTCTTGCGCCGTGGACCGCCTCACCCTATTATCGGCCGGTATCTTGTCATGGCATTGAAATGATGCAGAGCTGAGTTCTTGTATCACTTCTCAACGCACGCGGAAGTCGTCAATATCAGGTGCCTATCGTTGTCTTGGTGCTCAAACGTTGTACACGTCGGTCGGCACCCCACGGCCTCAAACCTATTTGTTGGGCCAGCCTTTGGGAAACAGACCTCTAGCTTTAGAGGCGTGCATGCATATCCTCCACCCCAGGGCAATGCCGTTTCTGGTAGTCCCCATGCTCGAAGGTTCGAAACATATGCCACGAAACACACCCCAATCTCCCCTTGAACTCTCATCTCATTTGCACAACGTCGGAACGATTACTTAGGACACGACAGGCGGCAGGTTTGTTGGGAGGGCCATTACACAAGCGCAGCTTTGGCGTTCTCCAATGAATTTACCCCAGCTCAACAATATGTACGTCACTTTACCCCGGACTACGCACGTTTGCTGTTTCAGTCACCCGCCTTGGTAATGCAGGCATTAAGTATGCCCACGAGGCCGTCGATTTCATAGCTCCAGGCTGCTAGCATTGACAACGCAGTGAACAGCGAACATTGACTCAGATTCCCGCCTTGCACCTGGCTACCCTTCGAGATCCACGAGCGGGATTAGGGCGCTCACAGCCTAGACATCGTACCTTGATCGCCCCAAACCGTTGCCCTAGAGTGAGATCTAATCCCTCGATCCATTCGCGCCAAGACCAAACAGTCGTATCTTGCCTTTGAAATAGCACCACCTATTTGGCCGAAATTTGCTCCCCGAACGGCTGCCGAGGTCGATGCCACGTTCTACCCTGGCTGAGTTCCCGAGGTGGTCACACAGTGTGCGGTAGGAGAGCACAGGGCACACGATATCGCCTGGAATGGAATATAGAAATCTTAATCCAGAGAAATTTCCGAGGGGGAAGCACCGAGGACGAAGGGCATCATGGCAAAGTGATCGATTAGGTTGTTCTTCGCTGTCGGCATTATTTTGTCGAGGAGCGCCGTAGAGGTTACACGGCAAAGGGCAAGCATAGTGCCTTGATCGTGACCCCAATCTGCCAGCGCACCGCGCACCCCAAAAGTCTCACGGCAATCAAATCCAGCTCGCCTGCGGAATGCCTGCCAGTGACATCACCACGCACCCAGAAGCGAAATAGATCGAGGCATGGTACGGTTGTGGTGTTCTTGTGCAACCCCTCAACGCCATCACGAGCCTGACCCCCGTCCCCAGTTATCCCGACACCTCAGGCACCCACCATCTGCTTACCCGCATTTTATTTCTCCTTCAAGCTGGCGTTGTGCCGTTTTCTTTCTCGTCCTGAACTTTCAGTACACGCTTGAATAGCCATCGCACGCAGCCAATTAGCGCCCAGGGGGCGCTCCCAACGTTGAAAAGGTCAGCTGCATATTCGACATTTTGCAGCTCTCTTCCCCGCAAAAGCTCCAGTTGTGCCTTACTCCTTTGGGCAAGCCTCCACGCGACGCATCCTGGTCCATGTGCGCCTCATGCTCGCTTGTTCGTAGAGATGTTTGCGAGCTTTCAACCTTATTTCGCACGAACTGGTCGACCACCACACTTCCATTTGGTAATCCTGTCGTTGTCTTGTCGGATGTCGGGTGAGGGCGGTGCCCACCCCAACTACGGTCCCGGCCAGTAGCACATGTTATAGCACGGACCCGTTTCTCTGGTCTAAAGTTTAGTCGGCTTGAATGATATTGCCGCCTCGCATGTGCAAGGCGCAACCGCCAAGCGACTACCTGCGTCCGACGCTGGCCGAGCCTCTCTCTCCAAGTTACCTCACGTCCGTCTCCCCTCGCGGCGCATTCGCCGAGCACCTCGCAAACCGGGGCGGCCAGGATACTGTACCTGCGACTCGGTGCAAATCACGCACTCACAACGGAACCCATTTGCGGCATTTTGCTCTTTCACCGGATCGCGCTCGCTACAAGGCTATCCCAGCCATCGGCCTCACGCAATCCCGGGACGTTATGAAGCTTCCCCGCGCCCGCGCCAAATAGCGTCGTCGTGACAACATTGCCTGAAGCGGAATGAGCTGTCACGATTGAACGCCGCTATGCATTGATAGCCTCGCACTAGCCTGCCACCAGGTACGCAGAAAACACACCGCAGCGGCACATTATACGTGTGTACATCGCACCTGACCGCACCAGATCTTCACCCAACCAGCTCACCACCTTTGCACCCTTCCCTCGATACAGATATCACCCGCTGCATGTCCCCCGTCGTGAACCATATAGCGCCGATCGATTTCGAGTCGGGCCCTGGATCTCGCCCCAGGATTTTATGATCCGTGGTTTTTGGCGTCACATGCGGCCATGACGTCGTGTGCAAATGCAGGTACGCTGCTGCGCGCTGCTTAGGGGGAGCCGAGCGTACCGAACGCGCAGCGTATTGTAATGTAAGTAATTATATCTGTCCACATGCTTGTCTACCAGACTCCGTGGAAACGGTGGGCCAAATCCGGCCCCTGGTAAATGACTACGTACAGTAGTTATGCGGGACAATTATCGGGCCTTGCAAAAGGTAATTTCTCGTCGGAGAAATGATAGCTGGACTTGCAACCACCGCCCCGCACAAAGCCTAAAATCAACCTTTGATCCCTTCTTTGCAGGATTTGCTGCACGTGCCGTGTGCAGCCCCACCACATCGTCACCTCACCATGCAACCCTGAAAAAAAAAACCCCTTCTAGAAGCTTGGGAAAAGAAACAGTGGAGAGAGGACCCATCCACCAGAACCCAATCACAAATTTTACCAACTAACTTTGAACGGATGGCAAAAAAGCGCGGAGAATTTGTCCATTTGTTGAGCCTTTGTTGGATAAAACCTTGTTGGATAATAAAACCGCGCTTTCACGTGCCGAGCGCTGCCCGATTTGCCCCACTCACCATTGCATCCATCCCCCCAGCCCCCTGCTTTCTCACAACCGGCTACCCCTAACACGGCAAACCGCGCACCTTCCGGCACTCCCCTTCACCGTAGGCTCCTCCTTCTCTCGCATTCCCTTCCCTCCGACTCCTCCCGCAACAGCACAGCCCCAACGTCTAGACCGCACCGCAATCCCCCCTCCCCCCCCCTGCCCCCAATTGGCGATTATCGTTACGCGTTCACAAAGATCCCACATGCTATACTCGGGCAACGAGACCGGCGGCCTGCCGTGCGGCTCTGCAACGCGATATGTCTGCGTTGCTAGCCGTTTACCGCGTTGAGACGTAGTCATTGTTCCAACCCACTTGTGGGCGAGCCATGCTGGTTCGCGTGGTGGATCGGAGGTGGGTAAGTGGGCGTGAACGGCCGGTGCATAGGGGATGAGATGGAACGCTCTGAAATAGAACTAACATGATGGATTTTTCGTTACGATGTAAGATATTTGTTTTGTGGGTGTGAGTGTCCACAGCACGTGTTGTTATGTATCTGGTTTGCTATATTCCAGCTGCTTGTTTCGTGCTGGGGGAGACGTAGGTTGGGGTAAGTACGCAGGCAGATATAACTGCATGTCTGGATTGAAATAGAAACGTGGACGTGAGTTTGCTGGTGGCTTCGTTGAATATCCTTTTGAAAGGCTGGCTTTCTTTGAACAGGCAATATCCTACCAAGTTCTGTTCCTCATCCTCACATTTAATCCCATCCGCAAACGAGTGTTTTTATGCATCTGTACATGTCTATTCAACCACACACTCAACTCAACCACCATCTATCCCCCCTCAAACCTCACCAAGTTTCCCATCGATCAACCCCCCCCCCCCCCTAATCATCGCTTGAACGTCCTACCCCCATTTTCCCCATCACTCGCCTAACACTGCATCACCCATCACCAAACACCGCTTCACTTGCTCCTCGTACAAGTCTACACCCCCACAAGTTCACCTAACCAATCTACCACCATTCATCCCCTACCCACCCCCACTAGAAACCACATGACCGCATCACCACATATTTCGCCAGTAAACATTACACAGCGCACCCATCCCCGGCGTGCAAAACCAATAACCCGTAAACGGCGCGGCGAAGTTTGCTCAGCGCAGGGTCAGGTTCCCACGACACATTATTTACTCAGTGATATAACCGTCACAAACACAGCAGGGTTACACGTAACTTTGGTGGTGTCTCCCATACGCGTCATAATACTTTGTCAACTCTGATTTAATTCGGCTTGTCTAAGTGGTATGTAGCCTCGTCCCACGCCTCGGGCAAGTCCGACAGCACAAGGGCCTAGCTTTAGAACTCATTTTCATCGCTGCCAGCGATGATCACATTGTTGACCTGTGTGCCATTAGCATCGGAGAAGGCCGCATCGGAATGTGGTGAAAATGCAAGGTCGGCTTGCCGTTGGACGCAAGTTGGGAATGGGTGCGAGGTGGGACGAATGCTATGGCCGCGCGTGTAACATGCGCATATGTGCCCGAGAAGCCAGCTATCCGCTTCCCCGCATAAGTGCAAGGGGAGAAGAGGATAGGGGATAGGGGATAGGGGGACAGGGGAGTGTGGGAGAAGAGAAAGGGATGGGTGTAACGAAAGGGTGAGGTTATGATACGGGAAAGATTACGCACCTTGAGTACCATTCTGCATAGTTGTGTAGCGAGGAGCAGTTGTTGCCGCTTTGAGATCAAGGGGTCAATTACAAAGTGTTCTCTCATGTCTGTAAGCGCCACGTTAGCACAATCTCGGGTCACTTCAGCCACCAATGTGATAAGGGCGGTGGTGTGGGTGAGAACAAAGCAACGTTGTCCAAGTGTCCGATGCGTATCATCTTCGCATGTGGTTGGCGATGCTAGGTCATCGCGACGTATTGACGTTTGCGTGGGGGATGGTGCTATATCCCGTGGAGGCGTCGGGCGCTGGTAACGTGCATGCACCACGGGATCACGCAGCCACGAGTACCCGAATGTATGCCGCGTTGCGAGTGTGTGCGACGACAGTTGCAGCAAAACAAAGTATGGGCAGCTGACGCCGATCGTGGAATGTGAAAGAGGGTACGAAGATGTACTTACCATTGCTTCCCGTCTGCATGCAGTCGACGCCTAACCTTGTGTTCTTCTCCTTGGCTTGTCGGGACTTGATACTTGCCAACGTCTCGATGGGACTTAGACCAGAGTTCTCGGCTAGGGCCATAGGTACCGCGTCCAATGCATCAGCAAAGGCGCGCATTGCGTACTGCTCGAGGCCGGGGCTCTATACGAGGGTTAGCAGAAAGGAGGAGAAAACAGACAGGCACTTGCCTTGACTGCTGCATCTTCGACAGCCAGCGAACATGCGACCTCGGCGGCACCGCCACCATAGACGATTCGGTTGTCTCGCACTAGGTTTCGGACGACACAGAGAGCATCGTGTAATGAGCGCTTGGCCTCATCAATGATCTATAATGGTCAGTGATCTCTGCGGAAATGCCAGAATGATATTTAGCATACCATCTTGTTGCTGCCCCGAACAAATACGGTCACGGCTCTTGTGTTGGCGCACTCCTCAATGACCAGCATCTTGTCTCTTGTGGTGCCAAAAGTGAGCTCCCGAACGATTCCTGCCTTGCCCAATTTTTCTGCACTGAGGTCCTCAAAACGGGGTACTATACGGCCATTTGTGGCGATTGCAATCAGCTCAATCTCGGGCCCTCCAACCCATCGTACGGCGGGTAGCTTATTGGTGAGGAGGAGATGGTTGGCTTCATCGTCAAAACCCCACTGACATATGACTACGTTAGCGCCGGTGTCCTTGATCTGCTGAATCATTTCGGTGAACTTGTTGGACTCGTAGCTCTGTAGCTTCTTGAACTCCTCGACGGAGGTAATGTCGAGCTTGTGCTTGGTTTTGGGCTTCGGGGGCTCAAAGGCGCAGGTGAGAATGGCGAGTTTGGCATCCTTGACCTCTGAGGGCATCTGCGGATGTGAGAAGTCCTTGTCTATTATGACGCCCTTGACAAGCAGCGTGTCTTCGAGAGCACCGCCGACCTTGCCGTCCACCTTGATGAGCTCGAAGTCGACGTCTTTCCGGTCGAGGTCTGCTACGGAGAGAACGGCATCGACGGCAATGTTGGCAAACTGGTCGTGCGATTTCGATACGATTTTGCTGCCTAAGCTGGTCTTGGCCACCCTGAACAGTTCCTCCGTGTTCTCCTTGGTAAAGTGGATTTCGTCCGAGATTTCGTCGAGTCGAGCTACCGCCACTTCGCATGCCTGGTCGTATCCGTCTGCTATCCGGATGGGATGAATGCCCTTGTCGATCAGATCTGCCGCTTGCTCCAGCAGTGCGCCCGCGAGCACTACGACACCGGTTGTGCCGTCACCAATCTCGTCGTCCTGTGATTTGGAGAGCTCGACCAGCAGTTTTGCGACGTGGTTGGAGATTTCCATTTGCGAGAGAATGGTGGCGCCGTCGTTGGTCACGGTGATGTCTCCGTCGGGCGAGATGAGGATCTTGTCGAGGCCTCGGGGTCCCTATTTTCTGCTCAGTGCTTGCCCGTCGCCTCTACCATGTATGTGCGTACCAGAGACGTCCTGACGATGTTTGCTACCGTCTTGGCGGCGAGAATGTGGGATTTGACGGCTTCGTTGCCATGCTGTCTCTTCTTCTTGCCCTGGTCTCTGACGATAATGAAGGGCCTGCCCGCCTCATCCTTCATCACCTGTGCTGTGTTGGAGCTGTGTTAGTGCTGTGGTTGGGTAGAGTGGCTGGGATTCGTGCATATTTGGGCGCGTACCATTTGATAAATCGACCTCTGTGAGCAGCCAAAGTCAGCTATCGTTCCATAACAAGTAAAGGTACGCTCTATCTTGTTGATAGTTGAGCACCTGCTGCCTGAACTTACGCATCGCTGTGGTTGCTACCAAACTCGCTCGACACAATTAAATACAAGTCCACAGCTTCAACTAGCTGCCGGAGAGCTTATGCGTAGTCTCGGTGTTTGTGGTGAGGTGAGGGGTGGTGGGGTAGTTTGTAAACAGCCCAGACCTTCATCTCGAAAATTCCCAGAACGCCAAGCCGGCCCGAGCGCGGTCAACGCGCCGCGGCCCCAACTCCAAGCTCCGCGTTTGTGTCTCCCATTCAGCACGACCGCGACAATTGCTACCATGCCCCGTGAGTGCCCCTACCACGATTGCGCATGGCGCATCCCCACCCCATACTGACTCGCATCAAGCTGCTCTCAGCGACCAAGATTCCTCCTGCGAAGAGCAGGCGTCTTCCCGGAAGAAGGGCAAACAGCCCCAGCCTCCGCCTGCCCCGGTTGACGACGAGGATGACGAGGATGACGGAGAGGGCCCAGACGAGTAGGCACATGCATTTCGCTGCAAGATTGAAAGACTTATAAGCTGCTAGATACGTTGTCGAGAAGATTGTCGGACACAAGTTTGTTAAGGTGAGCCGCCGTTCCAGCCTGCAATTCGGGCACGTAGTGACTGAGGCGACCAGAACGAGTTAGTCTTCGACGTCAAATGGCAGGGCTATGACAACCCCAAAGACCGCACGTGGGAGCCGGAACAAAACATGTACGACACGCGCAAGCCCATATGAGCCAGCAACTAATACCTGTAGGATTGGCGCAGTGGATGTTATGAATGAGTACTTCGACGAGATTGGCGGAAGGCCAGAACCCAAAGTCTCCCAGAAGCGCAAAGGGCGACCATCGGGTGTCAAGTCAGAATCAGGCACTCCGGCATCAAGTGTGAAGCGCGCAAAGCAGGAAAAGGCCTGGAGCCCACCACCAGGCTCATGGGAGCATGACGTTAAAAGCGTCGACACCGTAGAGATGGGCTGGGACGACCGGACGGGCCAGAATGCCAAATTCGTGTACCTCGTCTGGAACAACGGCAAGAAGACGCAGCATCCGCTGAAGCACATCTACCAGAAGTGTCCACAAAAGGTACGCCGACCCTACCACGATGCCTCGCCCCATGCTAACGCGTTGCAGATGCTTCTGTACTACGAAGACCACCTTGTCTTCACAAACTCTCAGGAAGACGACGAAGAAGAGGAAGAAGCTAAACAGCGTAGAATCAACGCAGTACCGGAAGGCTTTGAAACGGTGATGGATTTGGCTAGGCCAAAGTAAATACCCGGGACAAGTTTCGACCAATTAATGCTTTTGGGCCAGCACTAGCCAGTCCATCAATCGTAATAGTTTCTGAGAGGCAAAGAGCACAAGTGTATGGATGGTCAGCTAGGATCTATCTACGGACAAACTGTACAGTAGTATTATGGATTCTAGTTCATTATTGGCCAGCCATCATGGCATTGCGTTGGGTGAATCTTTGTCGGACATGGCAGATGCAATCAACTATCAGCCGACAGGTCAACACAAAGAAACAAAGTTGCGCTGCCAAACTGTTTTGAACAGTTTTTGAATTCCTTCACGTCACATATACCAATCACCCCCTCGCTCGCGTCACGTTACATGTATCCGATCGGTACGGAACCACCCACCATGCCAATTCATCCCTGCATAACTTCCCACCCGTCACCATTACCATCATTACCCAAACCCAATGCCCATGCAAATCAACCCAAACGCCACCCAATGCAACAATTCATGTGCCTCGTCAAGATTCGCCGTGTTTTTTTTTCTCTTATGGCTCGGTCATGTCGCTTGTGCTTGATGCCGTGCCGCCGACGGCCATGCGCGTTTGCAGGTAGTAGATTAGGTAGCCGATCAGCGCGATGAGGATGAAGAGGATGAGGATAATGAGGAAGATGACGATGTTGCGCTTCATGCTTGTGGGGTGGATTTGAAGACAAGATTCTGCTCGCTCGTTAGTAACCAAAATCATGAAGCGGAAGCCATATGCACGTGACATGACATACCTTAGGTGTGTGTGTGTGTGTGTGTGAAAAAGCAACAAGGCAGAATTGGTCCAAGCGTAATTTTTCTTCAGTGGAGCGACTTTGCACTTTTGGCTTCGGCTGCGAAAGAGTAGGGCTGGATTGAATCGGAATTGGATTCGAGTGAGGTTGTGGATGGGGATGGCCAAGATGGGTGCTCTAGTACGACGTGCAGCCTGCACTTTTGTATGGAGTGGTGGGGGGCGTGCGCGCGTTGGGTGGTTGGAGCCAGCCACCCGCCCCTCGCCCAGCCTCGCCGACAAGAGGCTGGAGACATGCGACTGAGCGCTGATTCAGGGGCAACTAACCAGGCGGTCGCGATTATGACGTGGTACCATGGCGCGAGTGGGAATATACTTTTTTTTTTTTTTTTTGCTATCTACGCGATGTTATGCGTGTTTGGGTGAGGTGGCGCGTGTCGTGTCCGGGATGATGCGTGGTCAGGTGCAGGGGCTTGGCGTGTTGAAGGCAAGGCTGGGCTTCGTTTCTTGTTTGGCTGACGTGCCGAGTGGGCTGCATCGCCATGTTTTGCTGGAACGCAGTGGGCCATGTTCTTCTTGATATCCATATATCGCTTGTGTAAATTTCGTTTCTAGAAATATCCCATTTGCCGATGGATTGAGAAGTATTGTCAAAATAACATCAAAGTTTGCAAATGCATATACACAGCACTACGCCAAACGACCAAAAGGGTAAAATGTAATCATCCCACGCATGTATTTGAGTATAAAATATAGTTCGTGGGCACCTGTTTTTCAAAGCCTCTCAGTCTTACATATGCAACTTCCCATTACACTTGGCGCTCATGTCGAGCTTACTACTTTTCAGACTCATTAGGCATGTCGCACAACATCACCTACCACACTCGAGCATGCCGAAATTACATCGTCGATTTGATTAAATTGTTCACCAAGCCAGTATGTAGCTCAGGACATGGTTCATTACCCCGCATGTACCATCAGCCCACTTCTTCCTCCCTCCACCTACACTACATTTTCAAGTCGATTTGAAGCACTACTAGTAAAAGAACCAAGCGTTTTTAACGCCACAATGCCAGACCAATTAGATGACAACAGCACCGTTTTGAATGGAGCGACTCCCTACACGTCCATTCCACTTACTTCCAATTGGACATTTAAGCAGGGCGATCTTTCATCATCGAACGAATACCTTCCCGCGAACGACCTTCCAACAGAGATTTTCCGTGATCTTTTGAAAAATGGAAAAATCGAAGACCCGTTTCAGGATCTGAATGAACTGTCTGTACGCTGGGTTGGCGATGAGACTTGGACGTACCGCACCACATTCGATGCGCCTGCTGGTCATCGATCCTCTCAACCAGAAACGTCATCTAAATCAGAGACATATCTACGATTCGAAGGACTCGATACCTTTGCAAAGGTCTATTTGAATGGCACTCTGCTCTTGACATCTGAGAACATGTTCTCAGCGAACCTTGTTGAGGTCACCTGGGATTTGCACATGAAAAACAACACATTAGAGATTGTCTTTGAATCAGCGCGAAAGAAGGGCCTTGGACTTATCAAGGAACATCCTGAGCATCGCTTCATTGTGCATCAGACTGAGATATCGCGAGGTCCAGTCCGGAAAGCGCAGTACCATTGGGGCTGGGATTGGGGCCCTATTCTACTTAGCTGTGGGCCATGGAAGCCAATATCCTTGGAAGTGTATAGTGGAGTCATTCAAGATCTTTCTGTCGCGTATACCTTGGCAGAAGATCTGGGGTCTGCCAAAGTAACGGCAACTGCTAGCTGCAGTGGTGTCTCTGGTGTCACATTCACCCTTGCCAACGAGAAAACTGGCGCATCCATTACGAGTCGGGCTGTAGAAGTGGCCACGGATAGGATGGTGGGTGGGACTTATCGTCCCTGTAAGACTAGCTTTCTGATCGACCCCGTTGAACTCTGGTGGCCACGGGGTTACGGCTCGCAGGCACTCTATACCGTTCGGGCTGAAGCGCATTCAGCTAACAAGCCGCCCGCAATCAGAGAGAAAATACACACGTGTTCAAAGACTTGTGGGTTCCGCAAAGTGGAACTAATCCAGGAGCCTGACGCGGATGGTACATCTTTCTACTTTCGTATCAATAACGTTGACATCTTCGTTGGCGGCGCGTGCTGGATCCCTGCCGACTCATTCCTCACACGAACTAGTGCGGAGACCCATAGGTCTTGGGTCGAGCTTGCAGCTGAGGGCAACCAGACTATGCTTCGGGTATGGGGTGGTGGAATCTATGAGGCGGATGAATTCTACGATGCAGCCGACGAACTGGGAATCTTGATCTGGCAAGATTTCATGTTTGCATGTGCAAACTACCCAGCACACCGGGGGTATCTATTAAGCGTGGAAAGAGAAGCAAGGCAGAACGTTCTCCGCCTGAGAAACCATCCGAGCGTGATCATCTGGGCGGGTAACAACGAGGACTATCAAATCGTAGAAAGGTATGGACTGGAGTACGATTTCGACAACAAAGACCCGCAGTCCTGGCTGAAGACGAATTTCCCCGCCCGCTACACCTACGAGTACCTACTTCCCACGATCATCCGCGAAGCGAGTCCCCACACTGTTTATCATCCTAGCTCGCCCTTTGGCAACGGAAAGTCCACAACCCTCGTGGTAGACCCCACCGTCGGCGACATCCACCAGTGGAACGTCTGGCACGGCACCATGGAGCCCTACCAACGCCTCCCCTCCCTCGGCGGCCGCTTCGTCTCAGAATTCGGCATGGAAGCCTACCCCCACACATCCACGCTCGAAAAATGCATTACACGAGATATCGACCGCTACCCCGGCTCCATGGCCATGGATTTCCGCAACAAAGCCATCGGCCACGAACGTCGCCTCGTCTCCTACGTCACTGAGAACTTCCGCATGCGCAACGACCTCGACGGCTTCGCGCACCTCACCCAAGTCATGCAAGCCGACGCCATATTGTACGCGTACAAAGCGTGGCGCCAGCAATGGGGCACGCCTAGCAATCGCAAGTGCGGCGGCGTCCTGGTCTGGCAGTTCAACGACTGCTGGCCAACGATTTCCTGGGCGGTAGTAGACTACTACCGCGTCCCCAAGCCGGCGTACTATGCTATCAAGCGCGCAATGGCGCCGCTGGTCATCAGCGTGCAGCGCAAGTACAAGTCGTGGACCATGCGGCCTGCGGATGCGCTGTGGCAGCGCGACACAGGCCACATCGACATGCGCGAGCTGTGGCGCCACCCAGTGTTCGATTTGTGGATTGCAAATAATACGGTGGAGCAAGTGAGGGGCTGGGTCGTACTGAAAGGATTTGATGTGCGTAGCGGCGAGCTGGTCTTGTGGGTGGAATCGGAGGACTTTGCCATTGTCCCGAATTCAACGACGGAGGTTTTTTCCCAGTACACCATCCCTCCAGAAGGCCCGGAGGCCTCACATGGCAAGCTCAACATCAAGTTTTCCAAGTCGAATAACGAGGATCCGTATGTCGTACATGCGTTTCTGCGTGTTGGGGATCAATGTGTGGGTGCTGATACGGCGTGGCCTGAGCCGTTCAAGTACCTCGATTTCCGGGATAGAGGGGTGTCAGTGCAGTATCTCGAGGGAAGGTCGAGGATTGCAGTCACGGCAGCGAAGCCTGTCAAGGGCTTTGTTTTCGCCGAAAGAGAGGGCGTGAGGCTGAGCGACAATGGCTTCGATGTGATGCCTGGCGAAAAGAAGGAGGTCACGGTCACGGGATGTCTAGCCGACGACATAACATGGAGATACGTTGGGATGTGAGAAAGTCGAACCACGAACGGAAACCGCAGAATGACATATCGCTAGAATGCGCAGAAAAGTATACATACAATACATGCTTCGAAAATCACATGTGCCAGCCAAACCCTATTTCTTCTTCGTCCGTGTCGCTCTCTTCATCGTTGTTGTCGTCCACAGATCGATCACATATCTTCCAGAAAGCAGTTGGCCCAGCGGGGCCATGCGGGTCAAAGTCCTTGTCAAACCACGTGCCAATGACGCCTCGCTCCGACTGCACGCCGCCAACCTGAATCCCCTCACTACGCCACCTCTCCTCACCGCTGTCACACATTAGTAATATTCATCTCACGGACTAGACGTGGGAATATACTTACCCGTAAAACACCGATATCGTTTGCCACCGCACCTCGCCTTCCGGCGTAAGCCGGACGGAGCCCTTGATCTTCGAATTCGCGTTTGGGTCCCATGCTGCGTCGATGGAGCGGGATTTCCCCTGGAAATGCACGATGGGAAGCGTAGGGTTATCGAATTGGCCGGGGGGGCTGACCTCGCTGACTTTGAGGTCCATGATAATGTGTCTGATTGCTTCGTCGGTCGTGAGGGGGTCCCTCGGTTGGTGTGACGGGACTTTGATGGCGGTGGCGCCGAAGTTGAAGTTGTGGAGGTCGTTGTAGTCGAGGAAGCACACGATCTGGCGTCGTTAGTACGAAGTCACAAATCTGTATGGTTGTTTTTACCCGCGACCATAGCCCCGAGATGTTGTATGGGTCCTGCATTTGCAGCGGGATGTCGGGCTCGTATGGTATCCGCGGTGCATACTCGGATAGCATCTTTGCGCGGCTGCGCACAACACCTTCGAGCGGACTTGACCACGGCGGCGAGAACTTGGGCTGGAAGCGGCGACAACACAGGCCGGAATTGTAGCCTAGGATGATGACCAGACACTCGACCATTTCCCAATCAACACGCATGCTCCCGTCGTCGCGGAAAGGCCCCCATTCTGTTTTGTCGGTGTAGTTGCGCAGATCGTAGACCTTTGAGCGCGCCCAGGGGTGTTTTGAGAGGACCCTTTGACCCGTGCTTGATGATGGGATGCCGAACAGGCAGTGCAGTTTTGCGCTGAGCTGCCGGCCTTCTTCGTCGTCGGCCGGTTTCTGCAGCTCTGTTCCCGCGCGGCCGAACAGCGAGGAGCGACACATGAAGGCATTGTGGTTCTGCGGGATGCGTAAGAAGAGATTAGTGATGATGTCTCTGTTATGCGAGGTGCTAGATCGGTCCGTGGATGCGGTGGCAATCAGATCCTCGACTGTAGAGGCAACAAAGTAGTACTCATCACGCTGGGCATGTCAGTTGCAATGCTCCGAGTTCCGCGCCGGTACTGTACCTTTAGGTCGTTGTTAGCAGATTCAAGAATCTTTCGGCACCTGGTGGCTCTTTCGAGCTCATACACCCATTGTGGTTCGGGGTCGGTCGGTCTCCGGCGAGGATCATCCTGCTCGAACATCAGCTGTGCGTACAACGGGGGAAACAAATCACGCACATGTCTACGCAGGTACAGCGCCTTATGCAGGCTGGCGTTATTCTTGATAAATCTATTGAAGGCGGATGACGTTTGTGCACATGAAGCTAGGTCCTCGGGATCGATTTCCTCTAAGATCTGGATCAAAACGTCATAGCATAGGTCAAGAAGCTCAGCCATGGTGGTAATATCACTGGTAATGGGTACAGAGTGCAGGGAGGGGGTTGGAAAGGAGAGATCAACGAGGATAAATTGACATGTGCAGGGGTGGGGTATCCACGGCGTTAAGAAAGTATTTCCGAGGGCTGATTCCGATGCCTCCTCACCGGGCTGTGGGAGCGGTTGCAGAGGACAAGATCGACTGCTTTGGGGCGTACGGAGTTTCCTATTCTTTGAAAGCATCATAACTTATCAAAAATACTCTTGTCAAGAACTATTTGGGCTGAAGTTGCTGGTTGACGCTATCTGCCAGCTTAGTCAGTCGGCTAAATGATGTTTCCTGCATTGATACCTCCGTTCTTCAGACCACCCACCCACCAAATAGGGCCTCCTGCTGACGCAAGTTAGAAACCGTAGAAGGCTAAACTAGTGCTTGCGTGCGTTGGGAGTCATACCATAAAAGGAAACAGGTTTCTATCAAGAGCAATCTCCTTCCTGGGGCCTGCGATCAGCTACTAAGCACAAACTACTAACTACATCAAATTATCCGAAGTTTCATTTTATTCTGGCAGACCTTCGCCCTCAAAGAAACTATTTAGCCTTCCCGCTAGTAAGACTGCTATTATGCCATCGCTTTCACTGCCTCACAATGATGTGAGGACTCCCCCACCATCCGAAGGCCGGCCCTGCCCGCCAATAGGAGCCCGAGGAAGTCCGCTTTCACCACTCTCCCTTGTGAAATAGAGCCACGAAGCCTCTGGGTTCTGCGCATAACTGCCAGTGGCCGACGAAGGGTCGACATCGCAAATTGTTTCCATCATGGCTTCGCAGACGCGCAATCTTTTCCACCAACTTCCACCGCCGGCCGAATGCCTGGCACTCCTCGTCGGCACTCTCGAACTGCTCCCATTTGGCCTACTTGGCCTACATAATCCGTCCGCCTTCGCAAACGGGTACGGCTTGCCTATCGAAAATAAGTCTGCCAAGAGCGATCCAAAATCTACAACATCTGACATTAGTGGGTTATTTCTCCGGGCTGAGCAGCAGACGAAAAAGGCATTGGTCGCAGCTATTGCGGCACGGAATGTGCAGAACGGAATTCTATTGTTGACTTTTGGATTGGTTCTCAAGGATCGAAGAAGTCTTGGTGTGGCTGTATTGGCTGGCTTGGTAACAACTCTAGCGGATACAGTTATTGTAAGAGCATATGGAGTCAAAGATAAAATTGCGGGTCACTATGTCGGTGTATTCAACAGCTTGGCCATTGGTGGGAGTCTGCTTTATTGGGGACGAAGGGATCCGTTATGGTAGGTGTAGAAAATAGGATTTTGGTGCGGTATGGTTGCCTCCTGTGCTGGTATACTATTGGAAGGTTCAAAAAAGCTTGAATCTATGCTCTAGAGTTTGGTTCTTTGGCTCCGGCTTCTCAGTCATCGATCGTAGCTAAAAAAGACCTCGGGATGATGAACTGGAATGATTGTATTACTTCGACTTATTCTTCATCTCCTTGGCGTTGCCGCTATGTGATACGCGAGGCGTGGATTCTCCATGCCTTGGGTGGTAATACAAAAAGATTGTCACTTTTGGCTTTGCCGAGTCAAGTCGAGTGCTATGAATGAAGTAAAAGCCAACAACGAAGTGAAGCAGGAAAATGACGAGTTTCAAAGTTGTTCTGCGCCACTCGGTTGACTTGCTCACCTTGCGATTGTTGTCGCATTTACTTGCATTTACTCAGCCTTTCTTTTAGCAAGCAGTTTTGCCTTGGTGAACTGGAAATTAAGAAATAAAACCCCTCCATGTATACTGATCAAGAAGTCTTCTGTACAACGCTTTTTCTATTGGTACCCTTTCTAAAGGCTGTTATAGCTATGGCTTCATTGACTGCGGAGTGTTGCCTTTGAAGTCTGAGTATGATTCTTCAAGGAAGCGTTACATCTGAGCCTTGTTTGCTAATACCATCGCGATAGGGCCACTACCCCAAAGTATGCATACTCACTGTCGAGCTCATCATAAAACTCCACGCCGCCATCCGCCACGCCAACCTGACGCCCACACTACTTTCCCTCGACATGGCTGTGTTTATGCAATGCGCATACGATCGCGTAGACGCTAGCTGGGACATTGACGAGGTCGGGGAAGTTGTACGCGAGATTTTACGCATTATTAAGGCCTGGAGATATAAACCGGGCCGCCCTTATTGTCCTGTGTCTATCAATCTGGAAAAGAGCGCGCATTTTGAGAGGTTTCTTCGTCGCGTTCGGGTGCATCTGCGTATGAATCTTGATTCGTTGGTGAGAGCGGAGAAGCGGAAGGTGTTTTGTAGTCCTTCTAACACTCTCGTGGAAGATCTTTTGGCTATAGAAAACTATCTCCTTCACGTTGAGGATGACTGATCGCTGCTCTGAATCGTCACGCTGTAGCCACCGCGAGGAGTTTTAGGAGTCCTTACGCACACGAGGCGACCGTGACATGGGCTGTGAAGTTTCAGAGAAATAGGAGAGATTGTCGGAGTATCGAATGAGTTCAGGGATATAACTTGAAATCGGGGCAGGGTGGTGTGGTTTTGGCGAAAGATTAAGAAACAGTAATGATATTGAAGTAACCTATCTTCCATGATTTGTGTACCTCGACACAATGGATATGCAATCTGTATTTCATGTTCGCCACATTGTCTTCTCAGCTGGCGATCAATGTTTTTGTTAAATACTAGGACGAGGTAAACGTTTTGAAACTTGGGAACCGCCAGCACTCATCATTTGAGTTGGTTTTTGACGTTGATGCAATATCCATGGGCAAAATTGCAATACACTTAACTTGCAAGTTTTTTTTCTAGTTCTTCTCATTCAAGTTGGCACTGAATGTTGATGCTGCCTAGGTACATGGAGGTATAAATACCATGCACTTAGCTACCACGTGCGCCACGACAGGCTCTGTGACAAGATGCATGCCATTTGGTGAACCGAAAAAGGAGAGAGTAGCTGGTTTTGCCTGTTCATAAAGTTCATCTTAGGGCTTCATTGGGATCGGCTCAAGCTTACTTTTTGCTGCTTGGTAGTCGCAATGGCTCGTAACTCGATTTTCACCGAAATATCACGAAACGATTCTTGAACATTCCAACCCAAGGTAAACGGTAATCTCAGCTTGAATAGTGTAGCCGCCTTCTATTTGATACTCTATTCTCAGAGAACTATTTGTGTTTACCCAATGCAACGATGCACCTTTCTCATCACTAATTAGTAGAATAAACGATTGCACGATTTCATTGTGAGTTGAAAATATGTAAATTAATAAAAGCGCTGTGTTATGCAGTGATGCAAATAGTGGCTCACCCTGACAGCTGCGCTGAAGTCTCAACTTGTTGTAGGACGGAATCGAGTATTTTCGCGCTGAATCGTTACTGATGAGAATATGAGCTCGAAGTTATCGACTAGGAAAGGCTTGACCGGATGTCAGCCATCTAGTTGGCACAAGCACTTTTACCTAGGCACACGTGATGCTGCAAAGAATGGCTGTCTCTGCTGGATAAGTAACGGTCCGCGGTAATGAGGCCGGAATGCTCCTCAGACTTGATTGATACAAACTTGCAATCTTAGATGAACTGGAATCACTTGATCCTTGCATCGGGTGAGGCTGCTGTGGCACATGATATGGGTCTGAATTGACAAGTGAAGACTGTGATTGGTCAAAAGCATCTGTAGCTGCTGAGGGAGCCCCAAAATCAGGGCGTACAGCTTATTCATGAGACTTTACGGACACTCAAGTTATCTAAGTTGCTTTTGAAACAAACTACGATAATCGCTTCGGCAGGCCAGCTGTGGCGATACATGAGACTGTAGATGCACACCATTTTGTCATCCGTCAACTTACCCGCTGTAATGCTAGAGTTCAGTTGTGCATGTTATCTTGCTATGTTTTGTGAAACCGACAGGGAAAAGTTGGCCGTTTGCACCAATTGTCTCAGGTTTGCCTAACTGCTGCCTGGCTTTACCGCAGCAAACGCTTCGTGTTGATACTAAGGCCGCCCTGTTCTCTGCCGCAGCACAAACTTTTTTCACTTTCCCACCACAACTTTCTACTCATTCGTGTCATTTCCTCTTAGCACATTACGATTGCAAAATGTCAGACGATATGTCTGGCGACTCCGATTATGAGAGCTCCGCAACAACAGCCATACCCGTGTCGATCGATCCGGATGCTGTTACCACGAGCTCGCTACATGCTCTCCAATCCTCTGGCCAGCGGAAGGTCATGGATATCGTCGATAAGCTCCGACGCGCAGGTCTCAGCGGCATTGTCGAGTTGCCACAGTTGGTCGTCTGCGGTGACCAGTCATCCGGAAAAAGTTCTGTGCTGGAGGCTATCACAGAGATTCCTTTTCCTCGCAAGGAAAATTTGTGCACAAGATTTGCGACTGAGGTGGGTAAAATCCTGGCTACTTCATGTATTATGCTGACATACTTCAGATCATCCTCCGTCGTTCAGCGTCGTCCACTAGCACAATCACTATCACCCCGGATAAACTTCGCCCGAAGCTAGAACAGGCCAAACTTAAGTCTTTTAGCAAGTCAATTCATAATTTCAACGAGCTTCCAGATGTCATTGATGAGGCCACACAAGCAATGGGTCTGGGCGCTGTAGGTGGAATCAACTCTCGAGCATTCTCTCGTGACGTTCTGTCGGTCGAGATCACTGGTCCGGCCAGGCCACAACTGTATGTTATTTGCCGTATTTGGTATCAATTGACTGACAATGTCTAGAACATTGGTTGATCTTCCAGGCCTCATCCATGCAACGAACAAGGCACAGACGGAGACTGACAAGGAGCTCATCCTGAATTTGGTCAAGGAGTACATGAAGAACCCGCGCACCATCATCCTGGCCGTAGTTAGCGCAAAGAACGGTTATGCTAACCAAATCATTCTCGACCATTGCCGCAAGATCGACCGACAAGGACGCCGCACCCTCGGAATAATCACTAAGCCTGACTATCTCCGTGAAGGTTCCGACAACGAGCTGGCCTGGATTGAGTTAGCTCAGAACAAGGATATCTACTTGGAGCGTGGTTGGCACATGCTCAAAAATCGCGGTGAAGATCAGATGAACTTCTCGTTCGAGGAACGAAATGAACATGAGACCTTGTTTTTTAGCAAGGGCTGTTACGCAAATCTCCCTCGCGAGTGCGCTGGTATAAACTCTCTTCGCGAGCGACTAAGCAAGGTGCTGCTCAACTATTTAATCAAGGAGCTCCCGTCTTTGAAGGAGGAGATGATCAAGAAGCTTCAGGATACTCTTGCAGAGATCAAGAAGCTAGGCGATAAACGTAACACCCCGCAAGAACAGAGCTTGGTTCTGATGAAAATCAGCGTGCAAATTAACCATATCATCAACTTTGCTATCAATGGATCCTATGATGATTCATTCTTCGGACTGGTCGACATGAATGTCGCTGTTGATGCATCTCAAAATATTCGCCGCTTCCGAGCAGTTGTTCAACACCTCAATAAGGCCTTCTCCGACAACACGCGACTGAGGGGCCATAAGTATGCACTTAGAGCTGGCCTTGGTAAAGAAGTACAGGAAACTGAAGAAGACGAGAACGAGGACGAGGACGAGGATTACAATGAAGACGATAAAGACGATGAGGATGAGGAGGACGAGGAGGACGAGGAGGACGAGGACGACGGGGAGGGCGACGGGGAGGACGACGGGGAGGACGAGGAAGATCTTGAGAATCCCAAGAAATACTTGGATCTAAACTTCCTTCCGGAACCTACGAAACTTACACGTCAAGGCGCTGTTGAGTGGGTTAAGAGAATACTAGAGCGCTCCCGTGGTTATGAGCTTCCAGGAACGTTTCAGCCTATGCTCATTTCGCAGCTTTTCTGGGAGCAATCTGAACCCTGGGAGGAGATTGCTTCTCAACATATCAACGCTGTTGCCAGTGCCTCCAAGAAGTTTGTCGATACTGTGCTTCGACACACCGCTCCATCTGAGTTCATAGATCGCCTTGGAGCTCTGAACGTGGATGCTGCTCTAGAAAAAGCTCGTAAGAATGCTGAGGAAGAGCTACGGAAGGTTCTCAAGAACAAGTCTCGCCACCCCACTACTTATAACCACTACTTCACAACAACTATACAGAAGATGCGGAAGCGCAAGTACCACAAGATCTCACAGGACACTTTGGAGGCCTTGGAGACTCAGCCTGGAAATTCTGAAGCAAATACCCGCCCTCTCCGCAAGCTCGCAAAGGCCTTTAATGGCGCTATCGAGCTGGACATGGACGTCTTCTCTAGCCAAGAGGCTCTTGATACGCAACGTGCATTCTACAAAGACGAGATGAAATACTTCGTCAATGCCGTCACTAAAGCCGTCATCGAGCGACATCTGGTCGAGCCTCTCCCTGAGATCATTCTCTCGCCTTTGATTGTGGCGCAAATGACGGATGAAGAGATCGCATTCATTGCTGCTGAGTCTCCCGAGATCACGCAGCAACGCATGCATCTGGAGTCTAGGAGGGTCATGTTGGAGAAAGGCCTGGAGACGTTCCGTGAGGCTATGGGTGGTCTTAAGCGCTAATTGTCTAGCAACGCCAAGTTCTTGCCTTGCGACTTAAGCCGGTAGTCAGTAGTATTTGAGGCATCTCGAACCGTCACGTACAAGAACGAATCGAAATCAGAAGTGACCATAAGTCACATTTGAACTGTAAACTTTCCGAGTGATAGCTACAAGTGAATCGCAACATATGAAGGTTGAAGTATCAAACATGGTGGACGGGTACATGCAACATGACTGAAAATATAGGATGAAGGACACATAAAGTAGTGGTTCTAACTCCATCTATCGCAAAAATCCTGAATCCCTCCACGCTTGAACGTACTTGAAGACTAGCTCTCTATCAATCGCGGGAACACTCCTAAGAGTCGGCGAATGCTCTCGGCTATGCTTTGTGTCCAATATGACTCCCCCGCATGACATACGCACGAAATCGATGTCAAAGAATTCTCCCAACAACGCTGCTGGGTTCTCTGAACTTGCCAAACTTGGGGAAAATTGTCGGACGGCGCGTAGCCATTCATAGTAAGGAACAACTTTCTCACGCGGAATATTGAGCGCATCTGAGAGAATTGATATCATCTCGGGCCAGGGTTGCCGGTTGGGATTTTCGATTTGGTAAATTGGATATGCCGGCTGCTCTCCCAGCAGCAACTCTCCAAGCGTCGCCGCGACGTCGTTGACCGGGCACCATGATAGAACCTGCAATATTAATGTCAGCAAGAGTATTGTTTGGTAATTGAGAGGTAACTTACGCCGGCAAGATCTGGAAGAACACCAAGCGTGTGCGACGATTTTATCAAGTGCACCAAATGCTCTACAGGGTTCCAGTAGCCATTAGATTTCGAACCCGAAACTTGGCCGACTCTCACAGACATGGTGCGAAAGTCGTCTGGATGTTTGTGTAACGTCTTAGCAAGCATGCGTTCGCAGATGAGCTTCGCGTCGGCGTAGCCCATGGGCAGAGCAGAGTCTGCGTTGACCCTCTCTTCGGGAACGACCGCATTGCCACTATGCAACGGGTGATAGCCTACGACTGAAACAGATGAGATGAATTGGAATCCAACCTTGAGAGTACCGGGCTGGCGTGTGCTCGCGCAATCGCAACACAAATCGATGAGATTTCGCATAGTTTTGAATTGAGGCTCAAAGCCGCGCACCGGGCGCGTCATGCTCATTGCCCAGGCATTGTGGACCACGTCAGTGACATTATTGATTAAGTATTGATAGTCGCTGGTTGGGAGGCCTAGCTTGACTGCCGAGGAATCGGTCTCCAGAAATTCAAGTTTGGATATAATGTCGTTGTCAAGCAGGCCTCGTGATCGGAGGGCCTCAAGTTGCCGAGTAGTCGGATCAGAGCTACTCATTCTGTTTAAGCAAATTACTTTCCGTACATTAGGTTGTGATGCGATATGCGCGACTAGTTGTGAGCCTAAGCTACCAGTAGCGCCCGTGACTAGTACATGGCGACAGGAATCGTTTGATTTGAGCGAGACAGATGATTTGGATGGGGCGTGGAATCCTTGGGTATGTTTCTCAACAAGGGAATCGATTACCACTTGACGTGCACCTGAGTTAGCCGCATGATTTGAAGAAGGTAGAGGGGGTATAGGTACCCGGCTAAGTGGCTGACCAGAGGCCAGAGCGATGATTATGCGCTGAATGGAGTTCTCAGGCAGGTGTCCATCAGTCCAGTCAACATGGCCGTATCCATTAGCGCGCAGTGTCTTCTCCCACACTTCGGGTTGGGCCAGGGCATGTTGTCGGCCGTCGTTGAAGAGCCACCAGCCTTCCACCAAACCAAAGACCGAATCTACCCAAGGCACCGCCTCTGTCATTTCCAGCATGATAAGGAAGCCATCGGGACGAAGGATGCGGTGGATGTTTTTAGTAGTAATGGCAAGGCTGCGTGTTGCGTGGACGCAGTTAGTTGCCAACACCACATGCTGGCTTCCCAAGAGTTTGCTTGGTGGGTTCTTCTCGATATCAACAATTTCAAAACGCATCCAAGGGTACTCCTTGAACCGCTTCCGCAGCCCTGCTACCAGACTAGGGGAAATGTCTGTTGCAGTATACGTGATTGGTATGCCGGACTGGGCCAGGAGCGGCAAAATCCCTGCTGTTGTACCACCAGTGCCTGCACCCATTTCCAGGATATTAATTGGCTCTCGCTGATTTTGTGGGATACGGGACAAAAGTTGCTCCCAGAAGTACTTCAGTTGGTCGATCCAGGCTACATTGATCGGTGACTTTCCATACATCCCTGAGGCGAGCTCACGGCCCTCGGCGGAGCCAAAAATAAGCTGGATAGCCTCAGTCTTACCAACGAGGCAATCTGCTAGCTTTGTCCCGGTCAAACTTGTGAGATTGTGATCGTAAGAGTGTTCGGGATAGTCGCGCAAGAGTTCCTGGAGTAGTTTCGATGCAGACTTGCGTGGCGCAGAAACCGCTGTTCGAGTGACAGAATCGCCGTGAAGATCTACCAGACGAGCCTTTTCAAGTAGACCATATAGAACGTCGACGACTTGTTTATGCTTGGGAAGATGAGATATGCGGTCAAATGTTTCCCCGGCCTGTGCACTACGAAGGGCGCACCCCAGCTCCTCGAATGCGTCGAGGGTGTAAACGACGACTAGTTCGGTTAGTCGTGGCTGGACGTGATTTGAATATCCAGCAAGATTGCTTTGCTTGATGAATTGATCAGTCAATAGTCGCGTCTCGGTGAACGTGTCGGTGATAGAGCTCGCCGGGATACGACCAATAGCTTCAAGACGACTACTAATGGCTAGATGATCATTTTTCTTTCCAGAAGCTGTGACGCTGTCCTCGAGGTAATCAGATCCTTCATCTGGTGGTGTTCGTGGGGTGCTAGCTGTTGACACCTCAGAAGCGTTACTACTCTCGTCAACTTCAGAGAGAGACATCTCTGACTCAGAAGATCCAAGATTGGTTTGGATACCGTTGACCAAGCTTCGGACATCTGTCATGTCCATGAGCTCGTCCAATTGGAGTTTGATAGTAAACTCCTTTTCTACCTCCCGAGCAACCTCCATAGCTAACAGAGAGTCGATGCCGAGTTCAACGAGATCAGAATCAAGCCGGACATCATTGGGCTCTAGGCCGAGCATGGTACAAAATAGTCGACTAACACGGCTTAGGGTGTCGCTGGTTGTGGACTTCGTAGCTGACTTCTTCTTGCTCACTTTGGTAGACTTAGTAGACTTGGCAGCCTTATGTAGCGCTGATTTACTCTTGCTAGTGATACCCTTATCTGATGGTGAAGTGGTCTGGGGGATGAGTGATAATGACGAGGTAGGAGATGGAGCGGCCTTAGATCCTCGACTCAAGAGCCGGGACATGGCAGATATAGACACCTCAACAAAGTGGAGGCCTAGGATAACCCAGACTAACTTTCCATCGACCTGATCGAAGACGAATAGGTCACTCACATACTCCTTGGAAGAAGGCTGATGATGTCTCGCGTATACTTCCCATCGTTCAGGTCGTTCATCAGCCGGGACGTTGGGAGACCGGATCCAGTGGTCAACGCGATTTGACAAAAACATTTTGCCATTTCCAATGTCAGTCATGCAGTTCAAATAGATGCCAGCGACTTGGCAGAATGCATCCCCAAGTCCCACGCTTAGAATAGTATTTTTTCCGTCCTGTTTCACGAGACGTCCGGCTGACTCCTTGCCCCCCGCAGCCAGCTTTTGCAGGCATTTGTAGTCTTCGTGATTGTACTGTACCACACCCGAAAACGCTTTGTAGATATTTCGACTGCCCTGTATGACCTGATCTGCGTCTTGCCCATCGAGCAAGGCAAGAGCGCGTCGTCGATCCACCAGACGCTCATACTTAGCGAAGTCCTGGATAGAGTCGCTTGGCGTTCGAAACAGGATGCGGCCTGTGACATGCTGAACGGTGTCGAGGTCAGCATTTCCAGTTGCTCCAGTACTTGTAATGCGGAACTCCCAGGTATTAGGGTCGTCTTCCGTCCTCTCTGCATCGAGCCAGACCAATCTTGACTCATCAACACAAAGAGGCGCATCACTCTCCATATCCTGGAGCTCTGGTAGCATATATTCATCACCCATTAAGCTCTTTAGAGCGTCCCTGGCGATGACTTGTTGGAACATGCTGGGACAAATGGGCGCTGATTGTACGATCACATGGGCGCGAACATATTCCAGAAACTCCTCGGATTTGGTGTTTACTTGAAAGTGTGCATGGTATTTGCCTGTATCCACGTAGCCCAGAAAAGTCCATATTCCCTTGGGAGACTCTTGGAAAGGGGTTGGTGCGGATGCAAGTGTCACATCTGTGAGCAGTTGCTTCTTTCGCTCAAGCCAATGCCGGGATTTTTCGAACTGATATGGCGGTAGAAGTAAAGCACGGTTTGGTGTCTGCTTAAAATGCGACCAGAAGGAAAAGTTGAGTCCCTCTTTCCACAGGTTTACAGTGGCATCTGTGACGTTCTGAACGGCGCCTGGGCTGGTGATGTTCAGACTCTGGAAACTCATCTGGCCCAGCCCCTTGGACGCGGATTTTGCCAAGTTGGTAATCCCGGATGCAGAGCCGGCCTCAATCCAGATGCTAGAAGGGTACCGAGACGCCAGTCGCTGGACAGCATGGTCGAAGTAGACAGGGTCCCTCATGTGAGAAACAAAATCAAAGTGTTTAGAGATCGAGCCATCTACAGCTTGCTTGGTAGCCCTCTCATGCGCAATGACAGGCTCGCGGAAGATCACATCTTCTGCCACTTTCTCAAGCTCTAGGATGAGTGGATCAACCAATGCTGAATGGAAGGCGTGGGTTACCTCCAGCGGCTTCGCCTTCATAGACGGAGTAGCCGAAATGCGCTCATTCAGTAAACCAATAGCTTTAGATGGACCAGCTAGGGTGAAACTATGAGAGGTGTTGTAGCAGGCAATGTTAACTGCCGGCTCTGCGGGATTTGCTACATTAGCCGCGTTCACTAACCGCTGTAGTGTTTCTGCAGGTGCATCGTTGTCAACGGTTACAGCTAACATGCTGCCCCGATCCCCACCCCATATTTGCTCCACAGCTCTCGCACGTGCCGCAACAGTTTTCAGGGCGTCTTTCATGGATAGTGTGCCCGAGATGCACAAGGCTGTTAGCTCACCAAAGCTATGACCAACCACAGCTGCGACCTGTACCCCACTCTCAATCCAGCATCGGGCGACTGAATACTGCAGGCAGAACTGCATTGCTTGCAGCTCCACCACGCTGGCTCGGGCCGTCTTCTCGAAAATGGCCGGAAAGATGCCGCCTAGTCCCAACTCGATACTTGTCTCATGACAATAATCCAAGTGAGGACGCAACAGTTTAAATCCATCGTAGGCCTCGCGCTCCAGACCAATGAAATCTGACCTTTGCCCTCCGAAGCAAAGTATCACAGGCCTTGGGGCGCTGCGTATACTAGGTGCAAGATCACCCCCACGCCCCTCAGCGAAACTGGATAATCTAGCTTCGAGCTCGTCAGCCGTGGCACAGCCGAAGATGACAGCCTGTCCGAGTGATCGGTTCGATTGGCGCGCTAAGTAGAGCGATAAGTTGGCTATAGTGAACCGGGTGTCATTTGCCTGCGTTTGCCTCGTACGAAGAAACCGGGCAAACTTAGCCGCGTAGGCTTGCAGGGACCGTCCATCGATACCGGAAAACCAGAAAGGATATCGGCTTTGTGAGGCTGGGGCCACCGTGAGCGTGTTATTAACTTTCGTATCGGTAACAACAAGTGATGCGTTAGAACCAGATGCCCCGTAGTTATTAAGCAGGGCCGCGCGAAAGCCAGAATCCCAAGGCTTTAGCTGGGTATAGATTTCGATATTATCTGATGGAGTTGCTTTGAGCCTGGCGCTAATCTTTCGGAAGCTTGGTTGGGGTGGAATGGCACCGTTGTAGAGCATCAACAGCAACTTGATAAGAGCCGCAATGCCAGACGCACACTCCAAGTGGCCAATAAGACCTTTGACGGAACCAAGAGAAACAGGCTCAGTTCGGCCCGGCCCACCAACCACCTTGCGCACGCTGTCGTATTCTGCCAGATCTCCAACCGTAGTGCCAGTGCCATGGGCTTCGACTACCGAGATTTGCTTTGGGCTGATGCCAGCTTTGCGGATAACATTTTCAAATACAGCTGACAAAGAAGCGACGCTTGGAGCAGTGATCGCCGAACAATTCTCGTTTTGATTCACGCAAGAAGCGTTTATGACGCCCAAAACCTGGTCGCCGTCCTCAATCGCCGATGAGAGTTTCTTTAGAAACACGGCACCCGCGCCCTCGCCTCTGCAGTATCCATCGGCAGCTTCATCAAATGGTTTACATTGACCTGTAGGGCTGAGAAAAGAGGCGCCATCTAGGTTTTGGTACCATTCTGGGTTCGTCATGATACTTGTGCCACCGGCAATGGCAGCATCGCATTCACCAAAATGAATAGCTTTGATGGCGTGGTGTACAGCAAGGGCTGAGGAGGAGCATGCTGTGTCAATAGTAACACTCGGGCCGCTCCAGCCAAAGAAATGGCTGATCTTTCCTGCGGCAAATGCTTTGAGGTTTCCAGTGGCGGTATATGCAGTCGCCGAATGAGAGGCAACATTGTCCTCGTAGTCTGTTACTCCGATGCCAACGAAGCAGCCAACGTTTTTAGTTACATCGGGCGCGTTGAGGTATCCCGATTGCTCAACCGCTTGATAGGCTGCCTGTAGTATTAACCGGTGTTGTGGGTCTGTCGATACCATCTCTCTTGGGCTCTTCTTGAAGAACTTGTGGTCAAAAGCGTCATGGTCTTGCACAAAATTGCCAAACCACTTTTTCCCATCCTTGTTCTCACGCCACGTTGAGTATTCGAAGTCAACACGATGTGACGGCACCTCCGTGTGTTGTGACTGTCCTGCACAAAGCGTGTCCCAAAATTCGTGGAGGTCGTTTCCGCCAGGGAAATGACAGGCCATACCAACCACGGCGATGGCATCGTCTTGGGCGGTACTCAAAAGAGAATTCAAGGATGGCGGATAGTTACCAGACTTGAAGTCAATATTGGCAGCATGTGACAATTGCGAACTGTGTTTTCTGAGGAACCATTGTGGCAAGAAGCGCTGACTCCCAAAAGCGATGAAGGCCTGTTGGGTTGAGGTTGTTTCATGAAGTGCTGTGAACAATTGGTGCCATTCAGCCTTGTCTGTCAGCATTGCTCGGCTAGCGACATGATGGAGCTTGTCTTCCACCCCAATCGCTGCCCCGTAGGCATTTCGGATAGAGAAGGCCAGCTGAACAGGATCCGGGAATTGAAACGAGGGCTCCGAGTCGAAGAGTTGCAGGAGGGATTCTGCATGCTTCACTCGCCCTCCACAGTGGAATGGCCCGCGTAATGCTGTCTCGGTGAATATAAGCCCAACCTCCTTCAGCTGGTTGGTGAGATTAGCTGCATCAGTCTTTGGCAGGGTGATGGTGGCAAGCCGAGCCTCAGAGGTGACCGACTGGTACGCCTATCCCAAAACGGTTAGTTTCCTCGCACCTAACGAGGGCCTTTCGTACGACATACCTCAGGAAATTGCCTTAGAACTTTTTCCATCGAAGCATCTCCAGTTGAAGATGTCCATCCAACGGCTAGCGACTGCCATTTCAATCCTCCGCTACTTGCTGCGTCTCCCGCATCAACAAGGGCTCCGATGGCCATCGCCATACGGATGGCGACAGCCCCATGCTTTTCAAGTTCTAAAAGAGTCGCGGAGCTTGCGGCAGCTGAAGCACTGAGGATCCCCGTACACAAGCCGACCGTCTCTGTGTTGTACTTCAGTGTCTTCTGCAGCTTGTCGTTTGGTCCAATCTTAGGATTCAGGAGGGTCACTAGCTGCGTATATTGGGCCAATTGAATGGCCACTACCAATGGAGTGACTAGTATGTTTGGTAGAGGAAAAGCCTGACTCAATGTGCCCGTCTTGATCCAGTTGAGCAGGGCTTGTATGTGTGCTATTCCTTGAGGTTCGACGAGGTCGGGAACCTTTGTGAGTCTCTCCCATTCTTGAGGGAATCCTTTCAGCGTCTCTACAATCCATTGTAGCCGGCGATCGTCAAGTACCGTCTTCCGGAGATCCCGTAGGACTGAACTGTCAATGTTCGGATCCTGGGGTCCGAATACGAGCGTCAAGCCCTTGCTGCTTGTAGGAGGAAGGGAGAGTACCATGTTGAATGCTGATATGAATGTCTCTGATTAGAATGTTGGAGTTGATGACAAGTTTACTTCTAGGGTTACTGTTGCGCAAGTGACTATCTTTTAAACTGTACTCCCGGAGGCGATGCTGATCTACAGAGTCTCTTTTGTCATCTCAGACATGTTTTAGATACGCCGGAAAGGTTAAGGATGGGTAAATTGTGCAACGATAATGCAGTCATGTTTCGCCGATAACACATTCTGACAACATTTTTGCGCTCTATCAACAGCCAAGATAATTACACCGAGTGAACCCCAGCGATGGGATTGCGTGCCACCGTATGAAACTGCCGACATAGCAACACGCCATTGATGATACTCAGCATTATTTAGCAATTATGTTTACAGGGGAAAAACGTTTAGAACACATTGTATGTTACAGATAGGGCAATATCATTGGTCTTAGGGTGGAATCATAGTGGCATACGAACCATGGCCATTTCGACACTGTGAAGACTATTAGAGCTTAACCTATTTGAAAGCTGTCCATGTTATTTGTTGACGAATTGCAGAAAACGCACTTCACTCGAGAAGTACTAGACATAGTCGCGTTGAAGCATATTAGGCCTGAGCTCTCAATTAGGGGCGAGATCTAAGAAAAACAACGGTACAGTGCGTGACAAGCCAAGGATGATAATGGGCTTGGGATAAGAATATGCTATCAAATGGAAACCTTTTGCGGTCTTCAAAATGATTTTCCGACCTAATTCGACCAGTAATCTTCCCGGCTCTTACAAGGCTTGGATTGTACGACTATTTTCACAAGTGTAGTGTGTAAGGTTCCGATTACTTTCTGAATCGATCAATACTGAACATGGGCCTAGATCTTACCACTCACAAATCGAAATTCGATAAGGCCGAGCCCAATTTCCAGCTACCCCCAATTTCTGCCTAAAGCCATATCTTAAGCGAGAGACAAGGGCTAGCGAATTCGGCGGAGGCTACGGAACGCGAGTGATCTCCGGCCCAGTGGGGCACAATCTTGGCCTCATTCATTCCTACCGTTGTAACATAAGATTAGGTACCTATTATAGTGGCGGTTAGCAGCGCCAATGCTGGCGCAGTCCGTCTCGACTCACCAAGCACCCAAAGAAAGGCTTTTCTCAGCCACATGGGCACGAATGCAGGGCCATGCTAGCGCTTAGGAGGACTAAGCACCTCCTTATGCTCTGCATGGGGGCCACATGGGCGCGCAAGGACGTTACCTAGATACGCACTGGTAATGTGTGTATCGGGAATGGGGTATGGGCCCCACATGCGTCATCCACGCTGCATCAATTCGAAAAACGTTGGTTAGAACTCAGACCTGGCTAATCATAGGCGGCTGTTTGAGACGATTCGCAGCCACATCTGTCAGACATTCCCCATCATTAGGATAGTGCTGATTGATTCTATCTTACTGCAGAGGCGGGTTGGGAGAGTTCATGCACAATCGTCAGGCGTTCTACAGCCACTTAGGAAAGTGTTGATCAGGCCCACCGGTACCTCCCGTCGGATAGAGGGGTACAGGGTGTTGGCACGTTGCTTTAGATACCTTGCAATGTTTACCGAATCAGTGAAACCACATGGCAGATCTTTGATTCTCCTACTGGCTTAACTCTCAACAGGGGCTCAAGCTAATGTGCGTATACCCCGAAATAGTGGATGGGATGAGGCGGATGAGGTGAGACCATGTACCCCAATTATGTTTTTGTTACAACCCGCTCAAATACAGGACGGTCGTGAATTGAATTTAATTACAATTTTATTTTCAACACCTGAATGATGGCCTGGATTCCCTAATTCCCCAATGTTCCGACTAAGGTGTTTGTATAGAGCTCTACGTAATTTGAAAGTTACTGGCAAACGATGACTTAGTCTTTGGTGGTGTTTCAGAGAGCCTCCATTGCATCCGCTATTTTGAGTATACCAACTAGAATTAGACCAAATCGCGAGGTCAAAGAGGTAGCTTTTGCTTTAAGAAACCTTCCTCTAGAAAAGATACCATCTCTTCAGAACCCAAACAGGAATCATCTCTTTCCCCTTCAAAGTCTTATTTTGACTCATCTACAATTTTTGCGTCTTTGTATATATGGTAGCAACAGCCTGACTCGAACTCCATTCTTTGGAATACCCACTATAAACTAGGACACCAAGTGTTTGAAATGAAGATCTATCTTCTCTGAAAAGACCTAAGAAGTTTGTTTAGCCATTTTCTCAATATCATGTTTCTAAATACACTATGGTACTGTTGTCTCGTGCGCCGTGAACGTGTTTAAATATAGAGGCTTTCAATATTGGCCTGCTGACCATATGTGCGTATGGCCATACTTTGCAGTATTGTTAGTATACGTGAGCATACATTATGTATTCACATACATCGCATTTGGTACAGCTCTAAAGATATTCTGAACGGAACGTCTAGTTGATAAACTTGTTGACCTGACAGTGCTATCGCGAGCCCATCAGACCTCATCTCTGAGATAAACACTCAATTGCTCACTGCAGCGAGATAAAGTAGCCAATTAATTTCCTAGAGTCATCACAATGGAATAAGAACGGGATCAAAACATTAATTTCAATACACAATACAGAGGGTTTGACATGAAACACTCGGTGACGTGTCAATCCACAGCCCCTTGAACCAACCCTTGAACCCAATACAGTGTGCGGGCCATCTACGCAAACTACTGTTGCCAAGCCACCGACTGTAGTTACACTTTTTTACTGCTTAGAGTTGGTGTATATCGACTGGTAAATGTGACACGCACTGAATCGGCGCTGGTATCGAGGGCATTACGTCAGAGAGAAGGTTTAAAGGGGACATAAACCCGTCTTGTACTCTTCGGTAGCAATGACAACCCTAACCCACGATGACCGACACCCCACCAGACCGGACGAAGAACCGTCGAACGCATAGTGTGCTCGCCTGCGAGGAATGCCGCTCACGCAAGCTGCGGTGTGATATGCGACAACCCCAATGTGGTACATGCCACGACCTAGGTATTTCATGCGTAACCAACGCAGCCCGCCGGCCACGGGGTCCTAAGAAGGGTCATGTCAACGCTTTGAAATCTCGGATAGGTGTGTATCGCAATAACACAAAATCAATAGAATAATAGCTGATATTAAAAAATCACGAGTAGCTTATCTAGAACGCCAATTGAATGGTGGTACACAACACCAGGAAATGGATACACAGCCTGATGGGCAGGAAGATACAACACAGGTGTGGGAACCAGCCCCTTCTGCGATAGGTGACCCTGGGGAAGAGAACTCTGATGAAGAAAATCCTCTGGCCTCCGTAAACTCACTAGATATCGGTGATCTGGAATCTGTCGCGCTCCCGCAGTGGGCTCCTACGATTCCTGCATTGAATTTTGGCAAGGAGTGGAGTAACAATATTGAAGGCCTACCAATAGTCCCAGACCCTACCTACTTCTCTATGCCAGCTTCTGGTAGTAGTATATCCGGAGCAACATTACCCTTCTCACCTCTTAACGTCAGTAATGGCTTAACCCAAGATGAGCCCAAGGCTGCAGCACAAACTCTCCTCTCAAATTCCTCTGTAGTTCAGTTGTCGAATTTGGAATGTGCAGATCTGTATGTTATATATTCTAGCTCATAGGGTATTAGGAGCTAATATGCTGTACAGAGATGATCTATTCTTTGAAAGGGTGTACCCCTTTGCTCCTATCATCAACAAATGTCGCTATTATGCACTTGCTGAACGAGCAATATCTGAGCCAAACGAGCCGTTTATATGCTTACAGAATGCTATGCGAACGTTCGCAGCATCTATGGGTAGCCAATTCAACCATCTTTGGTCCCCATTATATCACCACACCCGCTGCATGCTAGACACTTGGGATAGAAATATATTAGATGAGGCAGTTCCCATAGAACTAGTACAAGCTTGGCTTCTATTAGCTAACTATGAAATCCTCAAAATCAACATTCAGAGGGGCTGGATTAGCGCTGCTCGTTGTTTCCGCCTAATTTATCTTCTAAAGCTACATGAGATTGACAATCCGGAAAGCTGGCCGACATCGCCATGGGCTAAACTCTCTTGGGTAGAGATTGAAGAGCGGAGAAGGACATTCTGGACAGCGTATTCGCTCGATCTTTATTCAAGTCTCGTCAACCGCTTGCCAGTTGTTCTGCATGAGCAAATGGTAAGAACCGATCACAAATTGCTTTATTTCGAAGGCTACGTGAATTTCTAACACATGCCAGTAGATACTCACACGCCTGCCAGCTCCAGAGCCGGCGTTTCGACATCAGCAATCAGTCGAAACGGAGTTCTTAGTGACAGCTATGACTAAGAATAGAGAAAAGCTCTTGTCACCTTACGCAAAATCCATCGTTAGGCTCACGCTACTTGCCGGCAGCGTCTCTCACAGAAATCAATGCAACGTGGAACGTATCATCGAACGCAGGTCCCTTGACTATCTCGCACGTCACAGGGCACTCGATGACATAATAAACGAAGAGATTCAAACGGCATCATCGAGTGCCGTTACAGATTCTGAGCCGTATGACTCTACTTCTCTCTTTGTCGACATGTTATCGCAAGCAACAGTGCTTGTACTCTACAAGGCTTTGAATTACCTGCCCCGGGATACAGATGCATGTAATGAAATTTACGAAATTTACGGGCAGAAGGCGACAAAAGCTGCAGAAAGAATCTACAACCTGACGCAGGACCTATACCAACTGGGCTGCTTCAAGGTCAGTCAGCAATCGAATTCCCCACTCCCCTTGCACATACTGACTCAAGACATAGATACACCCGTTCACACCAATAGTTCTGTATATCAGTGCTGAGTTCGTACTTCCATGGAATGGAATTAACGATACCTCTTTGATGCAATTCAAAGCCATGTCTGCTGCTCTCCATAAACTTTCAACCACCAATAATTTCGCTAGAACATTTCTACGAGAACTTGAAATAGATCAGAAATATTGGCTCTAAGGGAAGGTACTCAAAGCTTACATAAATATCATACTTTCTCGAAGAACTGCAACCAGGTTGTTTGGCTTTGATGTTCTATGGTCAAAAGCCCAAGTACTGTTGCAAGAGTACTGACCATATAACACAGTTGACGATCATTAGGTTAGTGACAAACCACAGAAATCTTTCGATATTTCTAAAGTAATGGTGAACTGTCATATCACATCGGTAAGTCTTACTCGTGCTGCCTTTCATGCGTGACAACACAAATGTCGGGTGGCTGAGATGAATTACGAGCTAATCAACCGGCCAGTTTCTTACCGGCTTCGCCTCCAATAGTCTCCATCAGCCTTTGCCTAATATGCTCACCAATTACCGTCTCAACTCCGGATCCATCCAGAGCCCGGCACTTCAGAGCTAGATTACCGTTCATGAAGAACGGCGTGCTATATCGAGATTTAGCATTGTGGTTGACCACTCGATGACGTGCGCTCTTGTAATAACCACCAGTCCATTTCTGCATCATATCTCCGATATTTATCACGTAGGAGTGCTCTAGTACTGGCACGGGAACCCAGGTTTGGGTAGGAGGGTAAAATACCTCCAATCCTTCCCGTCCTTCCTCTTGGAGCAAGACCGAGACGTTACCAAAGTCGGTATGATCACCCACTATAATTGTTATCAGAGTTGTAGTTACCTAGACTCACCACCCAGGAAAGCAAAGGTGGTAAGGAGGAAAAATCCATACCTCCATATTGATTCTCACACCTAACAGGCTGAGGCGCATAGTGGAGTAGTCGCAACGGTGCTGATGGATTCTCTGTCATCTCATCCAACACGGTTGGCGAACAATTCCACTCTTTCGGAAGCCCAAGGGCTAGAACCTTGACAATGACCTTGACCATTTCGATCATCTTGCTGTGGTATCCCATCACAGGAATACGAAAGTCTTTGTCGGGGATTGATTTGGGCCATTGGTTAGGGCCAGTGTGAAATGTGCCAGCTTCCGGAGCATCTGCGGGTGTCTCACATCCAATAATGAAGCCCTCCATTTGTCAGTGCCAGCTATAGGGGGGGGGATATTTTGAAGCAACTTACCTCCTTTGTGTCTGGTAAGAGACCATTCTGATGCACCTGTAGCGCAGGCGGCTCGTAACCGCGGAACGATTTTCCCATAGCCTTGCCAATCCAGGTATCCATCTTCTCCTCCATAGGCAAAGAAAAGTAAAGTTTGGCGCATTTCATTACACTCTCGCGATCTTCCTCGGAAATGCCGTGGCCGAAGAGATAGAAGAAGCCATAAGTGGTGCATGCGTCGCGCATAGCTTCCACTACCTGATTCTTAGCTTCTGTCGACGAATTTTCGTCCAGGAAGGGACTGATATCCACGGATGGGATCGTGGTTGGAGGGTCAATGCTACCCATTGTGATTGAATTCTCTGTTTACGCTTTGTCTTACTGATACAATTACTGCTTTTCAGAGATTGGAGTGCTGCCGATAAATTTTCAGCAGGTAGTGTGATCTATGTATAAATATTCGACTCTAATACTCATCGCCTCATGCTTGTCATGCGATGGTTTGAATTATCAATTTGAAAACATTAAGAAATTTCGGAAAAGGTCTGACACTCGGGGTCGGGGATAAGCATTGAAACACTGCATATCTACTTTGAGTAGTTTTCATTCGTGGATGGTTTGAGTTAGCTACACATGGAAATAATTCCAAAAAGTTGCCCCGAGACGGAAAATCTATGGTTGCTATTACGCCGAAAGAAAGGCAGAACTTGATGCACAGGAATCCACAAGTGCAGAACATGGTAGGGCAAGAGCAAACTCCTGTACGCAATAATATTTCAGGTTGTAATATTAATTCCAGTCCTCTAGAAATACTATTGATGGTTTCCAGTCGTCTCACAACATAATCACACACCTACACTCAACCTAACGGACAACGCAAACTCGAAGTATTCATCGTTGTGATAACCAAACTTTCATTATTCACTTATACAAAATTCATGAGCGTCGTAGTTCAGCATGTCTGACAAGCAAGATTGGTTGGTTCAACTCCCCATCAACGAAGATGACCTCGGAGCGTGGGTGGACAACCGCGAGGCCCATCTTTCTCACCTGAAGCAATATGTGGCAGATGGAACGATCGTTTTTGGCGGTCCAACATTAGCGGAGCATCCTAAGCAGCCAGGAGATGTGATGAAAGTCAGAAGCAGCGTCTTGATGTTCAGAGCGGAAACTGAAGCGGATGTCCGTGCAATCATTGAGGAGAATGCATTTTTTCAGGTCGGTGTCTGGAAAGCGGAAACAATGGTCGTCACGCCTTTCCGGTGTACTGTGAGAATGGCGTTAGCTTAGGTGTGACATGCCTCAGGCTTGGAAGCTCAGGGTAGTAAACGCCACGGGGTTATATTGAATGACATGTCTCATTTCCAATCATCACCTGAGTGCCTTCAAAAAAAATTTAGTCCTGCAACAATGAAGAGTAATAGCCTTTCACTAGTTTCAATTTGGTGTAGCTGAATTTGATCCAAAGCCATATGGGTGTGATTTGATAAAGTCATTGAAGGTTCTCGCTGTCGCGCGAAATCTGAATTTGTAGAAATATTTTTTGACTTTCTAAGCTTATGACTCGCCCTGTGGCATATGAAGAAAAGATCAAGTTTGTATTGCGTGTCCAGTCTATATGTTTTGAGGGTATACATGCAAGCTATGAGATTCTTATGAAAACCGCGCATAGTTCTTTCTAGTAAAGGAATAATACAACAACTAAGTGCGTATACTAGCAGTTCCTAGTATATTCCGTCATTGGAACGAAGCCCAGCATTTACGCCTTCACATTCAACTTTGAACCATAGAAAGCCACCCGAATCGCAGCGTAGCCCAAACCTGAAACAACTGTAGGCACACCACCGAACGTCCATAATCTGTGCCAATGCAAAGAATGATCGCTACCAGCCAAGACGGCACCACCACTAGGGCCGCTAATCAAGACACCTAGAGCAATGATAGCATAGCCCATCCCTACACGTGTACCTAGCCTTGACTTATCTTTGGTCAGCATCGCGATGCAAACAGGCGGCAAGCCGATGAGTGCGCCACTCATGAAGCCAGAGAGTAAGGCTAAGACAATCACCGCACCCTTTGAGTGCACGGCCATCATGCAGAGCATCAACAGGCCTGAAATCAAGGCCGATGGTACGAGGAGATTGAATGGACCAAGCGTATCAGCAAGTTTGTTAGGAATAGTGCGGCCAAATACTGATGCGGCGTTAAAGATTGGGACAAGATAAAAGGCAAGTGAGTTGCTGGTGATGCGTGTCGAAGCAGCGTAATAGGATAGGTAAAATAAGATGACAAAAAGACCCATGTACGCGATGAGCGAATTGAGGATGAAGCTCATGTAGGCGACATCTTTGAAAGCAGTAACATCAACCAAGGCCCGAACTTTTGGCGGCTTGACGCGAAGCTTCATGACGATGAGCGGAATCATTAAAGTGGCGAGTGCGATGAATCCAATGACACGAGTGGCCCAAGGAAATCCGATTTGCTGAATAAGGCGATACAAGACGATAGGATAAATGATACCGCCCAAGGCAGACCCAGAGGCAGCAATACCCATAGCAGCGCCCATCTTAGTGGTAAAGTATTGTGGAATGATTGCAACACAAGGAACAAACAGGCAGCCCGTGCCGATGCCAACAACAAAGCCTTGGGCTAGCAGAATCTGCCAGAGCGAGCCACAGAGGCTAAGCATCATATGTCCAAAGACGACCAAAAAGCTGCCGACAAGGAGAAGAGTGCGTAGGTAACCACGATCGTAGATTGGACCGGCAAAGAGGCCCACGAATAGTAGCATGAAAGCGGCAATCGACCCGACCCAGGAAATGTCAGAGGAGGTCGCAGTAAAAAGCTGCCGGGACTCGTAGTATGTTTGATAGGCACCGAAGGTATTCAGGATGCCCCACGTATTGAAGTAGAGCATGAAGCTACCCAGGACATTTAGCCATGCTGTCAACCCGCCGTTCGGAGGCCCAGGAGGTCCAGGAGGTCCAGGAGGCCCGGGAGGAGCATTTGGAGAACTAATGCCGCTAGAGGATCGGGGTTGTGAAGGAATACTATCCGTGGCAATCTTTTCATCGGCCTCAGCGGGCGAAGAATTAAGTTGCGCAGTTGCGTCGCTCATTATCAAGATTTGTTGTTGTTGGCTTGAGGAGTCGTAGGAGTGCCAATTTCAGGAGGCGTAGGTGGGCGTGACACAATCTTCGATGTTGCTGTCGCTCTGTATCTCAGAGCGCTCAATATTGTTATACGCGTTGGTGCTCTGTGTTTTGACACTCCACGAGCCAGGGCATTCACGGTGCGCGTCACTACCATCACCGGTCTGCCAACGGACTTGTTGCTCGGGTCCGCTTTCGCCGGACGTCATCTTGGTAGGTTCTTGTTTACTTCCTATTGGGGACACTATGGTAACACCGCATTGGTATCGCCGATCGGCGGCTTTCGGACATGTTGGTCGGACATGTTGGTCGGACCCGCCTTTTCTCCGCGCACGCCAGCCCTTTGCTCCGTGCACAGTCTACTGTGTGCGCCACATCAGAAGTATTTTCCGAAATGCGAAATGCGAGTTTGCCAAGATACAATCGCAAAGCAGTCAGCATGAATAAGATAATGCAAGACCAGGGCCAGGAGTATGTTGGGCTGATTGGCAAAAGTAAAGATTAATCGGCCTGCAGAACGTTATCGTCAGTAACGATAGTAAGTTTTGGTAGAGATACTATATTTTGCCCTTACTCTGGTGAAAGATTTCTGCACAATCCATTGAAAGCGAGCATGACTATCGATGTGACAGACCCAACGCTCCACCTACCGCGGATCTTGTGTCTTCATGGCGGTGGCACCAACGCCCGCATCTTTCGAATGCAATGTCGGGTCTTACAGCGCGCCCTCGGCCCATTCTTTCGGCTTGTCTTTGCAGAAGCACCCTTCCCCGCAGAACCAGGCCCCGACGTTACCTCAACTTACAAGGATTACGGGCCTTTCAAGTCCTGGTTACGCGTCAAGCCCCACGATCCGGTATTGGACTCGCACCTTGTTGTAAAAAAGATAGAGGCCTCATTAGTTGTCGCCCGACTAGGTGACGATCACCTCGGCGCGACAGGAGAATGGGTTGCTCTCATGGGTTTTAGCCAGGGTGGTAAACTCGCTGCCAGCATTTTAATGAATCAACAGGAGCTAGGGTGGCGGATTGGAGCTGACGCTATCTCGCCAGTGTACCGCTTTGCTGTACTCTTGGCAGCACGGGGCCCATTGGTATGGCTGCGTCCTGACTTGTCTATGCCCTCGACACTTGTTGCTGCCTCAGAGCCGACCATGGGGGTTCAGAGTCAACAAAACATGATTTCTGTGCAGGACCAATTGAGAATTCTCACGATTCATATCCACGGTCGTGCAGACCCAGGGCTAGATTTTCACCGGAAATTGTTGCATCAATATTGCGATTCTCGGTTTTCAGTACTTGTTGAATGGGATGGGAATCATCGCGTGCCGATCAAAGCTGCCGATGTCCAACCTGTCGTCGAACAGATACTTTTGATGGCACAACGTACAGGTGTGCTCAAGTTTACCACATAGCTTGACTCTCAAAAATGTTGCGTAACAAAGGCGTGTGGAAATTCTTTAGCTTGGAAACATATTTTATCTGAACTTGGGGCAGGCTAGTGACCTCAATCGAATGGGTTTCAATCTTGTCAGTTTTGGAATAATGTACGGTTGAACTATAAACACTTCACACGTCTGCATCCATATATTGTGGACACATATTAGTTGCGTAGTTTTGATAACTATTGTAACTATTTAATATAGCAATAAAGATAAAGATTTTGCAAGCGATATGATGGGATTCGTGGAATAAAGTAGTCTCTTACTCTTTACAGCGTGAAACGTTGACTCGTTAGGGTATAAAATGTCTATAGATCAAGCTTTTAGTTACAGATCTTTGACGCAACACCAGATAATCAGTGTACTTTATAGGCGTATACAGATGGTTTCAAGAGGATGTTTTTTTTTATTACAATTGATACGTCCCATGACCGTCTGAGAAGTCCACAGTATTACCTCCATATACACTTCCGAAAAGTTCAGAGTTGCCGCAAATACAATGAGAAGCTGCAAAGAAATTTCTTCGCGCTGATGAACACTTGGGCCCATAAAGAGAGCAAAGGTGTTTGCTATGTGACACCATGGCAACTTCTATTACAGTTGAAAGGGGAAAGTAAGGTAAAGTAAACATAATCAAGAAAAGTTGAATGATTTTGCTCAAAAAAATTTAATCAAATGATTCTTTAAAATTGACACTCTTTGTATTTACTCCGATTAAAACTTGCGTATGCAGCATTAGTAATTCCGAAATTATTCGTGCAACCACATCAAATATCAAACCTTAAATTTTGTAATCCAGTCCCTGATCCAAGACAAAGAAAAACTGCTTTAAGTTGATTGAATTTTCCTACAATGATATTTAATCTTGTCACCAGGGATATCAAGAAGTGCGCAATATTTACTTCTGGCTAATCCTTGTCTGGCAACTGTGCAAATACGACGACTCAATTCACAACTGGCGGCAACAGTTACGAACACTCAACTATCGCATTAGATATGCCTTCCAATACCTCACAAGATGTCATCGAAATTGCTGTCATTGGCGGCGGCATTGTGGGTCTGGTGCTTACTGCTGGCCTCACACGGCGAGGTGTACAGGTCAAACTCTTTGAACAGGCGCGCAACTTTTCCGAGATTGGGGCAGGGATCGGATTCACAGCGAACACGGTCAGATGCATGGAACGAATCAACCCGGGTGTTGTAACAGCGTTGCGAGCGGGCGGCGCTGTCAACGTGTCATTGGATGAACAAGACCCAAACTCGTATTTGCGCTGGATTGACGGTTATGGTCAACAAAATGAAAGTGATCCAATGTATCAGAAGCAACTTCTGACACTCGATGCTGGATTAGGAGGCTGGGAGACAGTCAGACGAGATCAGTTCTTGGAGGATCTTGTAAAAGTCATTCCTGCTGGTGTGGTCCATCTTCAGAAGCGGCTGGACACGATAGAGGATCATATGGACAGGGACAAGGTAAGCCTTGTATTTACTGATGGCTCTATAGTAGAGGCGGATGCCGGTAAGTATCTTTGACACTGAATTTGGTTGCAATAGAGCTGAAAATCTCGTCAAGTGATCGCTTGTGACGGCATCAAATCAAGGACACGACAACTTCTCCTTGGTCCAAAAAACCCCGCATCATACCCTCAGTTCACGCATAAGGTTGCGTACCGCGCATTGATTCCGATGGATAAGGTTGTTGACGCCATAGGCGAGTACAAGACGCACCGGCAGCAGATGCACGTTGGGCCAAACGCGCATCTCATTCATTACCCAGTCAACACCAAAACGATAGGTGCCACGGTAGTCATCACCGATCCCAATGATTGGCCCCACGACAAGCCTAATACCACGCGTGCCTCACGCAAAGACGTTGAAGAGGCCCTCGGGAACTGGTCTAAACCCGTGAGGAACCTGGTTGCGCTATTCCCAGAGGAGCTTGAACGATGGGCCTTATTTGATCTCCACGAGTACCCTGTCCCTAAGTATAATGAAGGACGTATCTGTCTGGCTGGTGATGCTGCGCATGCCTCCAGCCCACATCACGGGGCCGGCGCTTCTTTCGGCATCGAAGACTCACTCTGCCTCTGTGAACTGATGGACGAGTTGATTATGGATCTCCGCAGTCATAAATTGAACAAGGCTGACGCGCTCCGAGCCGTTTTCGAAACATATGACAAGACCCGTCGCACACGGACACAGTGGTTGGTAAACAGCAGCAGGCGAGTTTGTGACTTGTTTCAACAGCCTGAGTGGGCAGACCCAGCCAAGCGAGTCAAAGCCGAGTCGTGTTTTGAGGAGATCAAAGATCGATCATTCAAGATATGGCACTTCAATTCCGCGGCTATGGTTGAGGGAGCAGTGGCAGACTACAGAAAAAGAACGCAGCAGTTGCGGGATAACTCGGCGAACGGGTCAAAGAAAGCCACTGTTACCCATGGCTTGAATGGATATAATCGCGCAAAGGCTAGATAGATAGGTTTTACCGCTTTTACTTTTAAATCCATGCAAATTTTACTTCAAGCGAACCCAGCCATTCAAAGAGTAAGCTGAGCTTTCCACTGCAATTAACTTTATTTGTAAGACCTTCTGTTATCGAAAGGGCATACAACGTTTCTCCGAGTAGTGTCTTTGCATCATATATGAAAGTAGGTATTCGTCTAAGATTGTAAATCACAACAACTCGTAGTTAATACGAATCTTCAATTCATATCACTTTTGGTGCGACCTAACAATGCCCGAAATACAATACGATTGGCTTGTAAAGCTTTATGATCTACAAGGCACAATTGAGCTACGTCGCTCTTACCACAACGTACATTCGAATTACCTGTCATCCCAGGCACAAACAAGGAGAATAATAATGGGTGGTGACTGCATCGTACCACTGGGAACAGCAAATGCCAAATCACAGCATCACGTCGAGGGAAATATCCTTGTTATCAAAGGCAGCACTGAGGAAGATGTATGGAAGCTATTGGTTGCAGATCCTTATGCGAAGTTGGGAGTGTGGGACCTAGAGAAGACTACTATCGAACCGATGAAAGTTGGCATCTCGAAAGCATTAGCAACCGAAGAATCCAAAGATTAACAAATCATAAGCCTGAATGGTATAAAGAAGGATGTAGATTGTTGGTAGCTAACTGAATATACATGGATCTAGGGGCAATCGCCCGATTGAAATCAATATTGCTTCTTTTTCTCTGCTTTGTGACTTTTAACATCCGCCTTTACACCTTTGGCCAGTAGTTTGATTTCTTTCTTGAGTGCCTTTTTCTCTGTTTTTGACCACGTGCCATCCTTCTTCGCCTCACGAAACTCTTCGACTTGTCCTATGACTAGGCTTGTGATAGTTTGTACGGCACACCTGGTACACTGGTTCTCGTCGATTAAGTCATAAAGGGCAGTAGTGAGCTCTTGGCGTTTTGCTTCCGGCTGAGACCTCAAGACATTTTCTAGATGGGTGGGTTGCCAGTCCCCATGGGCAGCGCAAGCATTTTCGACCCTACGCACATGTTTGTTAGAACTAGCTTCCAAAAAAAAAAAAAAAAAAAAAAAGCTGTGATTGCGGTTGAGTTACTTTTTCGTTTTCGGAACACCTTCTAGAGTAGATGCAGACGACATAATAGATGGTGACTTCGTCATCGCTTCGAGGTAGGTGTAAGGTGTTGTTGTTTTCTGGGATGTGGTATGTTTCTGGTGCAAGGAGACGGAGCGGTTTCGCAGCGAAGCGTCGTTGAGCGGCTATAATAATAAAGGCAAAGAAGAGAGCATATAGGGTATTGAGATTATAAAGTATATCGAACTGTCTTTTATGTCGAATCTCGTTGAGTTCTGATATTGTACCAGCTCGGCGCGGACATCTGATCGCCGGCTCGGACTTCACGGTGATGGTCAAGCGGAACATGCCCATATCGGATTTTTTTCGCCGAGCCACGTAATCAGAGACACGCTATTCGATAATTCCGACCAGAAGCATCAGCTTGTATGATCAACATGTGCCCTACAGCCATAGGTAGCCGTCGCATAAAATGGTCCGGACACAAGAAGTCCCCATTATGATTCAGTAAATGTTTCTTTTGCCACGATGACGTATCCTCGCGTTTACGTGGGACCCTTTCATAGGCACCAGCAAATATCTACACCTCTCTCCCTTACTAACTACTTATCTTCCAGGTGCAAACTTCCCTGCACATACAGGTTTGATCCGTTGCCACCCGTTTGCAAATGCTTGGTTCCGGTCAGGACCTACCACCGTGCTGCTTAGCATCATGCTTTGAAGTTGTGGTGTTTTTGGTCCATAATATGCGACTGGTCGATTTTCTACGCATAGTGTATAGTTGGAAGAGGTGACGTTGAAATATGTTTGCCGAACTCATCAACAGACGCAATGTGTGGCCTAATTTTGGACTGCGACTTGAACTGGACATTGAAGAGGAACTAGAAAAATCATTCAAGCCGTGAATTTGCATCCCACTCAGCCAACAACGTCGGTCTCAGGTGGAATTCAGGTACTCATAAGTCGCTTCTAAGGTCTTACCATGGCTGGATCGGTGTGCCATACTCGCGAACTACCTTGCCAATGTCACTATCCCTTTTCCCCTCGATCACATTCTGAATGACCTTTGCTGCAACGCTTGAATGCTGACCACCTAGCTTCCTTATGAGTTCGGGATTTCCGCCCAAATTTGTAACCACTAGGCCTGGGGCGACCGACCACACCTTTACGCCGTCATTCTTCAAGCGTTTGTTCCATTCAACCATCATCATATTAAGGCCCGCTTTGCTGCAACGGTAGCCCACAAACGGCTGGGATTTAGGAAGACCAGCCGGCGAGAAGCTATTCCTGGGATTCCCGGGATCGGAAGATTCGTGCAGTGATGAAAGCCCACTTGTGATGAACAACAATCTCGGGTCGTGTGACTTTATCAAAAGCGGAAGGAATACTGTAGTCATAAGATGTGCCCCAGTCACGTTAACGTCCCAAGCCTTATTCCACGCCTGACGGGCCGTCATGCGACCGTCTACAATAGCAGCATCAAAAGAAGCACCTGTAGAATGATGAGATAGAGTCTTGTTGTTCCAGGAAAACTTCGTCTCACCTGCATTGTTCACGAGGCAATCTATGCGATCATACTCTGCTGCAATCTTCGTGTAAGCTGCTTCAATGGACTGATCGCTCTCAACATCTATCTGGATTGGTGCGAGTGAACTCTGGGATGCTGTAGATTCAAGGATCTGGATCGCTGATTGGGCTTTTTCTACCGTGCGACCGCCGAGTAGGATATGATATCGTAAATTAGACTGCAGCAATGACTTGACAACCTCAAGCCCGATCCCGGTAGTTGCACCTAAGGTAGCTGTAAGATTCATTTCAGCACCGGGCATTTCTGTACATTCTCACCGGTTATCAAGACTATTTTCCTGTCGTCCATTTCTTTGCTTACTGCCCTGGTTGGAGAAAATTCTTAGCAATCTGTTGAGTTTTTAAAACTTGGGATATTAGGATGGTGCCCTATTTCAAAGTACACGCCACACTTAAGATGCGGAGTCATCTTGGTCTGCGCGGCGGGTATCTATGAGGAACCACAAAAAGTAACTCCGATTCGTTTTATTTATCGCTCAATTATATTCCATGCCTTTCCTGACAAGTACATTTCTATTCACATTTTGTAAACGAATTTAACGATTCAATAAACAAATTTCCGCCCAAGATTTATGTTGCGTTGCTTTCCGCTCAGGTTGACTTTCGTAGTAGCACCTTCGCGATACCACAGCACCCATGTCCGAGATCTTGGTCATCACCTGTCCGGGTGGCAAGCAATGCTCGCGCCTCATTCCACTACTCTACAACAAAGGCAAATTTCGACTGCGCCTAGCAGCACATTCAAAATCCTCCGTAGAACGACTCAAGGGGAAGTACCCCGATTCCGAGGTTGTAAAAGTAGATATTCAGTCTCTCCCTGATTGTATGAAGCTACTTCATGGCGCGACCGCAATTAATGCGGTTCTGCCGAGTCTGCATTCGCGCGAGAAGGAGATCGGGTTCAATTTGGTTGATGCTGCAGTTAGTGAAAGCCGCCGTGAAGGAAACGTATTTAAACACTTCGTCCTCTCCAGTGTTTTATCTACGCAGCATAGGAGCCTTTTACAACACAACCTCAAAAGCTACGTAGAGGAACGTCTTTTCCTCAGCCCAATAGACTGCTGGACCATACTGAAACCAACGAATGTGGGTATGACAATGTCCGATTGTGGAACGGAGCATAGTTTTGCTAATCTATTCAATCCTAACAGTTCATGGATGCGTATCCCGTGGCCGCGCTTGCAGCCCAAGAAAAGCCAATACTCGAGAAATGGTGGACACCAGAGCATGAGAACAGCGTCATTTCACTGAAGGACCTCGCTGAAGCATCAGCCAAAGTCCTGAATGAGAGGCAACGCCATTATTTAGCCGAGTATCCGCTGTGCTCGACCTTACCGATATCTGAGACTGAGATTGTCAATATCATCGAAAATCGCATCGGAAAAAAGGTCGAACTTGTCGCTCCTACGTTCGAGGTCGGCGTAAACAAACTAATCAAGTCTCTGTACGGAAACGGGTCTGCGGGAGAGAATACCAGTGGCGAGCTGAAGCTAGGCCTTGCTAGCGAGGGCGATCTCCGCGGAGATCTCGTTCGCGACACAGTTGAGGCCCTTATACAATTCTACAATAAACGTGGTTTGAAGGGCAGCCCGAACGTGCTGCGCTGGTTACTAGGGCGGGAGCCTACCTCGGTGAAGGAGTGGGTAGATAGCATCGATCTTAGATAAGAGGATGAGGTTTTTAAACCACACGGAAGAAAGGGGACCCTATCTATGATTTCGATAGTATCATGAAAAGTTGTAGTGTCAAGCCCTAAGCTGGACTCAAAAGGTTGAATTCTGAAGGTGTAACCTCTAGCCGAGGCAGGAAAATTGTCTTTCCCTGAATAAGTATAGTGCTAAATATGGGGCCAATGCAAACCACGTGGTTATCCTTACGCATCCCTTTGTTAGTAATTGCGGCGTCCTTGCAAGCCATAGTTGGCCTCGATGTGCAAATGACATGTCGGGAGACAATCGTGTCCTTCCTGCCTGTCAGAAATGTCGCACTCGCAAAGTTCGATGCGACCGAGGAAGCCCAAAATGTGGTAGCTGTACCCGGAGTAATGTTGCTTGTATCATCGTGGATCCGATCACAGGGGTACAATATGCGCGCGATTATATTCGACAGTTGGAAGAGCAGGAAGTTCGACTAAAGCAGGCGTTAGAGGAAGGGATCCCAAATGGTCAAGAGGCAACACCTGGAAGAGGACCTCCGACGGGAGGCACAATTGATTCCCATGGCGGTTTCGTTGGAGATAGTAGTGGGCTTGGGTATGTACCAACATGAATTAGTTGCCTTGCACTAACAACAATAGCTTCCTACATAGCATTCTGTCTGAAGCGAAGTGGCAGCGACATCGCGCTGGCATCCTCAGTCAACTTGCGGCTCGTCCCCAAATGCTCACACCTCATCTTGCGCCAAACGAATTACCACCGCTACAGGAAGCTGAGCGCTTGCTCGAAAATTATTTCACGAGATTCCACATTCACCACACTTTCCTACTACGTCAGGATGTTCTAGACATTTTTAATCGTATCTACAACCCTTCGACAAATTCTGCGAACAAACCACCCCAAGAGATGTTCCGCCTGCTTATGGTCTTTGCCATAAGTTCAACTACGCGGTATCGCGCTGGTTTAAGCACAGAACATCCATCTGGGTATTTTCTAGCCGCAGAAAGGTACTTAGACACCATACCACTTATCAAAGATGTGGATGCTATCCAAAATCTGCTCTTGATTGCCAGATTCGGCATGTATCATCATATTGGGGCATCGCTCTGGGAAATATCGCAGCTTTGTATGCGACAGTGTATTGAATGGCGATTACATACAAAGCCGACGGAGCTGCTATCTCCCCTACTGGAGCAGCACCATCGTCGAATCTTCTGGGAGTGCTATATCCTAGACCGATATAGTTCCGGTATACTGGGTCGGCCATTTGCTATCCTTGAATCCGAGATCAGCGTGTTATTGCCAGTTGACGTGAGCGACGAAGCCATCGTGGAAATTGGGGTACCAGAGTTAGATTCAATCACAGGTGGAGACCACTCGGTACCAACGGAACTATCCGTGTTTATATTCTGTATCAAACTTCGAAGAATAAGTTCGCGAGTGCACACAGCATTATACACTAATCTTGGTCATTCGCTAATCAGCAGCAACACAAGCGGGACGGAAAATCTGCGTTTAAAGTCGATTGGACATGTGTATATGGCATATACGCAGTTCCGCAAAGAGCTTTTTGAATGGCGCACAAGTGCACCGATATTCTTCAGTCCAAGATCGCTCTACGAGCGACCCGAGTGGCACGACTTTTTGTACGAGAAAGACGTGTTGTTGCTCGCAAGAGGTGCCATGCACAATATAACTCCCGTGACCTACCCAAAAAGCAGCGTCTCAAGGGAAATACTCCTCGCATGTTACCAATCCGCCAGTGGCGTCATTCGGATTTATGCGGATCTTATGGAAAAACAAGCTATTACATGGACGCGGAGCTACTTTCAAGTCATATTTACCGCTAGCTTGACTGTGGCCTTTTGTTTAGGCATCAAGGTCCTCGAGGATGGTCCTGACCTACATGTTCAGCAGGAAACAGCTATAAGGACTCTGACACTTTGTAGTGATATTCTCTCTTTCTTCAAGGAGAAAATGCCCGACGCTGGCTCTTTCACTGTAGTCTTTAATGTTTTAAGAGATGAGTATATCAAGGACAGGTTTCGCGGGGTGCGGCCTCCGAACTGGGCTTCATCTAGCCTTCAATCTGGCCTATCGATAGAACAGCAGAACTCTACTCTTCCATCGGCAAATATGGCGATGCAAGTCGATCCGGAACATCCTAACCTATTGGAAGATTTTGATGCAACACAACCCACCGACATAGATCAAGAGTTTGGGACATACGATTTCGGACTCACAGACAACTTTATGACGCAGCTAGAAGTAGGAATGGGCGAATATGCTTGGGGTTCAATACCTTTGGATGGAAATTTTTGGGATCAAGTCTACTGGGAGTGAGTACTATTGATGTAATCCGCCAATCGATCTACCGCTGCCATCGCCGTTTCTATCTGCGTCTCCGCTGTCGCAGCACCAATATGCGGTGTGCTTACAACTCTTCCTGTTGCCCATAGGCCGCCATATCTCTCTTTGCTTGGAGGTTCCTGCTCATGGCAATCAAGACCCGCACCAAAGATGAGCCTTTCTTCCAGAGCTCGTTGAAGGTCAGCCTCATGGACAATGCCGCCGCGTGCCGTGTTAATGAGGATCGCATTCTTTTTCATACGCCGCATTTGTGGATAGGAGATCAAACCGCGTGTCTGCGGAAGCAGGGGAACGTGTAGGGTAACCACATCCGAAGCTTCAAGGACTTCTTCGAGTGTTTCCACTCGTGTATGGGGAATGCTTTCCCAGGCATCCTGTGGTAGTAATGGATCGTACGCTACAATGCTACAGTTGAGACCGCCCTGGAAAATCTTGGCCACCTTCTGACCAACGTTTCCCATGCCGACAATACCAATTTTTTTTTCGCTAATAATTACGCCGCCGCATGTCTCCTTCGGTACCAGATCCCCGCTGGTTTGTTGCGTTGTGATGTGACCTACTTGCCGAGCAACACTCATTGTAAGTGTGAGAACTGTTTCAGCAACTGCCTGCGCATTCACGCCTGGGGTGTTGAAAATCTTGATTCCTCGACTCGCACACGCTTTCGCGTCGATCTTATCAATGCCTTGCCATGATGTCAGCGCAAGCTAATACACCTGGGCGTTAAGGAATTCACAAACCAACGCCTTGCTTTCCTATCGCCTTTAGTTTGGGGTATAATGTGACATCATCTTTAGTAATGCACGATCCACGAATGAGAAGGTACTCCGCATTCTCACGCCAATCGTCTTGCCGTGATTGTGAAGGTAGAATCGCGTTAAACTTGGACTGGGCATGGGTTACGGCTGTGGGATGGAACGTATCGATAAGATATACTGTCGGCTTAGTATTGATTGCATTTGGCGTTGTTTCGACAGGTGTGTCGATGCGACTTGGTGCCATAATGTCGAAGGATAGATAAAAATGTTAGGAAATGGTGCCCTTGGTGTTACGCTTGACCCGTATATGGGGAAAGCGTCTAGCACTCTTATGCGTCGGTCATCTGCCATTGAATCCTCCCCGGTGCTCATTACTGTGAGCTGTGGATCGTCCCGAGGCGTACGTCGGATCACGTCCGATGCGCTGGTTCGGCAGTTGGGGTTTGGTTTCGGTTCCCCTCCGCTCGGTCGACTGCTTAAGGCGGAACAGCGCCGATGCCTTGCGAACCTAGTAATCCTATTACCTGCAGAAGATAATGTTCCGAAGATAACTGGGAATAAAGATCTCAGAACCCAGAACCAATGCGCGAAGTCGTTCTTGGCGGGCGGGGTGGTCTACACCCCTAGCAACCACCATGTATTCAGCAATGATATCTCGAAGACTTCGGACCGACGAGTAGCGAATTGACAGAACCGTCAATATGTTCAGAGCTTGGTATTGGTTTTGGCCTTGCATTGATGAATTCGTCGCTCTTGTTCCAAAGCCGGAGATCGCTTGTGTATCGAGTTGGATTAAACTGATCCCCATAGCAAAAACATATAATGCAGCAAATACTGAGACAGCGCCTGATTGAGAATTGATGTAGGCTTCTAAAAGGTCAAGATAGGTAGTAAAAGCACGTTTCGCATCGTCCAAGATGAGAGAATGCCCAGGATCTAGGTTGATAGAAGGACACTTAAGTAGTTCCATATAACCTTGTGAAAGCAGTTGACTGTGATGGAGGACTGAGCCTTCATTCTTCGCCATAGACATTTCATGCCAGTGGCGTAGATTGATAGAGTGGCATAACAAACCCTTTTCGCCATTCTGGTGACGTATCGAACGAAGTATTTGCGCATGTTGAATCAGATGACGAAAAATTACTTCGTTATTGTCAGATACTTCAAAATCTGGTGTAGGGGGCAACTGTATTTGTAAGTTAGTAGGGTTACATGCGTCTGGGCTTTTACTGTGACTGACTAGATTCAAGACATCATCGTGGCTTATAGTACAGGGCCTATCGAGCGCCATGCTGATATATGTGTCCAGCATATATATTACCCCAAAAGCTCTCCGAATTCTACTCTTTTTGTCTATATCCGGATCTGCCTCAGTTATACAAGTTGTATGCATACCGGACGCAATGCAGCGCGTCAAGGCGAGACCAAGTAAGTGCCACGTTGATCCACCGAGGGTGGTAAATGAAGAATATATCGTCAATGAAGTCAGGCAGTAGACCATGACGAGGTCATTCGCATCGTCGAACACCCGTGACATTAGCTTTATGGCTCTTCCTGCGAGGTTTGTCACCACAGCTTCTTTGTAAGAATAATCAGGGGAAAGAAGAATGCCAGTAGCAATTCCAAGATATGTGATAATCAGTTTCTCGGGCGAATCTGTTACCAATTGTTCTGCATTGCCTGTCTCGTGAGACTGGGCGGCGTCCTCGTACATTTCCTGCAACTCGCTATTCACCATGAACGGAAAGGAACCTTGTAAATACTCGCAATAGCGTTGAAAAGGGTCATCTGTATCCTTGCGGGTTATCTTTGCGCTTTCTGCAAACCATTGTTGCCCAAAATCGGCCATAGAACTAGACGAATGCAGATTGACTCCTAGGGAGTTTGTGGGATTAGACCCTGAGACAGCCGTTGCAGCATTTAAAAAAGTTATAAATGAAAGACCTTGTGTGGATTGTTGTCGGCGATCGGTTCGTTCTGCCATAGCTGATAATGAGAGGTACGAGGCCTCTTGCATCGTATCATGCAGGTCGGCCCGTGGTCGCTCGTTTGGAAGAGAAGTATCCTTAGATTGCTCACATCGAATGTCCTCATCATGAATCACCTCGACTGTATTGCTATGTTGCTCTTGTTCGCCGAACGACACGCTACTCCCGGGATCATTGCCATCATGTGCACGCATCTCGAGTGCACGAATACGGTGCTTGAGGGCCTCAACATAGCTGTCGGCTTCTATATCTTCAGAACTAATTACAGAACCATGGCGGCGTCGAACACAGTGTGCTTGCGCATTGTTGCATTGGTGACAGGGAAAGTCGCGAGAGCACTGCTTTTGTTAGTTTTGAGGTCGCCAGCCGAAGTCGCGAATACACGAATGAGCCACCTTTTGCTTTCGTCTCCAGCATCGCTCACAGGCTTGGGACATCAATGCAGCCATTGAACAAGAGGGTGGTGCTTGATGGATATTCCACTAGATTGTGGTCAAGCTGAAATGAAAAGATCATGTGTTGAGAGGGGAGCAATCCAATCGGGTATTTGGTCTATGAAATGAGCGCACAGACGCCAACCAAAGCTAGCTGAAGCCACCTACCATATTCACATAATCATTGAATGGTGGCGAAGAAATTCAGGGTATTTTTTTAATTTCAAACAGGACCCGCTCAATTGCTCATTACTCACTTTGTCAAACAAAGATAGCCCTTTTGACATTCAATGCATAGAAATTGACAATCGTATCCCCGTTAATTGCACAATCTATACCTATGTATACCTATTCCAACACTGACTGATCTATGCCTAAGGTGTCTGACCGTTGACCTGAACATCGTTGCCGTTCACATGCTTCACTTTGATTTGTGATTTACTCGATTCCTTCACCCTTTGTGAAAGTTGTGCCATTTCTCCAGCCCTCTTCGTGGCCCCACCCAATAGCAACGGTCCATCAGTAGCTGCCATGACCCATCTTGCGCCCATCGCGCAAAACTTCTCGACTAGATCCAACCGCGAATGTAGTCCGCCAATACCAACCCATTTGCCGTGCTTGTTGCATGCGTCGATGGTCTTCTGATAAACCTCTGTCAGACGGGGATTTTCATAGTCACCAGGTATTCCCATCTCAGCTGTCATATCATTAGTACCAATGAGTAGGGAATCAACTCCTTCCACAGCTGCGAGTTCTTCAACGCACTCAACAGCCTCGAGAGTCTCGACCATGGGGATGACAAGTGTGTTGGCATTTACTACCGGATTCGACTTTTTCGCGGCAGTGTGTCGATACTGGAAGTGTGGGAGGTTGTTGATTGAGGATCGATGTCCTTGTGGTTGAAATTTTGCTGCTTCAACAACGTCTCTCGCATCTTGAACAGAGCGGATGTGTGGCACAACAACGCCGAGCGCACCACCATCCAGAACTCTCGAAATGAAAAATGGATCCTTGCTTGGTACACGCACGATTGGCGCAATACCAGCGTAAAGTGCTGCAATGCATATTTGGCCTAGAAATAGATAAGCAAGTTCCCTGAAAACAAAAATAGTGAATCCTGACCTGTGGTATCTAGGTCAAAGGAGGAATGCTCCATATCGATAAGAATGCCATCAAATCCAGCGGTTTTAGCCATCATGGGGAGCTCGACGCTGCGGACAAGCTTGACGGATAGTGTATAGGCCACTTCATCCTTCAGCATCTTCTCACGAATTGAGTTTGAGAGAGCAAGTTCAGCCATATTCCCAAAGTTGAAGAAGACGTTGTGATGGTAAGGTGGGAGGCTGCGTGACGATGCAGAATAGTGCTACAGTATTGAGAAAGAGAATACAGAAACAAAACATCTTAGCCTTCATGCACCGTGCCCACTTCTTAAGAAAAAGATGATTGCTCTACTGTTGGCTAGCATTGAGATCGTGCCGATGGTATTGCCGGTGTACTTAGGTGGGTATGCAAGACTGTATTCTGATTGTCTCGATGGCGACTAGCGCTACTCGGGGCTGCACCGACGCGCTTCGGACGGCACCGACACTACCGTGTTCGTGCTCTCAACGCCCGGGTAGTCAACGCCCCGCTTGCCCGAATCGCCCCAAACTTCAACGTATCATAACTCCATCAATATGAGCCCAATCGAGGATGCGCTTGCAGCTATTAAATCGCTGAATCTAGGAGAACAGTTCTCGTATACTAAAATAGCTTAAAAGTTTAATGTTGATCAAAGTACGCTATCGCGAAGGCATCAAGCAATTCAAACGCCGCGTGCAACTAAGGGATTAAACTAACAGAAACTTGGCCTATAATAAGAGTAAGAGCTTATACAATATATTAAACGGCTTGTAAAGCAACGTATACTACTTATATAAAAGATAATATCGAATTTTACGTTAGCTATAGCTAAGGACCCCGACTCGTACTAGAGTTCACAAGAGTCCGAGTATTCTGAGAACCTTCGTTACAGCTCTCTAATTATCTTAAAAAGGTAAGAGGAAAGCTTTAACCTTACCTAGATAGAATATTAAGCGTAGGAAATAGGTAGTTAATACTATAAGTAGTAAGGAGTCCCTAGGAGCTGTATTAGCAGCTCTACTTAAAACTACGCGCTACAGCTGCAACGTTAAGCTTCGAAGTAAATATAAGTAGCACTAGTTAGTTGTAAGCATTACTATAGTATTCTACTACAAAATCTCGTAATAATAGCCATTGTAGGTAACTCTACAGCCTCGTTTTTCCTTAGGCTGTTCTGGTGTTGGTGGGGCGTTGACTGAACCCGGGCGTTGAGTGCACTGTTAAACCGCAGCTCTACTCCAATGCGCCAAACAAACCCAAAAAGGTAGCCGAGTATTCAACAACGTTGAATACACGAGTAGAACAGTATATATTGTCCAAGGGCCCTCGCCCTTATCTTGCGCATGTGCGCAACTTACGGCCTGCTGCGGCCCGTAGCGTAACATGCACGGACACGGTAATGCTGAAAGCAGAACCGGCCTGATCATCCTCTTTCGAAGCACCATATGTCAGAAGGAACTGCGCGCGGACGCACACCGAAGTATGGCTTCCTACCCTGTTAACACGCGTTGGCATCTTTGGTATCGTTGTCCGGGGCAGTGCGGGGATCCTAGCGCTGGGGTATAGCTGCTTGGACTCAGACCAGGCTCGCCTTCCCATGTTCAGAGATCCTTGGAAGGATGTATAAAGGTTGGCGCCAACTTCCCCAGATGCGAACATGCGAGCCCCAGACCAGGCTACTGTAAGAAATCAGTGCCCTCTTCTTAAGCTTGATTTCCATTACCCCGAGGTCCTCGTTCGGTTACCATGACGGGCCACAAGACGAACAACGAATCCATCGCCTCTCCTAAGCAAAGCGGAGAGATAATCGAGATCGAAAATGCTGAAATCAATGAGCAGGCCATCTGGCTTCAAAGGTACCCCTTGTTAGCAGGAAAGTCAGAGGAGGAGCTTGCAACACTCAACAAGGCTGTCCTAAAGAAGCTCGACTGGAAGTTCTTGCCTTGTATTACAATGATGCTGCTCATGAAGTATATTTAGCCCCCCGTAGTATGTTGCAGCCGAGATCTAACAGAAATCAGTTATCTAGACCGCATCAATGTATCAAATGCCCGCCTTGCTGGTATGCAAGAGGACTGTCACATGTCAGATGTGGAGTGGTCAGCGGGCATCTCCCTCTTCTACGTGGGATACATCATATCACAGGTTCCTGGCAATGTAATTGTAGCCAAATCTTCACCACGGGTTATCTTGCCTTGTATCATGCTCGCCTGGTGAGTAGGTCCATTCAATGACTACAATGTTGCTGACCTCTTTTCAAGGTCAGCTGTTACCATTGCCATGCCTGCAGTAACCACCCCTTGGGGTTTCATGCTTTGCCGGTTCCTAGTGGGGTTCACCGAAGGACCATTTCTCCCTGTTGTCACACTCATGACATCTTCGTGGTACACGAAAGAAGAGTCGCCACTCCGCATGGGCATATGGCATGCTGGCAATATCATCTCGAATGTTTTTTCGGGGCTGCTTTCAGCCGCAATCTTGACTAATATGGACAACATTGCCAATCTCCATGCTTGGCAATGGTTCCTACTGTTGGAAGGAATTGTCAGTATTCTTGTTGCAATCACTGGTTTTTGGCTGTTGCCAAACTTCCCTGATAATACCGGGACATACTACTTCACCGAAGAAGAACAGCAGATGTCGCAATACCGGCAGCTTGTATCTGCTGGTGGTATATCTGAAGATGACGAGGGCGATATGATGGCTGGTATTTGGCTGGCAGTCAAGGACCCTTTCACTTGGTTCTTCGCCGGCATGCACTTCGCTCTCATTATCGCTCAGTCGTTCAAAGACTTCTTCCCATCGATTGTCAAGACTCTGGGCTTTGGGCAGGTCGAGACCTATCTTGTACAAGCACCACCATACGTCATCTCCTATCTTGTTACACTTGCCGTCTCGTGGTCTTCAGGTCGGAACCTTGAGCACTGCTGGCATATCGTTGGGTCCATCGCCACTACGCTTATCGGTGCTGTTATCATGATTTCAACGCTCAATGTCGGTGCTCGTTACTTCTCCTTGATTCTTCTTTGTTCAGGTCCCTTCGTTGGCCTCAATATTCAGTTATCATGGGAAACAACCGTGGTGCCACGCCCTCGAACAAAGCGGGCTGCCCTTATTGCTATCGCAAATTGTGTATCCAGCGTTTCGCATTGGTTTACCCCGTACTTCTTCCTCCGATCTCAGGAGCCAAGGTACCAGCTAGGTGGTGGATGTATAATCGTGGGATGTGGACTCACCATCATCTTTTGTATTCTCGCACGATATTGGGCTATTCGGAAAAACAAAGCATTGAATAAAGAGGAAGAGAGAACTGGTGAGGTTACTACTTGGCGATATGCAACCTAGATATCTTATTACGAAAGGCCAGTGAAGCTAATATGCTAGTGTATGGCGAGGTGATTATTTAGACAAATAGGCAAAACGCAAGCGTTAGGGACAGGTTCATGAAACCGGAAATATAGTCAGGAATCAACAAGAAGGTAATGAAATCATCCATGTACCAAGTGATTGAGCTCGGTGGGAGCTAATTGTGGTGTCGCATATAGTAGATGGGTAGTCAGCTAGAGGCCCTGAGGTCTTAGCTTTCTTGTAAGAGGTGATATGGGTTTTTGTCCATTCTTATTACTTAGGATTTGCGGTTTGCTGTGTTATAAGATCATGATGCGTATTTGCCGCGCAAGTTGGGGAATTGTTAGTGTGGTCTATATGGTTGGTCGGGAGTCTAGACGGGCAAGTGCAGCAATATCATGGGCTGGTACGTGATTGGCAAGTAGGGAATAGAAAGGGATATTAGACTGTTACGCCCGTAACTAGATTCGGGATGGAGAAAAAATTCCGCAGTCCGTTCTACGACCTTAGACGTTCCGCGCCGCACAATTGGTTGCTCAATGCTGCTACCGTAATGAACTCAGCATCTGGCTATCAGAGTGATTTCGGCTCAATAGGAACTGCGGCCAAGTAATTTTGTTACCCTGAGTTAGCACCCGCCATCTCTTTCGAGCGTCGAAGGGCGTTGCGGGTCAGGATGGCGGGGTAGCAGGGTCGAAGCGCCTCGCGCAAGGCAGGCACAGCAAATAGATAGTATGGGTGTCAAAACGCATTTTTGCGCAAATCCTACCTAATTAGACGGCGATGCATATTTTCTCTACAGAGTCTTTCAAACTTTCGTTCCTTACTGTCCTAGTCAAAATAATCTCGTTTAATGTTTGCTGAACCTCCCGCCAAAAGTCTGAACATCTACCGGTGCGCTTTTCTAACAAGGCAAGGATACCCACCATTAGGGAATATAGCCAAGCCTTTTCCAAAGACCAGTTATGGCGACCTTGTACACCATGTGCCCTTGTCTTTCATGTCACCATTACTAACAATACGACCGCTCCATAACTCCTTCACCCCTACTTTACTATATGCCGATGGTATATTAAAACTCCTTAGGACCATCAGTAATAATTTCTTGATTTCCAGCATCGCAAGCGGGCCCAATGCAGCTCCTTGGTCCGAACTCAAATGGTCTCCATGCACTCTTTGAGGGCTGCAACGGATCACCAGGCTCTGCAAGCATCGTTCTGGAAGGAGCCTGGTTTACTAAAGTATTTTATATTTCGCTGAACCCCATAATGGAGAACCTAGATTTTGCAGCCCTCAGTTGGAAATACGTTGCCTTCATCATCAGTAAGGCCAATGTCGGGCTGGTCATCCCCCACAAGGATAACAGGCTAGTAGAGCCGCAATGCCTCTTTTATTATTCCCTGAGTGTATGGGAGTCTTTTCATTCGCTGTTTATCCTGCTTAAATTAATACGGATATGTGTAGGGGTAACGCATTTGAGCCAAATACCTGATTGTGTTCCATACTGAGACGAGATAGAATGGGCTGGTGGGTACTCAAAAGATGGAAGCAGAAGATAAGGGGAATACTAGTTGAATCATGCCCTGCAAAGAGCAGGAGCTTAGCTTAGGAGACAAGATTAGCCCTAAATTCTTTATCGACTTTTTGAGTTATATGCCCGTTGTGTTGTGTTGGGTGGAATTAGCGTATTCTTCGAGCACAATCGAAACGATTAAACTTGGCTTTAAATAGTCACTATTTTCCTGAAGTTTGAGTTATTGTCGATCAATTTCACCCCCATTTATCGATTGTTCAACCATAAGATAAGGGATTCACCTGCCAGAAAGGACTACCCATATCGGCAAAAGTAGTCCAATCGATTTGCCTTTCTAAAATTGCTGCCACACGGCTATCGTTCTCAGGGAGCGAAATTCGGGATCACTATGGCTAATGCGTCAGCACTCTATTTCAGCCATAACATGAAACATCTCAGAGATAGAAATACTAACAGGCCAATGGAAACGATAATACCAATGGTGAGCTTCGCAATTGGCTCCTCGAGTTTCACAATCTGCCCTGTTCTTTCTTGCTCAGATATATCGCTATGAAACTCCTCAGCCTCACTGGCTATCAAGTATGCTAATTACTGAATTATTCCATTACTCATCCTGCGATTATGTGTACTTCGCCAAGGCTTCCATATAGCTTCAGACATGCTAAATAGGCTATCTCCACGACAAATTCTTTGCTAGCAAAACTGGCAATATGTTCATGATTCCACCCGCGCTTCCAATCTGCAAAACGGAACTGGTGATCGCGAGGGCCATGATCATGCTAAGGAACTGAGTCGAGATGATGAAACCTACTCCTGGTAAGAACAACTGCAACCATGATAATAATGAGTGGTAATATACCAATGTTAGCATTAACCATCCGGTCATCAGGAATTAGAAGAACAATAGGGCAACATATGTAAGGACAAAGGAGACCACTTTATATGCCGCACTGGTACCGAACAATATAAGAACGGACTGAAAACCGAATAACTGGACGGTGATCATGTCCGGAAAGGCGACCCTAACTGTAAACAAACTCGGATATCTGAAGCGCTTTTTAGATCCTATCACTACTATCACTTGAGCGACCCTTCCTTCAAACACTACAACTACCTCACAACAAGGCTGCAAATAGATTAGAAGGTGGCGGAAAGAAAGCCCTCGCAGCGATCAGATTCTGTACGCATCGCGGCGTGGCGGATTCGTCGCGAAAAAAAAAAGGTTTTATGTGTCGAAAGGCTCTACATAAACACCAGTCTAAGGGTACCATCGTCGGTTCCCTCACGATGCAGTATGACTAAGGCTTATCTGTTCCCTAAAACGGCCATCCATTAAGTCCCAAGCTCAAAAATAGAGTAGTTTCAATTTCCTTCGCTCTAGCCTTGAGCTCATCCACATCCCAATTAGCCCACAAATACTTCCCCTTAAGGAAGCGCGCCTCAGGGCTAGCAAGCCACACATTGAAACTTGCCGGCAAACTTGCATCATCCCAGCCATATTCTTCAAGCACTTCAGCCTCTTTCACTTTGATCTTCTCTCCATTGAACGTAAACCCCTCATTTTCGTCTTTGGGTTTGTACTTGGAAACTTGCGACATTTCCGTCTCTACAGCGCCTGGCTGAACACTGAAGATAGAGAGCTCTGGATTCTCAAACTGCACATACTGGTAAAAGCGGGCGGTAGCCATTTTCGAGGTGGCATAGGCAGAAAATCCAGTGGTGACAGTAAGATGTGCGACGGCTGAGTTCACCTCGATAATTACGCCGTCTTTGGTACCGTATTTGAGGAAGGCCGATGTTACGTTGAAGTTCCCTCTGATATTAGTCCCTACACCTTCGAACCAGTGATCGCCTGTCAACTCTGAGATATTGCCGATAGGCTCAATCACTGCTGCGTTGCTGCACAGAACGTTGATTTTACCCTCTGCAGCAATCTGCGCAAATGCCGCTTCAACCTCGCTAGCTTTTGTTATATCTGTTGAGATCGCAGTAACCTTAGTGCCAGGGAATTCATTTTCGATTGCTGCCTTTGTAGCAAGAAGGGGCTTTTCTCTGCGGCCAAGAATACCGACGTGCGAGGCGCCTGCTTTTGCAAAATATTTCGCAGTTTCTGCGCCGATACCAGTGCCGCCACCTGTGATAATGATAGTTTTGCCTTTCTGTGTAACAATTTCACGGTTAGTTTGCTTTCCTAACGCAAGAAATAAGGTTGTTTAGGGACGGAGGCATGTGGCTTTCTTGTACGTTCCTTGCATACAAGACATTTCTTAAGTATCCGGGGGGGGGGGGGGGGGGGGGGGGAAGAGGCGTAAATAATGACCTACTATTGAAAAGTTAGAATCACCGTTTTCAATAGTATATATATCGCCACATTACCAGCGGATAGCTCTGGGCGCGTAGGATCCAAGGATGGGTAGGTTGTTCTGTGAAAGGTTTTGGTGGGAGAAGGAACAGCTGGAGCGACCATAGTGGAAGAAATGTAGATAGAATATATGTGCGAAAACTTTGAGTAATATCCCTTCCCCTGTGGCTACTTCCTGCAGTTTATATATATTGACTACCTTAAGGAGAATGTTTCCAGATATGGAATATCAAATAATGGTTGCAGCGCGCTTGGTAGGTTTACTTACTCATGTCAGCTTACATTAGATAATAGGTGCAACCTCAACCTCGGTAATAGAACTGGTTTAGATGACTCAATCAAGTTACTCAGCACGATACAGTGTCTCTTTAACTAAGCTATTATTTTAAACCGATAGGGCAGTAGGTAACGTACAAGGGCGCATTTACATACTAGCCGCACGGGCCAAGAGGACTGCGTCTCTTGGCCGTGGACAGCTCAACGCCAGATGTCAGCTCAACGCTGTTTTTTCATACAAATTTGTCTTGCGGCGTTTATAACTGTACAGCGCAGAGACAACTTAAAGTTGTAAAACGAGTAAGTTTAAGTATAGTATATATACTATATAGAGTAGCAATTTTGAGTAGTTTGTGCGCAAAGTGGGTGACTTATCGCGCGTGAGGAGTGAGTAAGTTAGGCAGTTACTACGGCGAGCTAGAGGCTCCATCTTATATAACTACGCAACGCAGTTAAAAAGTAAGGCTGTAAAAGAGTCAAATATTAGTAGAGTATATATATAATTTAGAGTCGCAATTTGGAGACTACTGCTCGCCAAGACGCTAGTCTACAATGCGTTGTTAGTCAACTTTGTAGCGTCGCGCTGCAGCACGCGCGACCTTCTTAGCATCTCTGTCAGATTTGAAGGAGGTTATAGCAGTTTGATAAAAAGGCTTTTTCGTAACGGCCATGTAAGGGCCTTGTTGGAGAGGGTTACTGAGGCTTTCAGAAAAGCCCTTTTTCGGATTGATCACCTATGACTTGAAGGCACCGGGTATGAACTGAGTGGATTGATCCTGCTGTCTATCTCTGGCCCTGCGCTCTATCTATGTATCTGCGATGCGGCGGTCTCGGCTGGGTCTCTCGAGACGGCGGCGAGCCGGATCCTCAACATCCCTTCTGTTGAGGTGCTGGTTTCTTTGTTGTATCAGTCGTGCTGACATAGTCCATCTCCTTGCATGTGAGATTCTTTGTTCGTGAAGGTCGAGGCTGCGATCCTTTCAGCTGCGGCGGGGTTGGCGACTTGGCGATCGCACATGTGATCGCGCATCTAATCGCGTGTCACGCTGTAGGCCGCAGTAGGCCGTAGCTGCGCAAAGCGCAAGCAAGGGCGAGGGCCCTTAGGCAATATATATACTGTTCTACTCCTGTATTCAACGTTGTTGAATACTTGGTTACCTTTTTGGGTTTGTTTAGCGCAGTGGAGTAGAGCTGCTACATAACACTAGTAGTATTTATCGCCTCTATCGTAGTAACATAGTTACGATTTGTATCGCTCCTACTACTATTTTAGTAGTTAAAGTCAAAAGTTATAATCTACTGCGCGCCTCTAACACTAATTTAAAAGCCTGTCTTATCTATATTATAGTAGTTAGGCAGATACTATACTTAAGCATAATAGCTCTTAACTCTACAAAATGATTAGTATAAACGTCGAGCTACGAGCTCGTGAGCCTCGTGAGTTCTTAAGGCTTTTAGCAGACTCTACGGTAGTCAGGATTCTACTGTAGCTAGCGTGAGATAAAGCGTGCGCCGAGAGGAGGTGCCTGCCCGGATAGATCGTCAGCATCCAAGATACTCTGGATAGTATTTATTAGCTGCGGTACTAGTGCTAGCATGCCCAGTCGATCGCAGCGTGTGATATACTGTCTAACAGTAGCCTCCTGCGCGTCGTTGAGTCGTTTATTTGCTGCTGGACGTGAGCTTTTCGAGTTGACGCCTTTGGCTCTACGCCGTAAACGGTCAACTGGCACATTGTAATCGCGCGATAACTGCGCGAAATTTGGCTTTTTTGATGCGTCTAAAGACGCCAAACAGTGCTCGACATCTTTGTAACTTCCAAATCGCGAAGACATCGCGGTGCAGCAAAGAAACGCATGTGGGAGATGAAAAGTTGATCAAAAACAGCGTTGAGCTGACATCTGGCGTTGAGCTGTCCACGGCCAAGAGACGCAGTCCTCTTGGCCCGTGCGGCTAGTATCGCTTAAATACAGTAGGGGCTGTGATGGGGCACTGTAGTGTTCTCGGAGCCTTCTCGGGTCATCAAAAATTCATTTCATTTCCGCCAAAGGCACGGACATGTTTTCGGCATTATAATGGTGCGACATTAAGACATCTAGTTTGAGTTTTTAGAGTGTTAAATGATGACTGGGATATTCTCAACGTTGTCAACCCCTCCTCGGACCACCCCACCCACCAAAATCAATGTGATCCATCGCGCGATAATTCCACGTCTAACGTGGTTTACAAGTGAGTGACGCGCCCCACTAACTTTGCGCGCCAATTGTTTTGAATTTGATTTGATTTAATAGATGGGATAGCAAGCTGGATATCTAGTTCATTTGAAGTTAACTGAGTAGCGTGGCGTTGAGCCATTGTGGGTTGAGATGAGACGGGTGCGCGAAGTTGGTGGGGTGCGTCACTCGCTCGTACCGTGCACGTCGGCGTAACGCCCGCGATTTGTTAGGAAAATTGAAAAAAATTAAGAGTTTTAGGAGGTTTTAACTCGTTTTCTACTAACTATATTAAAAAAACTTCTATACTAAAGTTATTTTATATTATAAGATAAAAGTATTTAATATAGTTAGTAGAAAACGAGTTAAAACCTCCTAAAACTCTTAATTTTTTTCAATTTTCCTAACAAATCGCGGGCGTTACGCCGGGGCGGGCGTTACGCCGACGTGCACGGTAAGCGATCAGAGTAGATAAGATTTTGGAGGAGCTAGCTTAGATAGATCTATACTGACGCCTAGTGCACACGCATGCACGCACTCAGAGCACGGTGTCAGCTTATTACCGGTATTTATTCCTGGTATTATCTTATCTTATGGAACTAAGCTTACTAGATAGTTACTTATTACTGTATAAGAGGCTTGGGTACCATTTGCTCCTATCTATTCTCTTCTCGAATTTCACTATTGACACTCCAAATATGATATCGCTTAAACTCCCTGCACTTCTTATCAGCCTTCAGACTCCTCTCCTTTTTATCAATAACATCCTCGCTCTAGCTATCAAGCCCAAGTATTATGTCCTCCGGCTTATCCTTACGCTACCTACGCTAGTTGTACTTGTGAGCCAATCACTCTACAAGCAGTGGGATAATGCATGGGGGGCGCGATACTCATTGGAATGTTTAACAGTGATTCTAGTGTTTATCTACATTGACTGGAACATACTCTGTAGCCCCGACAAGGAGAAGTGGCACAAGATTGAATATCACGCAGCAAAAAAAGATGATGATAGTAAAGAAAAAGAGGAGACAGTTCCACAAGGATTCCTGGATCGAGTATGGTGGGGAATGAAGCTTACAATAGGCCATCGATACGTAGGCTGGTCAAATCAAGTCAAAAATGTGCCTATAGAGTGTGATGCGGACTACTCACGATGGCATGTATTTTTTTTTTTTTTTTCTCCATATCTTTGTGTTTCAAATGTGCCCAATTAATATCGTCTAGGCTTTTTATTGCGAGGAAATCCTTTCGCACGCTTTGGTTCTATCTCCTCGTGGACCTTATTTATGCATATACTGCATCTACACCCTACGGCTCTTGGTCGGATATCGTGCATATCAAACCGGCAACCAGTTTTGCAGATCAACCATTCCTAACACGCTGGTGGTATGCGTGGGTACATACGTTCTTGACGTATTGGAATCTCGCATTTTTAAATGCGGCATATGGGGTAGTATGTGTTGCAACTGGGTTATCAAACCCAAGGGATTGTCCGAATCCGTTTGGCAATTTGAAGGAGTTAGTTACGTTGAGGAAGGCGTGGTCGTACGTTCTCCCTTCTCATTATATAACGTAGTGAATACTAATTGTTGGTGCAGATTCGTGTGGCATCAACAACTCAGACGTATAATTTCTGCCCCTAGTGTCTTTATCGCAAGAGACGTATTACAGCTCCGTAAAGGCTCATTTGCGTCAAAATATCTTCAGCTCTATATTGGCTTTGGTATCTCCGGTCTTGTACATGGCGGTGCTTCGATGCTTATCCATGGCTCGTTCAAAGATGACCATGCGCTTGCTTTCTTCTTTACACAGGCGACAATTATTATGATTGAAGATCATATTATTGATCTAGGGAAGAAGCTAGGCTTTAGAGACTCAAGATTTTGGCGGTTGGTTGGTTTTACATGGACTGTGTTTGTGATTGGTGCGAGCTCGGAGAGATGGCTTGCTGCTATGGCTGGTCATGGTCTGTGGGTACACGACAGGTCCCCTGATTTTTTCTCAATAGGACCCAAGGTTACTATATAAGCTAGATAACGATGCGAACATTGTCCTCCCCTAAGCTATATACAAGCCTTACTTAAATATTTGAAGACAGTGTGTCGTAAATGTATGGCCATTAAATGCGATATTCAAAACATAAAAATTGATTGGCAAAACTATCGGCGTGCTTGTAGATACGACTAGAACGCGCTCTTAGTACAACACCTGTCTCTATATCTTCATATACGCTCTGCAGCGAGCTAAATCATAGGCATTTTGTAAGTAGAGCAATTTTGGCTTCACATACACATCTGCATTTGCTCGATTCTGCGTGATTCTGTAGATTGGCCTTACATGCGCAGTAGGTGCAATTTGATATACAGCTAGGGACATACCGAGAGTGTATTCTGTTTGTAAACCAACGTTTCGAGAGTATCTGGGATGTGAGTGCGACACGGATCACTCAGGTACCAGACTAGACTAAGGAACACTATTCGATTCGGACATTCGGACCACTATCGGCAAGGCTCCACATTACCCCTGCACTAACGGAGACAAAATCACTCTTCTATCATCTACAGCCCCTCTTTTTATCTCGTTCAGGAGAGTTATGGTGGAGTATCTTCGGTAATCGGTATAGTCGCACCGTACTATTGGCGGCAGGAAATCTTCCCATGTGCAGAGCGTGCAGTCGAAAGATTACTTATATGTGATGGCCTACCCAAAATCGCGATTACATTCTAGCGACAGTCATTCTGCCTCCATTACACTATGATATTCCTCTCAACTGTCAAAGCTGGGTTGCAGGGCCTCTCGGTTGCTATTTTCTTCGAGCAGGTAGCTGTAGTAGGTAGTACACCACTACTCCAGAAGGTCGGTAAGGCGGATGCAGTCGCAGAGCTACCCCAAGGGACAGTAAAGGGGTTCAGCGACTCGTATGGGAACTCGGTATTTTTGGGCATCCCGTTCGCAGCCTCGACTGGGGGAGAAAACCGGTAAGGTCTTGATCTTTCGTAATTCCCTTCATTCGCTTACGGCTTTTACAGTTGGAGAGCACCCCAGGATGTCAACAAGCTGAAAAAAGGCGAGGTACTTGATGCGACCAAGTACGGCGCCACATGTCCACAAGCGATTAGCGGAATATTGTATTCGCAGCAGGGCGAGGATTGCTTGAACCTCAACGTCTGGGCGCCTTCTTCGAGCCTCAATTCACGACGCTCTCTTCGACCCGATAGTAGCAGCTCAGGCCTTCCAGTATTCGTATACATGTATGGTGGTGCCATGGTCACGGGCTCAAGTAGCAATCCCGGAATTGTTGGTACTAATTTTGCTCGCAACGAAGTTGTTTTCGTGAGCTTCAATACGCGTGAGAGCCTTTGGGCGTACCCCAACTCCGCCGAGCTTTCGGGTACGCAAGAATCGCAGAATTTTGGCATCCTCGATGTTGATAAGGCCTTGCAATGGGTTCATGACAACATTGCAGAATTCGGTGGCAACCCTAGCCACATCGTTTTCGGAGGCCATTCATCCGGTTCTGTCCAGGTCGACCATTACCTATGGAATCATCCCAACACATGGCTTGCAGGTGCCGTTCAGATGTCTGCCAACGCAAAGTCCGGTCCGGCCGTAGCTCCAATTAATGAAGCGCTTGACCTCGTTGCCAAAGAAGTCAATTGCCCAACTGGTAAAGGTCAGCTGGAATGTCTTCGCAAAGTCAATCTGTACGACTTCCAGACTGCCGCCTTCAACTCGTCCCTGAATACCTACTTCACACCTGTGATAGATGAGAAGACGCGTTATCAGGACTACGAATCGCGCTTTAGGACTGGTAACTACGCTTCTCATGTTCCTCTTCTGACAGGTAACTCCGACCAAGAGGGTTCTATCTTCCAATTGGTATATGGCAGCGAGAACAGCGACTTCAGTAAATGGATCAAGACTTTTGATGCTGATGTTGCGCATGTTCCAGGTCACATAATCGAGGCTGCGTACAACATCACGGATTTTTCTAGCGCTTCCGCTATGAGCGGCGCCCAGTACGGTGATGCACGATTTTTCTGCCCCATCGACTACTTGCTCAATATGCGCCGCGAGAAGCAGGACACTTGGACCTACCGTTTCTTCACGAACTACACCACTGGATTACCAGTACCTGGGCCCACGCATGGCACCGAAATTCCCTACTTTTTCGGTGGGAATGAGGCGTTTGCAGGTCTTCCTGGTGTGACCGCAGAGCAACAGCAATTTGCTGACTTCCAGCATAACTGGTTCGTGTCTTGGATCAAGAACCCGACTGCTGGCCCGGGATGGGAAAAAAATACAGCGCTGAGCGAAGCCATTGCAAAAATTGGAGTACCTGGAAATAACCTTGCTATCGAGATAGATAGTACAGTTACCTTCGGTGCAAGGTGTAGGGAGATATACAATCCTTATCTCTCCAAGTACCCAGTTGTTCAGAGTGTCAAAATTTAGCGATTTTATCTTTCTCGACGTACAACACCTTTTCATCTTGTATATAACATATATCAATCTTATAACTAGTTGTTGAAAATTTCAAACCTAAAAAAAAAAGGCTAAGTGAGATGAGTCATGGGTAGACTCCAGTGCTTATCCAGAGGTAGATAATAACAAAAATATCCTTTTTTTTAGCAATATTTTTCTCTCCCTAGAAATATCTTTGATAATACGCTCCCTCCAACTCGTTATTCAAAACTATGTTTAGGTCGCAAAAGTAATATTAGAGCAGGATTGTGCAAAAAATTACAATTTAATTTGGTCTATAGTACTTTACCTGATAGATTTAGCCTTGGTAGGAAGTGGATCCTTAACCCATAGGAAGTGTACCTTCTGATTGAGCCAGCATTCGCTTTCTGGGCACAACTCGAAATCGAAGTGCCGTGACGCGTGGTACAGGAAAATCCAGAACCTAGAGAGAACGGATTTAGGAACAAGAACGGCACAGAACATTAAATTAAGACAAAAACGAAACTGTCCTACATTTACAGCAGTATCAACTTACTCAACCTCAGTAATAAGCATATTTGACATGGTAGATGTAGATAAGAACTGCGATATATATGGCCACATAAGAAATGTGTTTTCGTGCCAATATGCATACTTGCCGATTGAGAAGCAGAAAAAAATTTAGACGCCGACTAAGCCCATCATTTGATGGGAACCTTCCACACCCATAGCTGGTAAGATAAACGTTGGCCAAGAATAATGAGCCGTTGTTCTCAGGCTTCGAAAAGAGCTCTTCGTTCTGAAAATACGAGGAGGATTTGTTGCATTATATTGGCGACATTTATGAAAAGTAAAAAGACGGCAAACAATATTGTCTCGAGACATTGTAATTACTTGACGTATGCGAACAGGATATACTGATGATGAGAGCAGCGCAGCAGCAAAAGCTGAATTTGCCTCGTAAATATGTTGGTGTGTACCTGTATTCAATAAGGTGGTGTTTCAATAGAATCCTGAGTTGGAGAAGAATGGTGTTGAGAATTTAAAGCTGTCGCTATCGTCAACTGCAGATGAATCTGTCCTACTCTAGTCCTGAGCAAACGTCGTAGTTGTTTTCAATTATGCCAACTAGTTCCGAAACAATGCAAATTTCTCAAATTCATTCTACGCGTCTCACGGGCTGGTATGTCCGGCTTGCGATGTAATTTCAAACAACCATTCCACTAGACTTTCATCCTTTTAGGAAGTATTAAATTGCGGGCTCCGTTCTTCTTCTTCTTCTTGCTATCCTTAGATTTATAGTATATATTTAGTTATTTATTGATTATACGTAGTACATGGTGTGCAAACAGAAATATGGAGCTAGAAGGTATATAGGAACAACAAGTTACACGACTATTGAAGGTGACTAACGAACGTGGTCTAACGCTGCACAGAGATAGAGGGGAAATAAGGAACCACAAAAAAACCCTACCCAGCACTATAATTCTGTACCTACTATGCCACATGTGGCCATATATTAGACCAAGTGTTCAATTTGTAGGACCCGACAGGGAGCTTGCGAATGGATGCAAAAGACTCCACTAGCAAGTATAGCCGCACTATCAGGACGGGACCAAGAGCAAGACCAAGGAGAATTCCGCACACCTTGCTAACGATTCTACTTTCCTGTCTCCTCTCAACGAACACGCTTAACCAAAGCGACAGTACAAACCCTGACCAAGTAGTTGCAGTGATTGTTGAAGAGATTTGCCAGAGAATCCTCTCGGCATAGCTGGGAAAGCTGCTGTTCCAGGCAGCAAGATGGACGCCTCCGAAGACTAGGCCAACAAAAGAGATGTATATGGACTCTTTCCAGAATGACCGTCTACTTCGCCACAGACGTATATATGCGTCACTCATGGCGGAGAAAAACTCGGTACGGATATTTCTATGCCCGACGAGCCGCTGGTACATGAGCTTCCCGATACCCGACCGAGAGGTGAGAAAGACACGAGAGGTATCGTGGTGATGAGTCTTACGAGACGAAATGGTCTCCTTTCCCCATGGATTAGTGGGATCAGGTTCTTCTGATTCACCTTTTCTAAGAAAGATTATCTGTTCGGGAAGAAGGTGGACCACAGTCGGCAGGTCGACATCGACCGGTTTGTTCCACCATGTGAGGTACATGGCAAATGCACAGAATGCATGGAGACAAGTATGGAGCTCGAGTAGTGTGATAGGTATATCTGGGTATTGTGCTCTCCGTCCGATGACCTGGACGATCATCCATAACGCCTGCCATGCGACAATCAATTTGGTCAAAGAGTTGGCGTTGCTCTTATCCTGAACTTGGGCGGATGTTATGGTGATTAATCTGTTGCCATGCTCCCGTCCGGATGGTCCCCATTGCCATTTGACTAGCTGAAGGACCCCATAAGGAGTCAACGTTAGAAGGCGATTGATGTTTTGCAGATCATCATTTCTTTCTTCATCTCCATTGCCGGCTGCCTTTTCCCCGCTGCTATTAGCGGTATCTATGGTGGTAGCACCATGTTTGGAAGCAGTTTCTGAGGGCACACTAGTGGTTTCTGATGGCCTCGCCTCTATGGATAGTTTTTGGCCTTGCCCTGGTTCTGGTTCTTTTTGGCCCCTAACTTGGCTTTTCATCTGAGCAGTCACTGAGTCATAATCCTCTTTCCGGATTACGAAGCCTCCCATGATAGCATAGTAGGCCAAGAACATATCCCACTGTTCTGGTCCTTCGGGAATGACCTCATTAACCTTTTTACGGAGTAGGCTAGCGGTCTTCCTCTCGTAGGCTGCGATGGCCATGACTCCCTCGGGCACGGCCAAGGCGACCAAGCTCCAGCCCAGTTTGCGGATCGACCTCTTGGCCAGAAATTTTAGCAGGGTATGATTCGTCTTTAGTGCCCTGATGGGAATAAAACGTGCCAAGGTAGGGTTGAACTCGTTCTCTGGTGGCTCGATGTTCACCTGCACTGTAGTCCAGACACAGAGAAACAAGGTAATGGTACACGAGAAGACAAGGCTAAGTGTCCCTCGGCTTTTGGGACCTGCTACCCACGGAGGCTCGTATTCTTCTGTGCTTTCATTAAGGGTAGTATTTCGCGCATGCAAAATAGCCGTGGGTATTGCGAAGCACGGCTGGAGGAGCCAAAGCATAACTGTAGACAGCGATGTTGGAGACATGGCTAAAGAGGAACTGTCTATTTTAATCAAGAGTTCTCTCATTAAGATGAGGAGGTCCTGGGGTAATTTATACCTTTTCCTGTGTTTCTATCACACAAGTTTTGAGATCATAGCCTAACCCTCATTTCCAAGCGAGAATAGTCTGGCATAAATGGTAGTTTTCCATAGCTCTGACATTGCGGCTGCCGACTCCTGCGTTGGACTCTGATAACATTTGTCCGAGCGGCAGAGCCTCACAATGTGTCACTTCTGCGGGGTTGGTCCGCTGGAGTTTTCCTCGGCGACCTGACCGCATCGGCACTTGAATGCGTCTCAGTGCATGTGCCCTGCCTCAGCTGTTGACAGCGCTTAGCGAGAGGAAACCTTGTAATACGATAAGGCAGGGTACAAAGTGATGTGATTAGCCGTATGGTAGCGAATCTTGTGGAGAAAGTGCATGCATGATCTGCATTTGGCATTTCCAGGGTGAGGGCGCCAGTACCACTTTGGAGCACCATATTAGCCCGAGGGTATATGATCACGGTACTGGTTTTCGCAAATGGTAGGCTATACATTTGACCGGGTTTTTCAACGGGACGCGCCGCATGCTGGGTCTAGCGAAGGCGGTGCACTAGCGATAGCAAGCTGAGACGTGAGGCATTGGCCCCCAAACAGAACCACTAGTAGCTAATCAACCTAGACTCGATTAGTACCACTGCACATAGAAGAGCCTCAAAAATCAATCGCGACTCGCAACAAGCAGATCATTGATATCAAGGCTCTAACAATTTACAACTGAACTCGTCATCAGAATGGGTGTTCCTTAGCTAATTCATGGAATCAGAGCTTTTACGGATCTACAACTTCAGGTTGTTGATGATGCACCCGCAGCCTAATCAGGTGTGTAATGCTCACCACTGCTTGACAGCCAATCGCAAATGTTACCGGCCTACGTGCCGCAACGAGTATTGTCAAATATGTTTCAGCTTGATCATTCATGCGCTGATTTGCTATCTAGCTAATCATCTGGCTCTCATCAACTGCTGCCGACCCGCGACTCCCCTGACAAGCCGTATACAAAGGATCGGCGATCATCTGCATTTGCTCGCCGACTACTGATTTCAACACTCTCGTATTGCGTCCTCCTGTTTTCTGGTATTCGAACAAAGTTGGATCCTAGATTCCGGAAATGGCAAACGCTGACAAGACTGCACGGACTAACAAGGCATTTGTTCCGAACCACCAAAGCACCATAATTTCGCACGAATACCCGTGTAAAAAGCGTGAATACGTACAATCCGAATGCTTAAATTCGAATGATGCCCACATCACAGCTCTCTTCAAGAGTAGTAACTTCACATCGTGATGCTTCAAGATCGTACAACTCTCTAATTGCCCAAAGAGGGGCACTTGGCAAATTGAGCTATCCCATGGACTGAGATAGCCTTCTCTTTGTGTAAAGTAACAGGCCCTATAGTAAATGAGATTATTAGTGGAATTTACTAGTTACTATTGGTTGGGGAACAACAAGCATACTCCAGCCATGCACGATTTCATATGCAACATCCTGGCCATAGAGAACCGAATACGAGCTACAGTCCACGGATTTGTTTTGCCATGTAAATTCTATGGAGGTGGTACCTCACGGGCCCTCCAGCCGATGATGTGAGACTATAGGCGGAATCTCTTTGCGTCTGGGCTCTAGCCGCCATCCTATGAATTCCTATCTACGGTGTCATATTAATTATATGTTTTAGTAGATTCAGCCTTGGAGCTACCCAGCCGAGAGTCAATGCATCTCCACATCGACTGAGATTAACTGCATTCGTTCAGCTTCTCATTTCATGTTTCCGGGTGCGACAACTGGTCGCGTCCAACTGAGGTGGTTCGGATTTTTGGACGGATGCATACTAAAGTACGTACTAGTACAGCCTCGTAGACGGGATTGAAAATCCACAAATACCCCATCACTGCGTTTTCTGAATCTCTTCAACTATATAAAGCTCCCTTCACTCATTGCCTCAGCCTTTTGTTCAAACTCACTACATTACGTATCTTCAGAGCTATACATTTGCTATCATATTTCTTTCCAGCACGCAATTGTTTCGTCGTTACAATGATGAAACTCCGTATAGTTTTAGTCATTCTCGCCTCATCTTTAACTTTCTGTCAAACTGTTTCTCCAGGAGGATCTGATCTTCTCACTGTTCTCCGAAGCGAACCCGATACCCAAGCATTTGCTCAGCTACTAGGAGAACACCCGGAACTTGTTGAGAATCTGAACTCGGCTAAGAATTACACTGTATTCGCTCCTTCGAACGCAGCGGTTGCAGCATTCCGACAATCTTTTAATGTTGCCGGATCACTTTCCCCACGCGCTCGCGGCCTATATCGCCGAAGTATCCCTGATTATGCCGCCGCAATTGCATTGCTGTTCACAGATAGATCGAAACAGCAGAATTTCGGTATCGAATCAACAGATTTAATCACCAATTTGACTGATCCTAATTTTATCAATCTTGGCCCGGCTTCAGCTTCAGCGTCACCTACCCCAGCAAGCTTCAGTTTAGCCCAGTCTACGCGTAGCTCGGCATTGTCACCTTCAAGCTCCGTGCTACCTACGACAATCCCAACACCTCCAAGAGCTAGCCCGACGTCGCCTTCAACTACTTCAGCTCCGGTGTCCGTAAGCTCAGCTTCAGCCTCAGGGAATACAGTGATACCTGTTTCGAGCCCACCACCACCAACCCCTAGTTCAGCAGCCCCTACACCGCCATCGGAACCCGAGCCTGCTCATTGTCCATCCCCAAATAAGAAGAAGGCGAAAAGGTCGACTTCTTCGTACTCAAATCCTCCTCGACGACAATTAAACGAGTCAACATTGCAAGTATTCTCCGGATTTGGAAAGGTGACTGAGGTGTCATTGAGCGAGATAAAATACAGCAACGGAGCCATACGAAAAGCCGACAGGTAGTTACACAGCTTGCGTCTTCATAGCAATGTTCGTCTTAGCTAACATTCGATCTAGCTTTTTCACACTATTTGGTGATCTCGCAACTACTCTCCAGCAAACCAATGGTACGGCATTTGCTAAGGCTCTTACCCAAGCTAGCATGCTCGACTCCCTCTCAAAGACGCCGCGAATCACGGTCTTTGTTCCTTCTGACGCAGCTTTAATTGGGCAGGATTTGACTGCCAGCGCCTTGCAGCGTTATGTTTTACTGAACACTTTAGCTACAACCTCGAGCCTCGCGGCTGGTACGTATAATACCAGCGGAGGCAGTTCGGTTAAAATTACCTCTAACGGTGGTGGATCCTTCTCGGTCAATAATGCGACTATCATAAAATCGGATGTGATGATCAAGAATGGTGTCGTCCATTATATTGATAAAGTGAGTTCCTCATGTGTCCATTACCGATATTCAATGTTGACTTAGAATACTAATCGGATTAGGCGTATACTAGTACATTCACAGGTTCTGCAACTGGGCTCAAATCTTCCATGATTCCAGTCGTTGCAGGTCTCTTCATGGCCTTTGCAGGGCTGTACTAAAACATGAGGCGGTATGTCTGTGTCACAGGAATTATCGTTGGATGTAATACGGTGCTTCTCGTTTCGTTGAATATTTCTAAGTTTGGAGATGCAATGGGTTAATTTGTTCACGAGAACGTGGATAGTAGTAATGAATATCTGATATCAAGCGCTCCCCCAGAAAAGTGAACATACGATAAGCTGAGAGAGACATAGAACATTATTCTCGGCCTATAGCGTTAAAGGGGGGGGGTGCAACTCGTCATAGGCTGTAACCATCAATGACCGTTCCTGCTTAGGGATAGCGATGCCGTGCTTCAGCATCGTATTCCTGTAAGAACATTTTGACACGTGTCGCCTCATAGAACCCTAATTCGCCGCATTTTCTATCATTGGGGAAGTCATCAAGGAACTGTTGCGGCTGGAAACTGTAATCAGAACCCACATGAGAGCCTCGTAGCTGCATCCACCTAATTCTCCGTCCGGAATAATACAATGCCTGCATAATCCCTGCACTTATTAAGGCTGAAAAGTGACGCCACAGAAAACCACGTCACATTTTGTCCATAACAGCGATAGTATGGCTTCCGTGCATGGGTTCAATAGACCCAGACCCTTGGGATGCGGTACAAGCAGGGTTCTTCGTATTCTGAGAATGGATAGCATAAACCAGAAATACAGGCCGGTATTAACTCCTACGTAATTGCCTATGATATCAGCTGAAAAGGCTTTCGGTGACAGTTGTCGACCGCGACAGCCCAGCCACGAGCGCTACCAACGCAGTACCTCTACAGAGACCAATTAATGTATATTACAAAGCAAGTAGGCAAATTTTTAGTGAATGAAACAACGCAAATCATAATATGGGCTACGTTGAATGAGCATCGTCATTGGCATTGTTTCACTGTAGACGACGAAGTCGCCGACTTCGTGGACGGCACAGTAAACCTAGTGTCGGCTATGTTTCGATGCCATTTAGGTTAGCAGAGATAGCAAGCTGGACAGCGTTCTCCGCTCTAGGTGATTTCGAGCGAGTTTCTATATTGCTCTCCAGCTGCGAGGGTGAAATATCAGCAGCCACATCACCAGTGGGTTGGGGAGGGCGGGGGACGGCTGACCTTTCAAGGTTATCAAAGACGCCCATTGGTAAGGAAAAATAACATGGCGCCACCGCTTCAGGTGAGAGCCGCATGCGGAGGGTCATTTCTCGTGGCTTGCACCAATCGCCACACGCTCGCCGGCCCCTCAAAGTCGCGGCATATCTTTCGGGCACCTTTTTTGACGATTAGACCCTGGCCCCGAGCAACCAGGCTCGTGCATGATTGTTTCTGTAGTGTAGGATAACAAATGAACCCTTGTGACCGTATCCTAAGCTAGAGTCCAACCCTATAATACTGTGTTGTTTGTATGAGCAAAATCGAACATCTTTGTCTAAAATTTCTAACCTTTTGCCAAGGCATCATACTTTACATTCCAAAACAAATGTCATCCGATGACTACATCCAAACGGGAGGCTGGGTCAACTGGTCTCATGACATAGCCTTCGGAAATACAATTACAATCTCGTCGCGGAACGGATATTTCCTCCTCGCCTTCCTCACTCTTTACGTTACCATCGCTGGGTCCCGGTTTTGGCTTATAATTGCTTTCCTCATTCACCAAGAAATCGCAAACCGTCGAGAATATGATGGCATGCATATACAGCAACAAGCCATTCTCCGGAATTCCGGATCTCCCATGAGCGCTGCCATATCACTCGCTAGGATAGCGTTTCGCTGGAAAGGGATTGCCAAACAACCACTTTTACGGTCTCTGCCTTTGGTAATCATTGCCGTTTCCAGTCTTGGCGCTTTTCGCGCAGCTAGTATCCTGACGGCTGAGGTCACCAAAGCTGCCGGAAATCAGACACTTATCCAAAGCCCTAATTGCGGTTACTGGGATCCATCGTCTGATGACGCGCTTCAGCAGGGCGGTTTCCGCACGAAGATGGTGTCAGATGCTCTCAGTGCAGCAACATACAGCCAAATGTGCTATGGCAACTATTCTGGTTCAGCACAATGTCGAATATTTATCACGAGACAACTTGGTTGGAATGGCACAACTGAGGCGCCGTGTCCTTATTCGTCTAAACTTTGCTTCTCCTCGCCGTCAGCGGTGTACCGAATGGATACAGGACAACTCGACTCGCACCTCCATCTTGGGTTGAATGCTCGTAAGAAAGATAGGGTACAATATCGCCGACTTACTACCTGCGCTCCCATTAACGCTACGGACTTCTTGAGAAAAGGTCCCGGCCTTTCCGGAGGCACATCCTACAATTACTCTCTTGGACACATTGAGGGTTTCTACGAAGGTGACTTGAGTTTTAAATACAATGACCGCATTATCTCAGATGATGTCAGTTATCAATTAACGTGAGTCTTTCTGATCAAAAACTAAATTGCGCATATCGCTGATTCAACTAATCATAACTCTTAGTGCTTTCTCCACTGACATCAAGGCGCGCTGGATACGTGAAATTCAGTCTATACCAGCGGACAACGCAGATATTACAATAGCTTTCATAGCTGCAAATTCTGTGCACTTGGACAACCGCACTACGGACCTGATTTTTGGGGCCAACAAACCCCTCAACATTACGCAAAATGGTACGGACCGGACAGTCTTCCAGCCAGACAACCCAGTCAATGTCCTTGGTTGTGTAGACCAACATCAAATTTGTGACCCATCTACATCAAAATGTTCGAACCTTTCGAACGTTCTAAACTTGCATGATGTAACAAAAGGGCTAAATCTAAACCCTAAGCAGAACGCTGCAGTACGCTATATCTACAATGCGGTCTTCTACAACAATATATATTGGACCGTTGGACCCCGAGGTGCTGCCGCTCTCCGAGCTAGCGAGTCTGTATTCATGAACTTTCAACACGAGCTTTCCAATACACAATGGATCACTGAAGTTCAGGGATGGTTCAACGCATCGCTGGCTAGACTGCAGCAATCAATGGTGGAGATTGCCATGGGGCCATCTTCGCCCCTTCCTGGCATTAATTATACAAAGCCTGGTTCGAGAACTAAGGACTCATTCGAAGCATATCTGTGCAACACCCAGATTATACGAAGCACAGGCAAGTATCAGAACTTTAGTGTTCTCGGGATCGCTATTATTATCGCATTCTCCACTTTCTTTATCTGGCTCAGCTTTGTAGTTGATAGAGCTACGGGGTGGATTCAGCAATGGATTCAAAAAGGCGAAGATCGACGGCTTCAGTGGTTGCTCGATGATAGCTTGCAACTGCAGCGTATGGCCTACGTTGGTGCTGGTGAAGGAAGCTGGGACCAGGATCCTAGAGTAATTCCCACTACCCAAGAATCGACAATGCTCAAGACCTCTCTATATCTACCTGCAAACCAGGGCATTCGAGAAGTTAACGAGTAGTTTTGGATACCTAATCAAGGGCTGAGAAGAAGTGGAAACATTATTACATCTAAAATGATTAGTACTTATAATTGTTATATAATATAATAAAGGTAGCTATATACAATGTGTTAGGCTGTGTTGATGATGTCGATAGTGTGTCAATTGGGTCTCGAGCCTGATCGAGTTTGTCGAGATTGTCGAGACCACGCGACCACAGAACACGTGAGGTTGGTACCCTATCCCCTAAGTCTTGTTGAGTGATTGTAACACCGAAAAGGGTGCCTTATTTTCTTATTAAAACTATATTCTGAGATATTTATTTACACCCTCTTACTCTCTATGTTCTACAAGCCATACAAAATAGTATCCAACAAATTCGTTTTTACAGGACTATCCTTTGCCTTGGCGGCTTCTTCTTCTTGTATCGTACGCAATCTAATCGTGCGAAACCGGAATCGCGAAGCGCCAAGCCTCCCCAGAGAGTGGCTCAAGGAACGGCGCGCAAGCCGCAACCACCAGCACAATCTCTCCGACACTGTACCGCCATTGAGGCAGGATCCAATCCCTGAATTGCGCTTTTCGCGGATTCCACTCGCTGATGTGGTGAATTTCCATCGCACCGGCTATGGCCGCGATGGTACCGAAGCCCACCAGCACAATTCTTAGTACACGCTTCAGGAGCGGGCGGCCCAACGACCAAAAGATATGGACGGGCATGGTTGCAAAAATGAGATTACCCAGCGTGCCGAAGGCTTATGTATATTAGCGTTTGCTGAATGGTAATGGTTACATGAACCTATGCATATATGTAACCGTAAATCTGGGAAACTTGGTCTGACTAGCAGAATCCCCGGGTACAGGCTCTCAAGATGCACGGACGGAGCGACACTGCAATAAGGTGAAGATATTGGCACCGATTGGCATGATAACCTGAATGGCGAGCAGAACCTAAAGGTTATTGTCCAAGCCTTGGAGTGGGAAAGCCGAGGAGCATGCAACCTATCGATATCCGCGATAAGGACGACCCCCAGACACAATTCCCATGGCAAAAGGTAATTTCCCGATCTTGATTTGAGTCGCTGTTGGAATGTGTTCGTCGTAGCTCAGTGCGCCAATGTTTGCTAGTTGTGTGGCTAGCGTGATTACTAAACGGACCTGTGCGTCTTCTTTAGATCCAATCGCGTGGGCACGGGTGCAGGATTTGACTTACTAGCCCGGCTGTGACGAAGTAGTCGGAGGCAGCTAACTTGAACACGGGGTGAATCCTAGAATACATGCGGATCGCATAGATAAGCAGGGTGACGGCCAGTAGGAGCGAAACACCGATGAGTCCCGGAGTAGCATTGCTGGCGTTTGGCTGAGTGCGCTGTTCTGTCTCCATAGCTTTAACATAAAATAAATTGTCGAAGTCAACTAAATATTATAGTATACAAAGAATGGGAACGAATTCCAGAGCTTGGTGTCCGTGCTACGCTTTTTCGTGCTGTGAATTGGTCTTCCTGTAATATTTAAATCTCCCAGAGGAAGAAAAACGTGATATGTAGATGATAGTTTGATTAGTGTGGAAAAAAACATAAAAATTTGTGCCTCTCACAAATCGCCCGGTGTTAGGAGGGCCTCGTATTATAATTGAGGTGAGGGGGCGCGCAGAGACAAAGTTGTGTGATCGGCTTGCATACGATTGTAGATGACAAAGTACAATAGAATATTCGCGATACAGCAAACTGGGAACTACTTTACCTTATGTGGGCACTCTCGACCTGTATTACTATAAGAATATTGGTAGAGGGAAGGTTTAGTTTCTGACATAATATCAATGTGTTAGGGGAATCCTATAATATACATTGCTGAAATGGATTATCTCCTGCTCAGTGTGGACCATACGCACTACCTGCCTATGTGCAGTTTTAGGCTGCATAATCGATTGAGGGGAGCTTGTTCTGGCGTGTAAGGTGTACCCCCTGTTAGAAATTTGGCTCGGTAGGCTGCGGAATTGACGATCGGTTGACCAATTATAATTTTGCATTCCCATACCGCGGGGGCACACGCCAAAGCGCCATGCATAGCACGTGCTTGGACTGTCCAAAGCAGATAGTCGACTAACCAGAATCTGTATGGAATGCTTCGGTTTCTGACTCGGGGCCGTGTCACTCTGGATCTCTCTAGAATGCTAATAACGAGTGGCTCTATGCCAAAATACTCCAAACAGGTTGCGAGGCGCTTCAGATATGGCGGCTAGATCAAAGTGCATGCAAAATGATTGGTATTGGGTACATGTAGCCTGCCGCCATGGTCTTATATATGATTAACATTATCACTAGGGTTCTGTAGTTTGGTAGTTCTGAGCTCCTGCCTGTGATAGGTACGCGCATAGAAGGACGAGAGCCGCTTTGGTAATGAAGTGATCGTGAAGGTAACGCTGTAATCCAGACCTCAATCGTCAAAAGATAATATATTGGCCGTTGCAACTAATCAATCGCCTAATGATCGAATTTCTCAAGCTTTCTTAAGTAATAACCTATGAAGACCTTCTTGCTCCCTTATGAAATTTCTCCCTACAACACCATACCTATCAACAAGCAAAAAAAGTAAAATTCGGGCCCTGGCTTGACTTGATGCGTTAAACAAGCTAACCCACAACCTTCGACAAATCCCACACCTCATAACTACCATAGTTTCCCGTCCAGCAGCCGTCCTCGAAAAAAAAAGGCCGCGCCACCCTGCATAATATTCGACGGCTTGCAGTTATAGCCCTCAAAGAAAACGACGACACCAAAATCCTTGTTGTCTTTGTCGATCTCGATAACCGCAGATACTCCATTGCCAGCGAAGTCCCGTTGGCAGCCGCTATCGACTTTCATTTCTCGACTTCCTAGTCTTTGACCACGACAACTCTGACCTCCGTAGAGGGTGAGCTTGTAGGCGTTGGTGAGGGTGCAGAAGGTGGCCACGGAGTGGAGGACGAGGAAAGATTTCATTTCGCTGGTTAGTTGATTGAAGGAAGAAGAGATTTGACTTTGGCAACTTGGTGGTAGATGCACGCATGACCAGTATTAGGTAGGGATTAATTAGGATATAAAGATCTGTGAGTAACTTCAGAGGGGCATAGTTCTAGCGATTGGAATGTTATATAATTTTTGCGCTGTTCCTAGTTTCGATGTATATTATTGTCTACAGCATTGATCTAAGCATCATGTATAGCTAAAGATACTCAGTAATATTCCGGGGTTACTGATCAAGGGAGCATAAGCATTGGGGGAAGTTGTGCCACAATCACGTTGAGCATCAGCCCGGTGGCCGTACTCCGCATAACTATGACATCACTCGTGTCTCTCACATGCCCGTCTTACGCTTACATACACCTAGTCTATCGACCCAGCATTGATTCTAGTGCTACAGGGCGTTGCCACCCGGCAACAGATTTACCTTACGCCACGAGCCGGCAGGTGCTAGACTATGTGGTTATAGGTAGTACCAACGGCGAGCACGGACTTCTCACGTAAATTAAGGCAGTTACCGTGGGCTTCCTATGCAGCTATCATATAGTTATCATATGTTCTTGTGGAAAACAGTCGGTGGGTGGCAAGCGAAGATACATGGGATCTGCTTCCTGAATATCTGGCAAAATTTTAACAGGCATAGAATTATTGCAATCCGTGGTACGATACGTTATGTTTGTACAACTTGGTCTTGTACTTGCCCTGCAATTTGAAAGACACCGAAGACACGTGTTTGATTGCGAATTCACAGAGACGTCTCCTCTCTGACTGCACCCAGCTCTATCACTAGGTCCGCGAAGACCCTATATTCTTTCGGTAGAGTGTTGTATGGGTAGAAGATACAAAGGTTCTTGCGTGTAAGCTTTACCCCATGCTCTGCCAAATACCGAATCATCTTTTCAGATTTCGCATACACCGCCTCATCCAGGGCTGATAGGGGAGCCGCTCGATGCTCACGAATGTCCATTTGCCAGTCAGTCACGAACTCGTTAGCATCAGCTCCCGCCTCCACTAGCATCTTCACAGTCTCCAAGTCATGGTTCTTAACCGCCAGCTGCAGCGTCCCCGAGTCATTGAACCAGTCCACTCCGAACTGATCCAGCAGAATCCGTACCGTTGGGGCCCCCAGCCATCCCGTAGTACGCTCGAAAGTCCTCGAGCCCTCAGTGCGCGACCCCCGTGCTCGATCCAGCAGCGGGTACGTCAGCTCCCATATAGAGCAAATGATGCCATGTCCGCCACTCGCATAACTGCTGGGGATTGGTGCGCCACTGGCGGAAATCAAAATCAAAGAGAACGTCGAGCCATGCCGTACTGGGATTGTTGCGGACACGAGACCCAAGGAGAAGTTCGGAGTCAAGATAGTTATTGCCCAAGAAACTGTTCTCAAAGCAGACACGGAGGAGCTGTGGATTACCTTCGGCCGTCGAGATTCGCATGAGAGGACGGAGATAGTATTCTGAACCCATGTTGAAGGAATCGATAAGTTTTCGGACAGCGGCAACTTCACCTTGGAACCCACTCAGGAAGATGGAATAAATGATAGCTGTATCTAAAACATGCCATAAGTATTCCAGCTCCAGATTGATTATTTTGCCATGGGAATGTACTTACTATCGTCGTCAAGTGGTTGAATGTTCTCGCTAAGCACCAGATTCCTGACTTCGCTCTCGAAGCCTGCCGGGATATACGGCCTGTGCCCTTCAGCGTCTGCCTGGTGTCTCAAGCCTCTATAATGGGCCACAATATGCCTCAGAAATTCTTCGAGTTTGATTCCACCACTTATTCGCGTATCGTGCGCCTCCTTGAAACACAATGAGTTCGCCGACATTGCTACCACTGCTACAAATTGGGTTTAGTATGGTAACTATGGTATGCAAGGATTTTAGGGAGAATCGCAATATGCACTGTGAAATTTCGATTGAAAGCTCGCTAGAGGTTCAGTTTAAACCAATCCTTTTCGTTGTTAGTGTTATATATGAACGGTCGTGGGAAAAGCCTTGGGTGTATCTTAGACGACAACGTTTTCCACGTGCGATAACATTACATTCGCTGTCGATGTCAAGATTCAATCGGGAGCCTAGTCCGTGATCGCGCTATAAAAACCGTAGGCGTTGGATCTTTAAGGCGCAGGAGGCGTGGGACATAGGAGGAGCGGGACATAGGAGGAGCGGGACATAGGAGGAGCGGGGCATAGGAGGAGTGGGGTGTAGGCGGCGTGGTATTCGACGTAGGACGGGATGGGCATCGATTACATATTATATGGTAGCCAAAGGACAGAGCGAACCGTGTTTCAGCGCCACAATGCGACGGTTGTGGGAAATTTGTGGGCGAATTATCTGAGTTAACTCAGTCCGGCAATGTTGACTAATCGCGGCTTTTGCGTCAATTGCCTCGCATGCAGCTAGGCCCTTCGGAGATTGCATCTCTTAGGCGGCAACGAAACCTTGGGACCGAGACAAGAAGAAGCAAGAATGTCATGAGATACGTACAAGCGCCGCAGGACACATGCCTGTCTTTGTTTAAATCCAGACACTGAAACTTTGGTCATCCACTGTGGTTGTGGCATAGCTACAGAAACTAAGCATCATGTCATAACTATAAGATCTTCGTGAATGCCGGATGAATTTCTTTATATTTGCTGCAAGCACCTATTATATCTCTATCACTCGAATTATCCATTGTTCTCTTCTCTCCTCTCAGTCAAACACAACTTTCATTCATCCCTCATTCCATCCCTATCAAAGATGAAGAAGTTTCCGTTTTGTCTATTTTACTGGAGCTACATACAACTATCCGCTTCCTTCCCCGTTGATGAGAAACCCGGCTTTACACTATGGCCACTAGAGAAAAGAGCCCTCAACTCCCTTTCAGCGCTTTAATTTTCGGGACTTAGGGGTACCGAGCTAGGGATCTCCGCAAAATCACATTTTGGGGTTCCCGATCCAACTTGCCGCGGTAAACTACCCGGCAAGGGATGTTTGGCAATGGACCAATTTACCGTTGACGTGAGTAGCCAAAAATCTAGGCCGTTTATCAGCAACACTGAATTGTACAGAAAATGATCGATGCCCGAGAGCCAAAGGCGAACAACCGCAAGGTCCAATGTCTTTTCTACACCCAAAGGCTGTCAGGTGCCGCAGAGAGAGCGGCCAATTACGTTTTGTGGGATGTCCTTCTCACAGGTGCTGTTGAAGAGCAGCGCAACTTTCAGACCATCTGGGTATGTCCCCGTGAAGCGAATGCAATCTCTGTGGGAATCGCTAATCCTCCACAGGATTTGCATCATCCCAAATACTGTCCAAAGGCAGACAACCTAGATGCCACCCCCGAAGTCAAATGTGCATACCTGGACGCTGAGCCGGAGGATTCAAAACATGGAATAAATGGCTGTCAAAGACTATATTTCATGTCAATATCGAAAGTCATGGCGGCAGAATATGGCAGCAGAATGTAGTGGTGAAGTTTTCTTGATAACTATGACGGACTTGGCACGAAATGCAGAGGTTCCGGAGGATGGGATCTGGTGGCAGGTTGAGTTTCCAACATTAACTGACGAAAAGCGAGCACAAGACAAAAAATTCACAAAAGTTAGTACACCCTCGCTACCTCCTCCATGGAAGCTTGCGCGCCAATGGGCATTAATAAATCTCGTAGATCACATACATCCAAGTGCCCGACCTTACCGCTGAGGAGTTCAAAGAATTGCAAAACTTACCAGACGATAAGAGATCACCCCTAAGGAACTACACCAAGGCGAGTACTGGCCTAATGGGCCTGGCAAAACCCAGCTAGACAAACCTAAAACTGGCAAGCGAGGAGATTCGCAGCAGAAGCACAGCCCCTCTACCGTCGGGTTTGCTAAAAGAGCAGATCGTACAGGTGCTAAAGTTTGCGCGTATAACGAAGAATGCTACCACTATCCCTACCGTATCAAGGACATGTACGAGTGGTACAAGGATGCGGCCTGGTAGAGACTAGAAACGGCAAGTATGGGCCTAGTGGGAGACCGCATTCAATTAGGCGGTATCTTCCTTTTCAGAAGAATAACGTGGCAGTTTAGTAGAGGATGCTTTCGTCTTTCGTTCAGAGTGTTCGTAGCCTGTTTTGTTAGCCATCGTTGTCCATACGAACCTTCGCCATTGCCATTTACCTTGAGAAGTCTAGACCAGAACATTCTCCACGTGCACTTATCAGTACCTGGTCACATTATGTCACGTACAGGTAGGTATTTATCCCTTCGCAGTTTGTGAAAATAGCTCATTGTGCGTCTTCATTGTCTCTGCTATCGTGATCTTCGCTATTGCCTGGCGTCATTTTGATCCTGGACGACCGTTGTAGGTGCTACCGCTATTGCTAGCCTCAACATGATTATTTACTTGTCGTAGGTGAGGCTTACTCCATATCATCCGTATCATTGGTATGGAGGTGGTCTTTGCAGGCTATATGCATTTTGAGCTTACCGATGCACACCTATGGGGCCCGCTGGCTGCTGTTTTGAGTATTGTTGTTAGTATTGGCATCAATACTATCCACGACAGCGCTGACCGCAAGTACTTGCTCATGATTCATGATTAGGTTATCGGCGGTGAGGATGCTGTACTTGAAGAAGAACAGCACGAGCTTCTGGGTCGTCACAACTGCCCTGGCCCTTGTGTCTAATCAACATGAACTCTAGTCACATGGGAGCCACCTCCTAAAATTGTCTTTAGTATAACGCAAACTTTCAAAGTACTGTTTATCATGACACAGTAATATTCGTATCACGCACGTAGCTTACATACTGTGGCGAGAAACTACGGCACAACAGTCCAAGTTGCCGCATCTTTGCAGGGTTATACACCATCATGTCAGGTATGAAGGAAATACAAGCGCTAATTACCTTGTTCTAGAGAGGTCTTTTGACTCAAGTGCACGGCCTCTGTTTTCTTTATTGAAACTAGCCCCCCCCCCCCCCCCCCATCCCTCTAGACCTTAAATGAAGGTCTAGGAAAGAATGCATTTGCGTAAGGGATATAAAGTAACCCAGAAAAGGATTTTAATATGCCTTTCGAAGACTGAAGACTGGAATACGGTAGACTCTGTTTTGATGAGTTAGTGACCGATTAATACAGGTGACGACCGATGCAAATTTGAACCAATACCGTGCAAAAACTTATCTTTGTATTATAATATTATTCAAGTGAACCTTAAGATGCGGTAGGTGAAAAGAAGTAACAGATATACACTCAGCATTACAGAAGTTGCTATATTTTAGTTAAGATCCCTTACGAATGAGTGACGCGCCTCAAAATATACCTGATAGATTTCTACAGTGATATGTCTATACAATAACTCTATTAAATAATATATATTCTTAGATATAGCTTCCTATTTCTATTCTAAACGTAATAGTCGTTATTTTAGATAATAGGTAAAATATAGAGTAAGTTGCTAAAAATTGGGGGCTAAAATAGGGCAAAAAACGATAAGTGTAAGGGGCCGTGGTGAATAAATCTACTAGTTAACTTCTAGCGGAGAGCCCTTCGCGCTGTGGATGCGACGATGGCGAAGATAGTGGGAAACGGTGGGTGATGTGGTGGGCAAGCGTACTCGATGGTGAGCTTCACTATGGCGGGTGGTCACAATTGCAAGTAGGTACAGGCTTGGATAAAGCCTGAGCTTGAATACGAGGCTTATATCTATTCACCCTCGAGGTGCCTATATACTGGGTGCCTTGCCTAGATTAGTGGGTTAGTAGTTGCTAACCCGCTAACTGTGTCATGCGTCTAGATTGTGTTCAGCCTCGTCATCCTACCCGTAGTCGTTGACGGGATCTATTGGCTCAAGTCCAGGTGGGGCTATTGCGGGGACGCTAGTATTAATAGCGTTGTTAGGTGTCCCAGGGCGTGTGCTTATGGTCTCATAGCCACCCCTATGGCTTTCCCTTCCCTGCATTAACACGGCTTACGTTTCAGCATCACCACATAAGTCACGAATTTCTCACCAGTCTCATTTTTACATACAAACTGTCATTATCAACTACATACATGGACCAGTGCACCACCAAGCACTCCCAAAAGCGCTTACAATGTCATACATTGCGATTCAAAAGCCTAGCAACAGCGAAACGCCTAGATACCATGGAGTCACGGAAGAAACAGATCTGGCATCAGGCAGGATTGAGGAGCGTGTCTGCGAGCGTACACAGTCTAGCTCATCTTTCTGGCAAGACAACCGCGGTACAATTGCTGCGATGGTCATACCTTATCTCCTTGGCATGCTACTTTGATTTCCAAATATCCCCTCTCAGAATGGACAAACTAACGTGGAGCCAGCCTTATGTATCGCGGCAGTGCACTTCAGCCTCTATATGTACCTCAATAATAAGCGAGTCGATATTGATACTTCACTACCACAGAGTTGGGTCTCATCGTTAGCACTGGTGCTTGTGAACAGTTTCCGCTTAGCTGTTTGTTTCTCGCTTGGGGTCGCCTTCACCCAAACACTGTGGCGCAGCATACGCGTCGCTCCAATGACTATCGCGGACTTTAATCGACTTCACTATGTTCGCAATGGCCTGAGGGCTTTACTACATTGGAATCTCATGCGCACCATGCCAAAATTAAGTCTAATGGCAATGCTGAGTTGGCTGACCACCGTTGCGATTTTGTTTCCTCTTGGGTCGATCACGGTCGTAAGCAAAGAGTTCACGACCAAGGTAGAGAGAAAAGTGCAACTCTTTGATAGTAGCTTCTTGGGAAATGGGACTGTTGCTGGAGCGAAAGAAAATGCGCTTGTATATGAAGATAATTTGAACTACAAGTAAGTACATTTGTTAACTTCCTCGTGCTAGAGTTCTTGTTATATAACTTCCTATGCTGATAGCACTAAGGGGTACAAAAGGACCGGTCATGATGATTGCCAAAGTTGCCCTTATCACTGGAGAAATCGCCTCTTCGCTTTCGCCATGCGGTACAAACTGCTCATTTGTTAACTCCTTCGATGGCCCCTATGTTCTCTGCAATTCTTCTACTTTTACTAAGACCGTAAATGTGTCACAGGAAGCTTATACACCGTCTGTATATACCGGAGGTTGGTCCAAGCAAGACGATCAGGGGCAGCCGATAAACTCTTATTCAGAGGTACAGTCTGGTTGGGATTTGTCCAAACGTTCTTTTTGCAACGTCACCCAACCGGACGGCTTTCTATGTCATTCTGGACCCCGTTTGAACACATTCTTTGTCAGCCAACACGAAATACCAGTAACAAGAAGCTTGAAAACTTCGTCCGGCCTCTCTTTTACGATAAAAACAAACCAACTCACTTGCAAACCTGGACGTGGCAGATACACTGTCAAGACACAGTATGTTAATGGCAAGCGAGAAATAACGTTGTCAGCTTCACCTATTGACTCATTAGAATCATTATGGGGGGGATGGGACAAACTTAAATTCACTTCTAATAATTCTAACGCTGCCGTTCCATCAAATTCGACATACGCTTACCAGGTCATGAACATATTTGCATTGATTGATGGCTTGGTACGACCTTTATTGGGCGAGTACGAAACTAGGTTCTACAATATAACAACAAATGACCGAAACTTCTTTTTGACACCACACAACAGTGGACGGAACCGTAAGATTATATAACAAAATTCGCATCATTAACATTCTAACCTTTCTCAGCCGCTAACGGTACCATTATCGCTGATACTGTTTTCAACAAGGCACGATTCAATTTTCGTGGATATTTATCAAACATGCTGTCGTTACAGACCTCGGATGAATTGGATCTAGATCTAACAGAAGCGAGACTCAACGAAGCCCTACAGAACATTACTTTATCCGTTATGTATTCGCTCGACTGGTGGCACAAGATGAACAACGTGACAGAAATCACCTATCAGAATATATTTGCCTTTTCCTCGAGGCCTCGACTCATTGTACCCTACGCCATTTCGTTGTTAGCAGCCCTACCCTTCTTGGTTCTGGGTTTCAGGTCCCTGAGACTGAACGGTACGCCAGCCGTCGATGGTGGCTTCATCCAACCGCTAGTGACAACATCACGGAGCAAGAAACTTAGCGAGATAGCAATTGCAGGAAGCACAAGACCACATGACGTACCAAAGAGTGTGAAAGAAACTAAAATACAGTTCGGGTACCTGACCGAACATGATAAGAATAGAGTGACCAGAAGAGCTACGTTTGGTCTCGAGCATGAGATTGTGAATATGCTGTCATACAAAGGCAGTGCGGTGAATGATCCGGCTAAGCGCTATTAATTCAGCACCATTTTGCATAGATCCATACCCACGAAGACAGTAATAGCTGGCCAATCGAGGCCGTGCACTAAAACTTGGGAACAATACCCCTTTCGCTTCAAGCTTTGTTAGCTATCTTTCTTCTAGGTGCGGACAGCTGGATCTAGGGGCGTAGCCTCGTGTTTTGAAAATAGAAACGGCAATCTGTATTCATCCGCGCAACATATTATGCGTTAGTGACTTTCAATATTATATAATGTTGTGTAGGTGACGAAAATTAATACTTTTGTGCGAATAAAATTTATTGGGTTCTTGTTTAAGTGTCAAAAACAGTATAAAGGCGCCACGGTACGAGGCATTCAAGGTGGAAGTAAGGCCAGTACACTTCTTAAGTCTCGTGGCTAACAAACCCGTGGGTTTCTTATTATGCCTTAGGTAAACTTCAGTACTATGGTCGCATCTTAAGTATTAAAAGCTTACTAGAAAGGTGCTACATGACCATAAACTCTTAAGAACTATGTTATTGAATAGGTGGTGGATTTATCTTCTTTGGGTGTATGGCTTGTGTTGCTTCTGCGCTTTTGGTCAGACTCCAAGCAGTGAAGCTGAATAAGACGTTGGATGAGGCCCAGGGGTGGTACTAGCATTCTGACGCTGAACGAAGGTAAATATTCGTCTATTAGTCGATGATGTAGTCTTTTCTTCTTGAATTCCGTAACAATCACTGAGAATTGAATGATATCTGATTATGATAGCTCATGGCTGTAAATTTTCGTTGCTTCATTATTTTACTGGTTTTCGCTACAACGATTCTCTTCGTATATGCAGACTCTTATGCTTCTGCGGTGCCCCGCTCGCCGTTCCGAATTGTACCTCTGACAGCAATAGACACACTTAGAGTTCCAAGTGTTTGACGGACCCTGAATCTCAAAGAAAGTAATGTCCGCCTTGAATTCCTTTACAAGCCAGTTTATCAACTCTACTGCCAGAAGTTAATCAACCCCATACACCTGCAGTTGTTTATTCCAATCAATGCCCGTATTGTCTTGCATCTCTACGAGCGACTTTGCTAGCTTCCCGATAATTGCTTGCGCAGCAACTGCGGCAGCGTCTTCCAGCGAAGATTCATTCATGAACAGCGCCCGATGGCCTGTGGCTTGGTCTGTGTTCCCACGTCCCGTCTCCCCGGACTGCGTTGGGTCCATTACCACATGTTTTATCATTCCTTGGCGGCTAATTCTGACTCCTTACAGGCTGTTATTATTTCTGTCAAGATTCCGATAGCTGTTTGCAGCTCCAACGGAGACAAAAGTCGCAAGCTAGGATTACAGTAATAATCCAACATGCCGTGGAACATCTGTCAAGAGATACCCTGAAATGTGCCGTACGTCAGGACTCGGTTCAAGAGGTTTCTATCTTCTGCGAGAATATCGTTATCAAGCATGGCACCCAGATCAAGCGAGACGCATTTTTCTCCTTGGGATACCTGGTAACGTGCGAAAGCGTCCTTATATGTATTCCCCGCGTCATAATTCGCTTAGCCACGGATGCCAGAGAGCCCGGAGATCGGTTGTAGTATAAGGAAGAAGTTCATTCCAACGGGAAGAACAGTGTGAAGATTCCAGGACCCGATCGATTTACAGAGAGTCGAGCGAAGGTTTCTCTCATCCATGTGAGGTCGGTCACATCGTAGGCTAGTGTTTCCGCTCGAATATCCCGTTTTCCGAAGTTCTTCAGAAGGCCTCTACCGGCGTCGGTCCGTGGACTAGATCCCAACAGTAAGATCAAGTTTTTTGCGCCTCAGTCGGCCATCCACTGGGCCGTCGCTCTTCCAATTTCCCCTAGACCTCTCAGCTATCACGAAAGTAGCATTTTGATCCATCATAAAACTTGGCCGTGTTTCCATTATTGACTTATAAACATAGTTTTAGCGAACATCAGATATGAGATGAAGGTAGTACTTACCGAAACCAATGAACCTTCGGATATCCAAACGACGACTTTACCAGCACCAGTACCTTTTTGCAACAAACGAATGGCCTTCTCGACATCCGATACGTCATAACTGATCAGAGGCTCTGGGGGGTGAAGGGTACCAAGGCTAAATTGATTGATAATCTCTTCAAGGCTTTTTTGCGCAGAATCTAAGTAATCACGTATGCATAGAAAACCATAAAATCCATGGAATAATGTATTTGAGTCGAAATTCTTCATAGAGAGGTTTACGTTCGATATGATATCCTTGAGTCCGATTTCGACGAACCGACCGTACTGGGCAAGGCATTCCCAAGAAGCTAATAAACTATCCCCACTCAGGTAGTTAACAACCACGTCGACTCCCCTTCCATTTGTGGCTCACTGAATACCTTGTGCAAGCTGGTCTCGCGACCGTAGAAGATATGTGATTCCCGTATGTTATGTCTTGACTAAGATATCTCTTTTGGTCTGAGAACTTACAGTCGCAAACACGACAGCGCCTAGAAATTGCGCTACCTGGATTAAAGCTTGTCTTGTGCCACCAGCGCCTGCGTGAATAAGAACAGATTCGCCACTCTGTAGATAACTTCCTTTGCTATTCCGAGCTGAACAGGTATAGCCACTGTAGTAGCAAATGGCAGTTGCTTCGGGATCTTGAAAGCATGGGTAGCGTTGGATCTTACCACTTTCTTGAATCCTCTCATTTCGATGGCGATGACATGGTCACCTATTTCGAATGATGTAGACACTAATTGCACCACGATGCCAGCACACTCTTGTCTAAAAGTAGCGTTGGGCAGTTGACCTAGTGCAGCCAAGCAGCCCTTGAAATTCAAGCTTATCGCTTTGACTTCAACTTCAATCCCATCAAGCCGAAACGCGTCTTGCGTCCATCGATTTTCTACGAAACGGAGAGTATCGAGGGGTCCCGGGGTTCCTAGATCCACCAGAAGTGGCGGAGCATCTCGAATTGCGACGACGGAGTTCTGCTGTTTCGAATGCTTTGCGTTCAAGTCTACACTGAGGTCGACAGCTGGAAATATTCTTGGAATGCAAAGCGCGCCACTAATTTCGGGGGCATCACAGGGTCGAGGCTGATGTGTTTGGCAAAGAGGATCTGTATGGGGTTGCGAGATTGTTCTTCCGACAAACTATCGCGAGCCTCAAGAGATACGATTGTGAACTCTAGTTCTTCGTACTCGCTACGTAGAGCTCGTGCCAGGCCATGCACTATGGAAAACTCCGGGCGGCAGAAGTCCATGCCACCAGCAAAGTTGGCCCAGACGATATCTAGACCGGAAAGCAACAGCTTTTGAAGATTTCCATGCTCTTCTTTAGTTATTCTGTAAAAGGTGTATTCAGTTCCAGAAGAATCACAAATACTGTATTCATGCACTCTTGACCAAACGCAGTATCTTTCAGGTTTGTGACCTGAACCTCTGGAATGCACTAGGCTTGCAATGAGGCTTTGATATGAGAAGCAGCCCGAGTCTGGACATCGGAACTGGAGTCAGTTACTAGAACTTTTACCTATATACTGTGGTTTAGTAGAACCACACGTGATCGGGGAGGCTTAGGTCAGCCTTGCAGCTCTGCATGGGCTCCGAGCAAGATCGGATGGAGTAGCTAGCCACTTCCACCAACTCGTCATGTAGCTACTCAAGCCATATACTTTAACTCATCTCTCACCGACTGCGGGTCGCCACTTGCCTCCTACTTCAGCGTGCATCCTAGTATATCGTAGCCTCTTACTAGCCTACTTGGATAGTTAGATTAAAGGTAGAGTTAATTTGAAGTGTAGCATCTATCTAGCGATGTAGTACACCCTACCTTAAGGAAATTCGAATTTTTACTTATATTTATGGCTCCATCGCACTATATAATAGAAGAATCTAACTTACACGGCAAGTAAAAGGGCTGTGCGCTTTTCCAGTACCAGTAAGCTTAATGATATCCGCAATGGTCGCATAGCTTCCCGCCCCCAACGTAGCTACTCCTATTATGAACGCAAGCAAGCACGCTGCACTCATGATCAGATTCTTCCTAGCGTACCAATTTCCCTTCTTGAGTAAACAGAACCACATAACTGCGGGGATCCAGAATGAGAAACCAGATACGAATAAGGCAGATGCAAGAGACAAGAGATCGGAGAAGATAGGAATGGCTTCAGCTATAACCCATGCGATGATAGTGAAGACGACGACGAGAACGATCCAGGACGTCCAGCCAGCGAACGTATTGATGTATCGCAGGACAGAGTTCTTGAAAATACGGCCATGTATATAGCGCAATGCGACAGTTGTGTTAATTGATCCGGAGATGAAGATGACAGGCAAAGCCACGCCAAAAGCAATCTTAGAGATGAGCGAGCCGGCAGAAAGAAGTGCAGGAGATTGCACGTCTTTGCCGATAAAAGCGTAGCAGAGGGCGCCAGTAGGAGTATAGATTGCGATTTGGATAGCTCCAGAAGCCCAAATACTCTTCATATAGTCTTGTGGAGTATGCATTTCGTCCATGAAGGAGAACTGACCGATAGCGAAGCTGAATGCGAAAATGATGTTACTGACTGCAACAAAAGCTTCGGAGAAGCTCAAATTCTCTTCAGGCCATGCTGACCAATCAGCAGACGACATGCCACCAGGGGAGCCGCTACTTTGAATACCTGTGGCGATGACAGTGATACCGATGGCGACAACGATGGAGGCGAAATCGACATATCCAAGGATGGCAACTTCTGAAAATGATGGTGGGATAGCGAGAACCAGAAGGATGATAGCAGAGATTGCGGAGAAGGCAATGGAACACACATGGCCCCCGTTAAGGTCAATTAAGGCGATGCTTCCAGTGAGCGCATGGGATCCGACCACCATGACCAGCTCCAAGACAAGCGCTGCACCAAAGATCTCGTAACCCACACGCCCAAGTAGTAGTCTCCCGGCATCGGCATACGACGCGACCTCGGGATATTTGAGCTTGACCTGGCCAACTAGGTAACTTGTGAAGATTGCAACACAACCGAGTGTGACGGTAAGAAAGACGCCAGCGAACATGCCCAATATTGCATATGCTCGAGGCAAGCTAAGGGCACCAAGAGCAATCGCTTCAACGATGGTTACGAGAGCTAAACGTTTCCATCCGAGACGATGGAAATGGGCATTACCTGCTGCAGCAATCTGCTTGAGGCGTTGCGAATCTGCCACTTCACCGAATATGGTGTCTGTCATGTTATCTGAGCTTGTTTCAATATCTCTGCGATCGTCTTTCTTGTGTTGGTGTACGCTAGCACTGATAATTTGATCCGCCATATTGAGGGAATAATCCGTGAGGTTGCCGAGATTGTGTTTGTTGGGTTACCAAGTGTGGGTAAAAGTCGGCTATAGACGTCAAAGTTGCCTAAGCAATGTACGGAGTATGAACAAGAAAGTAGAAGAAAATCTGTCTTCTCACCTAGCCGCCACATTCGGGTGCCTCATGGGTACATACACTTATAGCGTAGACATGTCTCCGCAAGCCGAGTCAGAGTAATGGATTTGACATACGTTGATCTCGGGTTATACAGGCGAATGCCAAAGCAGGGAAGGCGGGGGTCTACATTCGAGTCTGAGCGCTATTCTTGGTGGGCTCACTTTGCACTCACAGTGCATTTCGTGTTGCAATGAGAAAATTGAGAAGCTTTAGGTTTGATTAGATGTACAAACCCTTGCAGCAACCTTTCCTTATAAAGACCCGTGCTAGCTTGATAAAATCTGGTGTAGTGCTAGGGACAGCCATGCGATCTGTGAGTCTGGCTGGACGAAAATTCTTACAAAACTTGTCACAACCATGTGGATCTTGTGTGTCGTTGGAAACTTCATTTAAAAGCCTTTCTTACTTCTAGAGGAATAGTATTCGCCGCGTGTACCCGCTACGTTATCCCTCAGAATTTGCCTCCCGTGCTTTGCCGGAGATTGTCCGTTGAGTGGTGCTAGTTATGCTGATCTGATTGGATCGGTCGGGTTCTGCGCAGGGGCCAATAATATGGCAGCATGCCCAAGACACCCCCAAGTTGCCTTCTACAAGCACTCGAGCCTCCCGCAGCCTCTTCTACAAGTACCAAACACTGCCGTGCTATACTAGATCAACGAGCATACTTGATTCCTGCACGCTAATGCCCAGAGTTGTCCCACGAGCAGGTCCTAGCCATTACGTTTCTTGACCTCCGCGCTGCACTACTACTTTTTTTGTCCCTTCATTCTGCCTGCAAAAGTCTCTATTGCTTCCTTTCGAAGTCTCTCAGCGTTGCATAATAACAGCCCGGCTTGGTTACCTTCATTTCCATCTGTTTGAGTCATTGTCGCATCACAAACCTGGTCTGGGGATCTTAGCTAGTATATAGACGAATTTCTTAAAGATAAGAGGTCTGTATTCTTTACTATAATACATATAGTATTGAAATACATAGTTGCTTTGTTTTGCTTATTTAGAAAGAAGAATTCTACCAAGTGAGTTAAATTGAGTAAAAAGTCAGGGAGTCCTCCAAACTAAAATCGCTTAATCTTGTCGATTCCTGGCTAGGATGTAGTTTTGGGAGGAAAACAGAGGTATTATAATCCTCTTTTAACTCGATTGCTAGCTGGAACGAAGCGTACCACAGTGTATAGTGCAATTCATGGCATTATGACCTCTGGTTCTCGTCTGGATTAGATACGCCCTGTAATCGGTATACCGATGAACCTGCATCCTTCTACAGATTTGGTAGGCAAATTTTCGCCGCACATGTTCCTTTGCAAGCTCTGGTGTATCAATCGTGGTTCAGAAAGGCTACCATCGCGATCCATTCTTCATTTCACGAAATGCTCTTTTGCGCACCATTCCTAATGTGTTTGTTTGTTTCCTCCTTTTTCCTTCTGTCCCTTTACCGTGGTACATGCTCTCCACTTAATCCCTTCTGCGTTTGTGTGTCGTGACTCAGGTGTGTAATCATGTCCAGTGTGCAATTTGTATTGCTCGGTCATTGAAAGATGTTTTTGCATCGAGCGGTACAAGTCGGTCACTAAACCTCCGTGAAAACCGCATCTGGTTAACCCAACTTCGGGATTGAAGATTGAATCTCCCGTGAATATATCTCCATCGATAACGTAGCCTACATGATACGGCGTGTGACCAGGAAGATGCATGACACAGGCATCCAATCCGCCAACCGCGAAATACTCATTGCCATCGAAGAGGTAGCCGAATGCCGATTTCAATTCAGACTGCTTCACATTATATCGGAAGGCCAGGTCACTCTGAACAAGACCGATGCGTTCGCCAATGCGCAGCCGAGGGCAACCTTGGCCTTGCTCGACTAGTCGTCTTTTTAAGATGTTGCGATGCGGTGGTATGGCCTACGTATGCACGTGTCTCGAGAATATGTATAACAACATAGTGCTGTTTTGCAACCAGACCCAGTAACGCATCGGCGAGAGTAGCGCTGAGGCTATTCGTAGACGGATCGAAATCAAGGACCGGGTCAATTATGGCAGCTTCATTATTAAATTACAGTGATCGATCTATACTATGGCTTTCAGGCTTGAACTGCGCTCTCTTCAATCTCCATAGCCCTTCATCCTCATTTATGTAGGTCTTCTAAGGTCCAAAACCACAAGCTGGCCTGCCCAAGATAGAATTCTCCGCCATGTATGGCTTGCAGAAACCTCTCTTCCTTATTTCCACATCACAAAGTACCTATTGTGCACATCATACCAGATGTGTACTCATAAAATTCCAGCGAGTTTTTTCCACTCTCCCAACAATGTCTCTCAATTTCTTCAATTATTTCTATAGTTAGATCCCAAGCTTCAGTTCCCTTGTACGTGTAAGGAAAGTCTGCCTTATGCTGAATACAAAAACTGCCGTTTCTTTCTTCTATAGCGTGATACTTCTGCCAGTACCGCCGATGAATGGCGATTGGCAGCGCTGAGACTTCTTTGGTGAAATGACGGGCTGGTGTTTCCCATTTAGGGTTTATTTTAGGAAGATCCACAGAGACCGATAATTTAGCGCTGCCATTGAGGGATGTCAGTGGAAACAGGATAGTGCGCTCGTTAGCCATCGACAAAAAGCAAGAATCTTCATGGCCCAGCCAGATCTAACGTTTCCTCAAACTGTAGAAGTTTTTGAGAGTATGGAGAAATTCTTTCCATACTGAAATGAGTTGCAATTTAGGGATAGAAGATGCATGAGCATCTCCAAGGGCTATAATCAGCTAGAGGCAGCCTTAAGCTGATACTCAGAGTTTGAGATTTGGGATAATACATCTCAAGAGACTGGAAGCGCATATTCAGCCAGACGCGAGAACATCAGGATCAGAGTTTGACACCAGGGTCCTAAGTTTAGTAATATCAGTTGTTTCAAGTACAGCCGTATCAGCGATCGCTCCGGTAACTTCGATGAATCTGCAGAAATTAGTAGGCCAGCTTCCTTGAGGTATGTCATTGCTCACTTACATTCGCTTACATACGAAATAAAGGGCCGTCGTGGTATTATAAAGGACCATTTTTCTGTCCTCTCTCATATGGAGAGCATTCTCTTCGCATCGCTAGTGCGAGCCCCATGAAGACCGTAGCCGGCGCATGTAGGGTTGACTTTCTGTCGTGGGGTCCTTGAACACATTGGTATCGTTTGATCTTCGATTACCACAGCCAGGATCACCGTCATTCCTCCTTTACGTGTATGGAGATAGTCGAAACCCTCCCTTGCAAAGCGAAAGATGGGTGCGATCAGGAACGAGGTAAGCATAGATAGCACAACGAATCTCAGTAGGTGTAGCTAGGAGTTTACATTGTTGTTGAGGATCAAATGCTTTATACATGTTGAGCGCTGTCTATGTCACGGCTCAAGAGATACAGGGCGGTCGAGGTGCAATGTGTTTAAGGTAACCGTAACTGGAGGTGAGGACGACAGGTAGGTTTTCCGGTTGCTGATAGGATGTTTAATGAGCTCACTGTGCCACAGCACCGCCACGCTCAGCCTGAAAGGAAAGACTGAGCTAAGTCTAAGAGCATTTTGGGGATGGAATAAGATAAAATCTCGAAGATCAAAGTTCAGACTACGTACAGCAAAAATGCAATGAGAAACAAGTGCGTACTGAATAGGGCCTAATTATAGAAATTAGTTGCCTTAACACTAAACGTGTAATTGCCTTATATTATCTTCCTTTGCTAAGGCAGATTCAATCGCACCTAGCTGTCGCGTGGCATAACCTGCGATATCAGGGTTACCCGTTCTGTGTGCTAACTCTTGAATTCTGTTCAAAGCTCCACTCCTTGTTGGGTCCCAGATTCCTTCTGAAATTACCTCATCTCTCTTCGCTGCACAGAACCTAAAGTAACGTATCGCCTCTAAAGGCCTGTGCAGTGATTCGTTAATGGATCCGAGCAGGAAAAATGTCAAAGAAACATACACGTTCCACTGTCGCTGTTGAGGCTGTTCTTGTGGCCCTTGACATTGCAGCACAGATACAATCAACTGACTGCAGATGGCTTCTGCCTCTTTGAAACGTCCTTTCTCTTGGAAGAGATATCGAATAGCAGTGTGCCACAGACAGATCCTTGCGTGGTCGAAAGGAATAAATTTCTGGTCAACTTGTCGAAGAATGGATTTAATTTCCATGCCGCTTTTGCCTTCATATAGATTGTAGAACTCCCCAGGCGTGGTGCGGGGCAAGCTAGCTTGGTTATAAGCATAGTAAGCCTTGATCAGGTCATTTCCCCCAGCCTTTTTCATCCATAGGTGGCGGCAGCAAGTATCGAAAGCAATGTATAAGTGTCCTGAAGTGTCCACAGGCAACCGGAGGATTTCTTTGAATATCTTTTTCCTTGGATCGTTGTCTTGTAGATCAAGCTCAGCCCAGTCGCAAAGCCCTCTAATTAACTCCGCCCGAACATCATATCTGCCAGATCTCTCGAGGATCAACACAATTGCCAGCAGGTCGGGTAATTGCCGATGGTGCTGGGTTTGCACAACCGCTCTAAGGAGAACAAATACAGCCCGTATTTTAACCCATCCGCTTTCTGCATCCCCGCTCTTGATACATTTCAATGCTGCACCATCATGTTGTGTAGCCTACTAAGATTTGCCAAGCCTGAAACAAGTGTATCGCTTCGACAATAGACACCTCGCTCTTCCATATTCCATATACCTTTGTCGAAGCAACTATCAAAATGGGCGCTAGTGTACCATAGTAGTCGCTGAAACGCCTTAAAGTACTCTAGATCGGATAATCGACTGAAAGTGAATGGAAGAGGGATGAATAACAGATCTTGCGAGCGAGCATTGGTTCCGGATTCGTTTGCTGGATTTTTTTTTTCGTATGCCATATCTTTCCACTTCACGGATGTCAAGAGGTATTCCATTCGAAAGAACCATACATTGATCGGGCCCATATCCAATTTCCTCCAACTTGGTCAGAACGAACCAGGGCTCGCGCCGTAGTTGTATTTGTAAATCCCCATTGTTTTTAACTCCGATTTCCACTGTGGAATACTGATGTATAAATAAGAATGGCAACCTTTCTAAACAAATTTAAACTTACGTTTTACCTAGATCCGGCTGTTGTTTCTCAATTATTTTTTGTACTTCATCTAATCTGCGTCTGTCGAGGACGTAAAGTTCAACAATGGCTTCATAAAAGCATCTCAGAATACTTGAGTGGGAGTAGGAGTTCATGGTAATACTACAATTGCTTTTAAGAACAGTCGACTTAGAGCCACAAAATGTGAAGAGAAAAGATGTAGTTGGGAATATCCACCATAGCTTATTTATCCTACATCATTTAAGGTGGCACACTCAATATGCATCAGATATTCAAACCTCTCGATGAAGACGCACTGCACGCATGGCGATGTCTACGGGCCTATGGTATACAAACACATGTACGGCTCCCAATCGTATTTTGTCTCAGCCCACCATCATTTTATGTCGGCGTCTGCAACGTTCCTCCATCAGCACGGACTAAAACTTTTGTTCGCTTAGAACCCTGTTATGTGACTTACTCAATATGATTGGATCATTTAGTAACGAATCAGACACGTACATGACCGGCTGTCCTTCAGTGCTCAAGTATTTTAGGAGGTCAGTTTACCCTTATTATTTAAATCCAAGCTTCATCTTTTACACTTACGCTTTGCTCATGCAACTCTGCTTAAGCATAATTTTCAACCTATCCATTGATTAAATTGGAGCTTCGTGTAACAAATTAGCAATATGGAGAGCGGTGCAACCCCACATTCAAAGCCTGCTTTATCCGGCTGGAGGAAATATGGAGATAAGGTCTGCAATGCTCTCAGTCGCAAAACTGTCAAATTTCTTGAGAAGCAGTAAGTTCACGAAAATCACTTATGAAGATTGAACAGTTTCATCTCATAGTTAGTCTCGGGGTTGACCTCATCATCGTGACCGGCCCTACTGGCACGGGTAAGTCTGCCTTTATCAAATCTATTACAGGGCACGATGTATACATCGCCTCGACACTTGAGTCTGGTAAGATTGCTCATGTGGAATATAAAGCAAAAATTCGTTGGCCACTCTAACAATTACAGGCACTCGACAAACTGCGCTTGTTCCGGCACTTATAGAAGGAAAGAAATATCTGTTCCTCGATATGCCTGGATTTGACGCTGCAGATCTTGACGGCTGGCATATATTCACTATGCTGACAACCTCCATGGCCACGATTGAACGATATGTCAAGTTTCGAGGACTTATATATGTCGATACATTTGAAAATGTCCGTGCTACAAAATCAGCGGACAAGATCTTGAAATGGGTGAACCAGTTCTGCGGCTCTGATTACATGGTCAATACGACCATTGTTACCACCAAGTGGGACGTGCAGGCTGATGATGTAGTGAGTGAAAAGCTCGACCGCTATGCAAATTGGACATAGGGACCTTTACTTCGACCCCTGATATTAAAGGGTGCAGCAACGTTCCACCATGGGCTCGTTCGAGAAGCCGACACTTGGAGAAAACTGTCTCTTCGAAGGCAATATGAAGAAAGGGCTGTGCATGCCAGGAACATGATTCATGATCGCTATGGAAAATCATCAGACATTATACCACAACTATACTAGGAGATCGCTCGAGGATGCTCAATTGAAAAAACATCGGCTGGAAGATGTCTTTTGGTGGGGGGCTCAAGTCAGACCCCGGAGGCCTCTCATTCCAGTTTCTCGCCTCAGCCGCCGACATGGTTCGAGTGGGCGAAAGAGACGAAATCATGGATAAGACTTCTTCTCAACGCAGTAGCGGTGTATCGAGGTGCAACAACACCCGGTGAAAGTATGAACGAAGAACTTTCGGACAGTGAATCAGAACCTGGTAGCATTTGGCAAGGCGGTGATTTTTTTGACGAGGATAGGGTGCATAATCTAGATATATATTCTGGAGGGTAGGAAGCGAACACATCGTCATCCGGATGTGTTATTTTATAGGTAGAATTCAGGCACAGGGTACTTAGACCTTCTTAGGTAGTACAATATACGCCTAGGATAATCAGTATAACGTAAACAATCACCAAGACGGTGATATCAGCAAGCCGGTCACTTCTTCTTGGCACAGCCAACATTACAGTACAGTAATAATGCCTCAAAAACACAACGTGATATTAACTGAGCAAGAAGTTAGAATCGAACTTGCTCTTCAGGTCCTACAGTCCGGCCAATTTCAAAGCCAAAGACGCGCTACTGCAGCCTTCAATATCAAACAACAGCGACTCTCTGACCGGCTCCAAGGAATTGCCTTTCGACCCAATACGCCATTAAACTACCAGAAACTTACTGCGACTGAAGATCAAAGAATTATCTAATATACACTCGATCTTGCCTATCGAGGATTTGCGCCCCGGCTCCGTGAGATGGCAGATGTAGTAGAAAAAGTACTAGCAGCGTGGGGTAGACAGCTAGAAGGCAAAAATTAGACTACAAGATTTATAACGCACTTGGATGAGCTGAGGATAAGCGTTCAATCGAGCAAAGAACCGGCAGTGAAAACTCTAGGTAGATCCTAAGGTAATTAACGCATGGTTTAAGCGCATTGAAGAGACCAAAGCCAAGTATAGTATCTACGATAACGATGTGCACAACTTTAATAAGATTAGCTTCTAGGCGGGTATTACTAGGTCAATAAAAGCCGTTACAAGCTCAGAGAGATGTACTCGGCCTAAGCTTATTCAGCTAGGCAATCGCGAGTATCTGCGCTGCTAGGTACGCAACCCTGACATTCATTATCTACAAACGGCTGATTTCTATCTCTACATAGTACTAGGAAGTAGATATTGTGGTGTAGCAGGACCGCACGTGATCAGGGAGGCTTAGGTCAGCAATGCGGCTCTGTGTGGGCACCGATAAAGGATCGGATGGAGTGGATAGCCACCGACACCAGCTCGCCATGTAGCTACTCAACCTATATACTTCAACTCATCTCATCTCTCGCCGACTGCGGGTCGCTACCTGCCTCCTACTTCTACGTCCATCTTAGTATGCCACAATATACTAAATAATTAGAAGCTTTCAGTCTTAAAGAACGGCTGGAAAAATAACTGACTTAGTCTAGAGCGGTTGAAGCATTTTAACGCTTATACAAAGGCACGTTAAGTGGGGTACTGGCTGCTTATTCGGTACGGCCACGAGAACTACTTTACCTAGGATTTTAAAGACTACCGCCTTCAAAACAAGACTGTTACTCTCTGCATATCACCTATTTATTATACACCCTCTAGCCACTTAATATATTTTATTTCTTGCTATTAAAGCGGAAGTACTTAGTACGTTGAAGGCACGTAGGCGCGTCTTTTATATTAATAAAGAATGTTTCCTTCTAGCTTTGGAGACGTGTTTTTTAGCGTATCTATAAATCCCCCGTGGTCGGAGCCCCAGTCTTCCTAACCTTCCTCCCTTGTTTTGTACTTATTGGTATTGCAGAGCTTGTGCTCATGCTGCGGACTGTGCTCCAGAGCTCGGTCGTGGACTTGGGATGGTCAGCGTTGCAGGTTTCCAAGAAGCACGTTGCTTCGCGCCATTGCGCATCGGCTGTTTGTGCCGAGGTAGAAGAATTCTCAGTTCTGTGGACGGTTCTCTGGCGTAATGCGGTATTTGGATCGCGTTTGAAGCGGGCGGGGCGTGGCGTGGCGGCGAGTGCAGGAAGGCGGTTGGTGCATCTCCAGGTTCGACGTGTGATCGCTGCAAACATGCGAGATCGACGATGGAGTTAGCATAGAGGCAGATGTATCGCAATATTTTGAAGGCGTGTATGGTGCAATGTTGGTGGTGATTATTGCACTGCAATCGCAGGTCTGAGGGTGTTGGTCCGATCGGCTTGGCCAGCGTTGTAGGGAGCAACAACCAACAACTCCCTCCCATTCAGACAAGGCCGAACCACGACCACGCCGCTCGAATCAGTAATACGCCCAGACAACGAGAGTTCGAGCACTGCATGCTATTAAGAGGCTTGTTTCGTACTTACTCTTCGCCGATTCCAAAAGTAACCGCCTGGTCACGCTCGAAACAAGGTTCGCGTCCTTGCCTAGGCGCGACGAACCAATCCGCTGTACAATAGATCATGTTTCCCTTGACGACTAACTAGACTGCAAATGTTCAGCTCTCTAAATGGAAGACTTACAACAGGCTTTCTGGGTTAATGGGGGCTAATGACGATCATACCGCGGACTCTCTTCGAGGCTTTCGCTTCAATTGGGGTGACTACATCGCAGTCTCATATGTCTGGACTGTAGAAGTTTTAAAAACCGCATTATTATCAGCTGGAAGAGCGTGCTCATTACAATGAATCTAGAGGCAGCGCTCCGCTCGATTTGTTCCCCTCCAGTCTTCTCAAATCCCTGCACACAACCAAAGGTGTGGATGGGTACCGTATGCATCAACCAAGCCGACCTGAACGAGGTAGCCTTGGAGATCCAACGTATGCGAAAGATATTTGAGGACGCACACCACGTCATCGCTTTGCTCGACGAGGAATGGGAAAATGACAAGATGGTAGCGGAAATTACACATAAATCAACTGCGATTTTTAGGAGAGGCATCAAAATTGACCAGGATGGCATCGATACGAATCGGTTGTCGGACGGGGACTATATTAAGCTAGGGAAGACTTGCAAGGCATCGCTGAAGCTACTGCAGAACCCTGACTCCTACTGTGCCGGTGCACGAGGTGTCACCTCGGGTTTGGTCGAACTTTTCTTATGGTGTGGTGGAGGGGGTAATGGCAGTAGAAATAGTTAGGTAGTTAGTTAGGACTCGGACAATCAGTCTTCACTCGGACAATCTCGGACTACTAGCTAGGAATTTAGAGATCAACATCTAGATATCTAGTTTCAAGTCAATTATCAGTTTTCCTTAGTACTATTACCACCTTACTCAACTACTTCAATCTTATCAACACTTCAGAAACTAAGGCTTGTCACGTAGCTATTTACTCAGTATTCGGCTGAGTTGAGATATCATGCTCCACGCAACAGCACACTACCAGCATATTAATATATACAGACCTCATATTTAAAACAAGAAGCAACTCTAAGAAAACAAAATTATCTCTATTTCTTTAACGATTAATCGATACTAAATGCTATTAAGAGCTAGTTATGATCAAAGACTTGCGAAGCACTCAAAATGAAAAATATAAGTGAGTGTTGTAGCATACTGGGATGCTTGTAGAAGTAGGGGGCAGGTGCCGACCCGCAATCGGTGAGATGAGTAGAATATACTGAGTTGGGAGCTACATGACGAGTCGGTGCCTTCATGCCTATCCGACCTCTTTCGGAGCCCCCTGCAAAGCCGCAAAGCTGACCTAACGCTCCCCGATCACGTGCATATCCTACTACACCACAGTGTCAATCAGGTTGGTGGCCAGGTTAACAATATTTCGAGGCTTTTACGTCAGCGTGCCGAAAGTACGTTAAATAGAAAGTGCCATATAGTCCCGTTTGAGTGTTGATTCTGGAGCTCATAGGTAGCTATAATTCAAGACCTCCTCGAACGCGGTTTGGAATTGCTGACCAATGCTGAGATGCTGAATAAGATGCATCAACAAAGTAGAGTTCAAAACAACTATGGTAGATGGGTCGTGTTGAACAGACGGTTGCCAGTGTCCGTCGTTCCACTTCCAGTGAACTTCGTATCAGAAACGCGGAGCGCAACGATACACACGTGCCCATCGGCGGAGAGTGCTTTGTACATTGCGCTGGTCTTGCACAGGGACTGGGCTTGTATTACGCCAGCAACGATAAAAATCCGGATAGTTGGATGAATTTGGCGAATAGACTCAACAAACTCTATGACAGATTTTCCAGTATTTACTACCGAATCTACGAGCACGACTTGGGTTTGGTCTTGCAAGTGGTGGAGCTTGAGGTCCCCTGGGTCTTTCACGTGGACATACATGGCACGAGGAAGTGCCTCACTCACGCCGGATGCCATTGGATCTCCGCCGCGCATTAAGGCCACAATTGTTGTTGCCTTTTCATTGGAAAGCTTAAAGCCGGTTGTATGGTGCCCAAGCACATGTGCGATAGGATGTGGCTCAAGGCCAATGATGGGAGCTAGTTGCTCGTACGCCAGGTACCGACCGGCTTCCCTGTGAGCCTCTCGTAACTTTGGACCAGAATTGACTGCATCTCGCATAGGTGTTGCCAACAACTTTGATGCTGTATCAGTCGCTACGAAAATTGGGAGTGACCTGCGCTGGCTTTTCCAGCTCAACAATTTGTTGACGAAATCGATCCTCGTTACATCAATTACTGGCAGCCTGTCGATGTCTAGCCGAGGTGGGACGGTTCTAGGTAGGACGATTTGGCGTGCCTGAAGACCTTCATCCATGGCGCGGGTAAGCGCGGCTTCCATCGATTTGCTCCTCGTGTGCTCGTCGACGACTACGACAAACGCCTGGTCCGCCAATTTCAGCATCTCGAGGTCTAGCGGGCTATCTCCAAACGCCCATACTTGCTTCTGATGATTTATTTGCAAGCGAGAAACGACCGAAGCCTTTATTGCAGCTGTGACTACTAGCCCATCTGTAATTCGCCCTCCTGCAATGATTTTTACCGATTTCTGGAGTTTCGCGTTTTCGAGAACGATCTCCCAAACTCGACGAAGACCACAGCTCACAATTATGACATCTACAGACGGTATTTCTGACACAAGTTGTAGCAAAGACGAAAATTCAGGATGCATGACTGTGGCTAAGGCCACCTGCTGGCAGAGATCCTCGTACATCTCATCACATGCAACCTCTTCATACAAAAGGGTGGCTTGCCGAAAACCAGCGTATGTGTATCCCAGAGGGCTACTGAATAACTTCTTCAGTGGAAGCTGAGTTCCTTTCTCGTCCTGATTGGCTTGCACTTTCTCCCAGAATAATGCGCCCGTATCGTGACAGGTAAGAGTCTTGTCTCCGTCAAAGACCATCACTGTCTCCGCTCGGCTAAGTTGTGCAAAGACGGCTTGGTCGAGTTGTTGATTAGCAACATTCCGATTGTGATTCTCATTGTGAAGGTCGAAGTCGCGCGCTATTGTTTGTACCAATTTGCGCGAGATTTGATCTTCGTTGACGACAGACAGGAGTATGTTGTGCTCATGGCACAGAGATCGCAATTGAGTTATCTCAGCTTGCTGCCACTGAGAGAGTTCCTCGATCTGGAGTGGCTGCCTTTGCCTCGCAGTGTCGTCCCGGCAGCGTCGCTCTACGATATCAGGCGACACTTTTATGTATATGATATGCGTATACGTGTCCAGATCGCCCTCAGTACAGACAACGTATTCAGGTGCGTTACCTTTACGCCAGAACATAAAGTGGCCAGTGACCAGTGCGGTCTTTCCGCTTTCACAGCATTCTTTGTGAATCTTCGCGATAGCAAGTTCCCGAACGTTTCTTTTGCTTTTTTCGTCTAGTCGCTGGAACCCGTTCAGACCATCAGATACCATACCAGCAATAACTTCAGAGCCTTCGTAGAAGGCAAAGCGTTCTGGGCCTAGGCTCTCTCTCAATGCATTCAATAATGTCGTTTTCCCCGATCCAGAAATACCGTAGAGGCCGATGATTTTCGTTTCGTTCATGGTTGCAAGGTCATCTGTGCACACACTGTTGCATCCTACAAAGTTCATGTTGCCAATAGGGAAACTTTTGTGGAGTGAGCCGTAAAGTTGGGAACTTGTTCAGATATAACTTTACGAGGGCTAAAAACCGCTGTTTCAACTTTTGAAGCAGTATAGAGAATAGCAGTGACCTTGACAGAAGCGCATCAGGCCTTATATCTTCAATCAATCGAGTCCCGACAGTGTGGTTGACTCTCGATTGCTTCGATTCTCTAATTTTAAATATTTGTAATTTCCGGAGACTGCGGTGAAACCCTCTCACCGCATTTAGTCCATGCGTTTGTCAAAGGAGTGGCCATATCCGTCGCACATTGTAGCAAACCTCCTTGAAAATAACTGGGCCAATATTGTAACGTATCACAACGTCGAGAAGTTTTTAATCTCTTGGAGGATTTACAACTTCACATACAGCAGTATAGTGGCGATTGCAAGCGGCTACACGGTAGAAGCCCCAACGTAAGGTGCACTTGACCACCATGTAGCTACACACATGGAGGTTGCACCAGAAGCGGGGAGATTGCAGGGTTCTGACAGGATGCCCATCATGTTGGGTCCGAAGTGTTGAGAAAAGGACGTCTGATGTCTCGCTGAGTCTGTGCAACGTAGTGCGAGTGCCCTAACGTTCTCGTAGCTCCTCCCGAAGCCGATCTCGATGCCACGAAGGACGCATTTGCGGAGCGAGGTTTAGCACCCTGAGACAGTAATATAAGAGCACGGCGGGATGAAAATCTTGGGCTATGACCGCGAATTAGCAGATGGCTATGTGGTACTCAAGAAAAGTGGATGCAACGGTTCCAGGATTGGGGTTGAAAACATGCAAGTATGATTCATTTTCTTGTAGAGCACTATTTTGTGTGTTATGACTGGCTATGAAGAAGTTTGCTAGCGCCCTTGCATAGCGCTGTGTCATTCATTTTCTCGCCCTCGCGCACATTGAAACTCGTGTAACTACATATGCTTATCTACGCATTGACTAAAAGCCAGTTTCTGATAACCATGTTGCAACGCATATGTCACAACCAGAGGTAGTTGGAACAGCCAAAATTGACTTCGCTTCGCATTGGGATGACATAGTATTCCGACAGCGCAAATTCTGATTCTCTAATATGAATAGCTTAAAGTCTTTGAACTTCTTGAATTATAACATTCCATCTTAAACTTATTGTTTTTGGGCATAAATAACGCTTTCGTGTGTATTCAAGCAACGTCTCCATATAACATACTTATTAGCACTGAGTGTAACAAGCGTAAAACGGTGATATATCAGTCTATGATACAACGTGTGTGTGCACAGCCTCCGATCCTTAAATATATTTTTAATCACGAGCTTCTCGGCAGATCCCCCGTTTGCAACCTTCGCAAAGGTGGACTTTGTGTGGCGGGCCCTTTTTAACGCCGTAATGCGGTTGCTCTTGCGCGACACCCGCCCATTTCATCAGTCTGTATGCAACACGATCGATGTATGATGTCTCGTCTATGACCAAGTCGCCCAGATAATTGCAATTTTTGCAGCGCTGTTTGAAGACCACAGCGTTGTACTTGTCGTCGGAATACCTCCGTATCAATATGGCGATTTTCCCGCTGCTCCAAGCATTGGCAGTGCAGGAATGATTGCGACAAATGAATTTGCCCATGACGTAAGTTGAGTAGCTTTTTTCGACCCCTTCGTCGCTATCATTGTCGTAGAATTTTATTGAGCTCAGATGACCGGAAGTCGCATTAAGAACATCCTGGTGGAGTGACGAATACATGCGAGAACTACTTGCAAACCCCTTGGGCTTAGAACGTTTTCTTCGGGCCATTGATATTCACGAGAAAACTGGTATAGGCGAAGATGTTGAGTACAGTAAAACGAGACTGTTAGAGGATGGGTATAGCAGCGAGTTGGAGTAGCAATAGTAGGGGGAGGAAAGGGTATAGATTAAGGGCTGCCTCGTGCTAGGTAGGGAAGGGCCCTTTACTTGTACCTGGCGGGGTAACGCTAGGGTAGCGCCGGGGGCGTTGGGGTTCTGCCGACATGCCTATTGGTATCACGTGCAGGTATTCTTCACCTGTTAGTGGTAGCCCCTTATAGAGACAATGCAAAATTACCAGACATTGCGCATACGGCTTATCGCAAATACATATATAGATGATTGTGATAATTGAGAGGCAGCTATAATTCTCGAATACTCTCGATGAAACGAATACTGAATACCCGTCAATTGCAGAATGAGCCCATTCCTGATAAATGTAAGGCATTTCACTAATTAATTTGCCACTATGCGGCTCATTGTCAAGGCTATTTCTCCAGGTCCCCAATCTGTCCAATACACGCCCCTGAAGTCCACTACTCTCAGAAAATGACCCTTTTCTGTAGCCCCGAAATTCCGGTCATCTCGGATATGCGTTTAGCTATATCCAGGAGGCCTTAGATACTTAGCAAAGCCTTCGGGACGTCTCGGAGTTGTGTTGAATCGAATTCCTCAATTGCGAATTTAGGCTCATTTCTCAGACGAAATGTGGATAGCGCAATCACAGCTGGTTCGATAGCTTCGCTCAGCCTTCTCAGTAGCAAACCTTGGCCCTGATTCACTAGTTCCGAGAACAAAGGGAATTGTTCTTCCTTCATATCAAGTAAGCTGATGAGGTCAGTAAAATTACGAATGGATGTTAAGCTACAGTACACTCACATTGAATCCGTCAAAGCAGATCCAGAGAATGATGGCCCTGATGGGATAAGTGCCAGTATACCGAAACCGAAAAAATTGACTAATCCTTGCAAACGCTTAGCTAGCTTCCGAATCCGCTTTACTTTACGGCGGACTGTGCCGAATTCCTTCGAGCCTGAGTTCAGATCTGGCCTGATCTTGAACATCTGTTCGTCTATCAGAGCCGCCTCACGTAACAGCTTCGGATTTCCCTTTCGTGCACTGCTGCCTGTACCGATCGTCTCTGGAGTCTCGATGAATAAATTGACACTGCGCAAACTGCTGTGCGATTGTTCATCTTGTAAGAGTTTGACAGCATAATACCGCCTTATGAGTACGCAGTTCGCTTCTTCGCTATCAAGACGACATATGGTGTTGAATACCTCTGCAGCGGTTTGGGAAGTCACTTCGGTTTCAGGTATTGAACTTCGCGCGTCTCTGGCAATGTGCAGTTGTTCGCTGAAATCAACTATGGTCTTCCAGCTGCCAATCGCCAAGTATAAGAAATGGAATAGTATGGATTGTTCATCCAACAGGCTCATCTCAGGATGCTTCAAGAAACTTTCTGGATCAATCTGATTAACTTGCGATCTATCAGTAAGTTTCCGTTGTTCCTCATGGAGAAGTTCGGTGTAGGCCAAGCGCACTTGCTTGTTGCTATCTCGACGTCGCTTCCTTTTGACGCCAGCCACAATCATCTGTTGTAAAAATCCATTAGCATTAGTATTATTTTGATATGTTGTCCCTCTATCTCGATCTTCTGGCTCCCTCGGATGACCATCAACTGCTTGGTTCGTTCGTGGCGTTGTTCTGAAATTTTCTGGCAACATCGTATTTGCGTTTGGTAACAAGCACTGCGAACTCGAACTCGGTGGGTGGTCTTAAATAACTTTAGTTGAATTTTGCGCCATCATTCAGAGATAAAATACCTTGGAAGCAACCTGATGAAGTTTCTCGGACTTCCAGCATACAATCTTGACTGAAAGGACCGAATCCATTGAGGTGTGTTTCTCCGGGCCAGTAAAACCCCACAGAATTGATATCACCCACCTCATCGCTAATTCGAAAACCCAAAATTTCGTTATCTGGCAAAGACTGAATTGTGGCATCCTGCAGGCTATTTTCCTGGACTTGGTGGCTTCCGCATCCATCTGTCCTAGAACTTGGCTCAGTCGGAGCCGCGTGCATATGGCGCAACACATCCGAAATCGTGTCCCGAATTTCGTTAGCCCTTTTCCCTTGTTTTTCACAGTCGAGCCAGATGGCCCCGAATATGGCACTAAGAGCACTCTCGAGCACTGCTGTGGATGGTGACTGATTCCCTTGTCGAACGCTCTGCTTGATGTATGATTCAATTTCTAGTTCTTTGCACATTCTTGCTCGCCCTTTCTTAGTATCCCACCAGTGCTCGCGGGCATTGGCGTTGCCTAGAATGATAAATATTAGCGTCGTTCTGAAGGTCTCGGTCCGCTTACTCATGCTTAGTTTCTCAATCAGGATGGCATTGTAAGTCTCGGTCATTTCTATCGCCAAAAGTCCAATACGAGCCATGCCCCTATTACCGTCGGATACTAGGAGATCATCCTCTCTTTCCCTGTGTGCTGCTTCGAGAGCCAAGTCAAGGAGTTGCGCATCGGCGAAATGATACCCAATCTTGTCCTCCACAAACTGTATCATGGTTGGGAACATAGCAACGAAAAATCGATCATCAAGAGACTGGAGTATCGTTGACTCTGAACGATAATATTAATTAGGGCAATATTTGCGGCCCGGCACGGAATGACCTACCCCACAAGGGCCAAACAAATCCCCTAGTTCTAACACATATCGACATCAATAATTTGGCTCTGTTACATGCTGTCATCTCCACATAACAGCCGGTGTGATCTAGAGCCGTAATTCGCCAAACTTTGGCAGGGATGCGCTCCGCCATGCGAAGGCATCGTGCTGCAGCTCAATATAGGTTGTTACGAAACTCGAAGTTCGCAACATACTCGAAACAGTATAGTGCGATTGCTATGACTCATAAAATTACAAATTGTACTGACGTACATGGCAAGCGAGCGCCGCACCCCTTTTTCAACATTTTTACCTTAATAACCACTTAATAGAATTCTCGAATTTTTTTTTATATAGACCCGCATATATATTAATGTAAGGATACTTAGATATTAGAGTATTAACTTAGGTAAGTTGAAAGTTAATAAAGAAAAAGTAAAAGTTTTCTACTTTCTAGCCTCTGGCATTAGAAATATCAATACTAAAGCTCAGATCTTTTCGAGTCTTCGTATTAATATAAATATAGGTCTATACTGAAACAAACTTAGAGAATTCTATTAAGATAAAAATGTTGATTTTCTTAGTAAAAAGGGGTGCGGCGCTCGCCTGTCATGTACGTTACGAAGGGCTGCCTACAGAATCTGATTCGAATGAGGTCTCCGAGATTAAAACCTGTTAACTCATAGGTTGCAAGCGCGGTCGTCTCATCGTGCAAAGAGGTTGTAATAGGGGGGTTAGGCCTAGTTGATTAGGCCATATTTACGAGCACGTTGTGGGATTTTAGGATAGTGTTATTCTTCCTTCCCCCCAAAAGGGATATATAGTCTGGGACAACCTTGGGCTATTTTACATCAATCTCGAGTAAATTCTACTGGCGATTAGTCACAATTTGCCCCTAATAGAATGAATTTGTCGCTCGACCTATTTGTTGATCATCAGTGAATGGAGATTCTTAGATCGATGAGTCAAGGTAAAGTGCTGTTGTGAGACGAGCTACAAAGAGTACTCCGGATTTGGGCGAAGTCCTGGTAATTTGGGCGCTACCAGCATTGTGAAATACTTGGTTACACAGTATAAATGATGTGTACTGCTAGATAATCCAGTGAAGCCACAACAATGGGAAGTACCTTGTACTACGCCAAAGCCTGCGCAATATGGTCTACAACCGTAAGTATATTGTAATCACGTCCCGCAAAGCTGAACAGGCCACAATCGATCTGGCAAGGGATGCTCAGCGATCAGTAGTACCCAGCAACACTAAGCAAGACAAGATGCGCGAGTATATAGTCTTAGAACGATGTTATTGGGACATCATATTTAACCTCGCTAATCTCTTTCGAGATTAGTTACTAAAGCAATATATTGGTTACTACATGCTTTGATCGATATATCGCAACCTCCTTACTACAACCACCCGCTACTCGTTGTTCTTGGACACTCTACAAAAACCAACTTTTGCACCCGCCTACACTAGAAGTTTTATATTGTTACTACTAGGAAGGTCTTAATAAGTATAAAGGACCTAATATTTCCCAAATTTAATAACTAAATATGAACGATCTAAAGTATTATGTTTATTCCTTAACGTCCCTTGTATTATTAAATATATCTTGAATATATGTACTAATTACACTTGTTGAATCGTAATAAACTCTACCGATAGATTGTTTTGATTATGTTTCATGGACTTAGCCTTCTCATTCATGGTCGACTGAGATTCCTTGTAGTGGATTGAAACGGTTGTTGAAATATGCTCATTTGGTTCACTGAAAGTTGTGTCTTCTGGCCTCCGTCTTGCTGCATGCCTCTCGCCTTGAGCGCGTATCCACGACGGTAATCCCATTCGTGAATTTTTGGTTTGCTTTTCAGAAGATGAATCCATCCACAATTGTACTCTTCCGAGGATGTTTTGAATGAAAGCTATGTTCTTCACCAGCTTGGGGATAGAAGGTACGCAAAGGACGAGAAAACCAGCCGTCATCTCGCCCATTCCAGAAAGCGCGAAGGACGAAACAGCATATGTCTTATTGGGGGATTTCATAAAGGGGATCGAGTACACGACACGTAGTGCCCCGCATATACAACCACTGTGAACTGTAAGTCATTTTTGGTATTGCAAGCTCGGTCGACTTACAAAACTCCAACCGCAAACAATAGGGATATTGCGACCTTTTTCCTCGTCGAAAGTTGAAGTTTCCAGATGATTCTTTGAGGCATGCTTAACATGACCAAGTCGAGAATGAAGTTAAAGACACTGGAAGCAACATTGACGGCGAATATGTTCACGCATGTGCCTTCTTTCAACTGATTCCAGATCTTGGATCTTGGCGTACAGGCAAATATCATTACGAAAATCGTAGTAGTGTAAAAGACGAAGTTCACGACAATATTGGCAATGCATGCCCAATAAAAACCACCACGAATGCCTTGGGATCCTGCAAAGATGTGGATCCAGTCAAGGAAAATGGCAACTTTCAGCAGTAATAGAGCGACACCGTAGAGAATGCAAGCTACATTAATGTTCTGGATAAGTTAGAGTTGCATCTATTTGGGAACAATGCGCCTCACTTTGAAAAATGGCTTCAGATCTTTCACACGCACATTCCATTGATTGACAAAGCTTCCAGGATGGAGATAGCAAACCCACACGGTATAGATAAAGCCTGCGTAGATGGCCTAGATAATAGTTATTAGATAGGGCCAAGTGATTTATACTCGCTCTCTTACCAATGCAGCTATCATGAAGACTGAATATTATTAGAAATGCCTGTAGCCAATTCTAGGATACTTACAGTCTTCAAGCCTGAATTTTTTGACGCAGGAAATCCTAGCCCACGTTCTCAGCAGGACGACGATGGTAGAAACGCATATGCTTAGAAGCAGGACGCTATAGCACAACGCATTCCCATTTGGTGGATTATCAAAATTAGGCACCACGCCTAGGGGAGGCTTAAGGGCTGGTCCATTCAAGAACTTTTCTTGCTGAGCAGGGGTGAGTGAATGGTATAGAGCCTCCATTATAGAATACGCTTCGAGATAGTTATCACCGAAACTAATCGAAAGTAGAAGTATCAGCGAAATCGCAAGCTCTGGGGTAGAAGATCTAATTTATATCGTTGCCAGCATCCGCTACCTGGAAACGTGATGTCGTCAGTATATCATTATGGTGGATGAGCAAGCAGACGAGGAATAGGGGCGACAGCATCCCTGCACCAATTGGAGATTTTCATATCTCGGCTAGGCCCATGATGTCTATTTTGAGACGGAATTGCAGGTGTTCAATACCGACTTCCTGCATGCCGACAATGCCACGTTCCATGCAGTGAGCATTGCAGCAAAGTTCTCCGACATACCCGAGCCTATCAAAAATGTCGTACGTGATGTTGGCTCCATGTATTACGATGCGCTGCAGTAAATGAGTATTGACATCCTGATTTATAACCTGCCTGCATCAGCATGTGCATTTTCTGACTTTGGGAGCAGTCGATCCCCGTACGATAACCTCATAAAGCAACAACTGGCTGCGTTTATGAAGCATTAACGTTGAAGAGAGATCCTCAGCAGAATCGGAAAAACTGTAAACTATAGCTAGATAGTTTGTGCAATAACTAGGGCTTCTGACCTCCCCACATGAGTGTGACTAGATCGCAATATATCTGAGAATATTTCCTCAAATAATTACAGTGAGACGTATTGTCTAGGATGACCTCCTTCACCTCTTAGTGCTGCTTCCTCGCAATCTCTGCATGCGCAACGACGCCATGCCAATCTGTCTGCTTGCCAGCCTTAGAAGCAACATAACAAATCAAATTGCTGTTGATTAACTACTCGTCCAAGATTGCTTTTCGCCAAAAGCTCTTTGGATGCTCATATCTTCCCATTGTGACGAACACGAAGAGGTAGATCAACAAGGTATGAACTATTAATGCTGCAGCGATATTCTTGGGGAAGCATTGCGGGAACGAATACATGGAGGAATTGTAGGTTTTCCGGTACCCCACGCGAGTTGGCGCGTTGTCACAGATTAGCCCGATAAGAGGTGTGGGCGCGTTTAGCTTGCTGTTTAGATCGCCCAATAGGTGGGTCGCTGAGTTGGTACCGTCATTTAAGAAGATATAAAGGAGGATTTTCGGTTTGACCTAGGTATGTTTGCCTTGTTCTAGCAAACTGGGAACTGCCTTCATACCCGGGTTGATCGCTTTTGCTGTTTTTTGTATGGGCTGACCATACTACTTACCCCAGACTTAAGCAATAGGGTGATCGAAACTGACGTTGCTTTCTTGCGGAACTCCGTGTATTTCGCGATATACTTGTCAGCAGCTCCCACCCAGGTTCCAAGGATGGCGAACTAGCTGGTCTCGGCATTTGTCGGACTATATAGCAGGATCAGGTGTAAGCTTATAAAAGCCATCGAGTTTCACAATTGATAACTATGATAAGATGTTTTTAAGGCCGCGGAACTCAAGAACGTCGTGCTCAATCGTGCTTCAACGTTACTGGCAGCGCGAGGTATGAATTTATCGCAGACGGTCGAAAACAATAGCATAATCAACTCCGGTAACTTAGCACGCTAAATTTTGCTGAGCGTGTCCGTTGTCTTGGTTTTGTGGCGTGTACTGAGCGCAGATATCGGCAATTGAAACCTTGATAACCCCGAGCTCGGGACTCAATGGATAAGTCTGACCACGACTTTTCAGGCTGCCCAATGACGAGTTAACATGTTCATCTGATTTGTTTCTCAAGTTGCTTTTAGCTGAACTATGAAAGCCTAGATAAGGCAAGTGTCAGGCAAATTCATTGCCCCAGGCCCCCAAGCATCCCCGTTGCACCTTGACAAACGGATTATTTTAGGGATAGTCCCGGATTTGTACACCATGAACCCCTCTTGCCAACATCTATCCAGATATTTGAACTAATACTTATTCAAGTAAGTTATATTCAGATTCAGATTGACAAAGTACACACATATCGGGAAATCTCCCGAAAGCGGTTATTATGTATGTTCAATGGAAAGATGATCCCGTCTTCACCCCTATCGAATTGAAGTAGACATAGACAGTATACGATATGGACAGTCTCAGCGACCGCAGGTACGAGGAGCGCAATTATCGATCGCAGCATCCCACTATATTATACCAATTACTCGATCACGGAGAAGTATTGAAAAGATGCGGTTGACTGGATCATACTCATCCAGATATATAGTAACCTTCGGAAAGTGTTCTGCGCTCTGGTATTTACGGGACCCCGTTTCGAAGACGACGTTTCCGAGCAGTTGTTCGCCACCGTATCTGAAACCCACAAGTTTTCAAGGATTGAGTAGAGTTAGAAGAAGAGCTGAAAAACGAGCATTGTGCATTGCATCTAAATTCCTTGACTACGCTGAGTTATCTTGTTCTTTCATTACAATGACGGAGAACTAATAGGGCTATTCATCGTACCATAGCCGTGCACCAAGTTGCAGAGTAGACTTATCGCCATGAAACCTCTTTTGAATCCAACACAACATACCATCTTTGAAATAGTTTGCTTCAAAGTACCCAATTTCCTCCGGTGCAATCGTGTTGTGTCAGACTGCATGCCCGTGAATGTCAAGTTAGATTAATTTGACCAAGTTTGTTTTTTAAAAGCTGGCTCATCAATAACGTAGACCACTTGCCTGTCTTATGGTGACACATTAAAGAGATGTTGGTACTCTTCATAGTTGAGCTGTTGACGAACGTCAGAAATATAGTCTTGTTCCAGGTCACCTCCGTAGTAGACAACGGCATCTGGGAGCAGTGGCAGACACAAGAACACCTTTTCCCAGTCCCAGCCGTAGCCTCTATACATATTTTCATTGTCGAGAACAAGTAGGCCATCTGAACTCTCATTCTTTTGCAAATCAGCTTCAATGATTTTCTCGTATGCAAGTTTAAGATCAGTCGCGTAGCAATTGCGGATCCAGACTAGGTTATTCTGGCGAGACGCCGTAAGCTGAGAGAGATTGCGTTCCTTGATCGTCTGATACGGAGCCAGGACACGATTGATCTACTCCTGTGTTGGTAGGTACGGTGCGTTCGGGGGTGGTGGGTCACCTGGAAAATGAACTACCCAATATGGCTCAAGGCAGTTCTCGCATTAGCAGACTTTTCTTCAAGCATGCTTTGACCTCTCTGTTCATCCGAGGATTCTACACACCAGGAAAACATTCAAGGCAACTTACATTACAAGTGACATGACTCATAGACAACCACTTCCTGGCAAGCGTATTCCATTGCTCATGGTCTTGCTGCAAAGGCTTGGCGTAGTCTCAATGCAGCTATCATGATCCTCAGTATACCAAAATCGGCAATCACAGTAGTTGTGAGCTTGCCACAATAAAACGATCAAACGGCAAGCTACCATATTCAGCTCTTGGATTGAGTTCAGAGTCCATGACCTTAGCCTGGTCATGCTGCAGATTTGATTTCCTTTAGTCCGAAATATAGCAAGTGGAAAGTCACGACAACCGACAATCGAGAACAACCGGGTTGAAGAAATGTTGAAGGAATCGCAACTAGGTTACGTATCAATGGTCTAAACAAGGTAGGGGTGGGAGCCGCCGCCCTGGTGAACGAGTAGCTGGGACTAGCCTCGTACGTGCCTCGTCCCGAGTTTCGCTTTGCCTGGTGCATACATAGCCACTCACCCATTCCATCCGCCGAAGTAACTTGGCCAAAGGCGGCAGGTACGACAAATTGCAGGCGATAGACGCCCTAGGCATGCATGTCAAATACATTTACACGAGTAATAACGACTATGCGCGTGATACTGCCCTGCTGGACAGGCGACCTACCCTTCTTGTAGATATTGGGCCTTTGATAATGCAAGGTCATATTGCGGTTAAAGATCACTTATATAGGTAAGATTGCTATCGTCTGTGTAAGCATATCAGTCTGTTCGAGCTCACATTTAGTAAATCATATCCATACTTGTATTTCGGTAATCATACCAAGGTAGTGAAAGGATCGGATATACTGTGGAAAGCCCTACCCCAAATTCTAAAGATAATTGCATGAAAGTAGCTCTCTTATCACGCGATTATCTTCATGTTGTATGGACACCTTGCACCCTCCCCTTGCCCTTCCTTAACGTCCACGCCCACAGCCCATCTACGATCGCAATGTCAAAGAGCGAGAATACCAAACTCCCCCCAAACACCAAACTGTGATACGTCCACGCATCCCTCGGATTTAAGTTCGCTACCTGGCACACAATAGCCCACGGCAACACATATAATAGGTTCGACACTAGCGATTGATACAAATACCACAGTGGGCGTGTAGCGAGCAAGATGGTAGCAAGCTGTGTCGACACGGCGTAGAAAATGTAGCACCAGTCGATCGTGCGCCACATGTTTGCTGCGATGTCTGCTACAGTGTCGGATCCAGAGAGGTAGCGAGCAAAGGGACGCGCACCGAGGAAGGACATTAGAATGCACAAAGGAATCTCAACAACTAGGGCTATGCAGACTGAGTAGAGAGCCCAGCGCATGATGGCAAATAGCTGCGTCCACGTAACATAGGGTTTGATAGTGTCCATGTCGGTAAAATTAAATAATCCTTTCCAGTTCCTTTGTTCTCGGCTCTCAGGGATGTTGAGACTCTTCCGGTATGAGCCCCAAGAGTGTCCGATGAAGGCGGACGTTGTAGCTTCGAGTGCTTGCACAGGGACCATGATCAGACCCCAGCGAATGGTGGAGAAGACGCCCCAAGCCGTCGCATAATCGCTACCCATTTCTACGATACCGTGAACCAACCACAGATATAGAGCATTCCGGATGGCGGATTCGATGAAGAAGAGTGACCCTGGCTTAAAGAGTATCAGGAGCGCGGAAAGCGACGGTGTCATCTTTTCATTTGAAGTATCCCTGTGCACCACTGACTTCGAGGCCCAGCTAGTAGTGTAGATAAAATATAACAGACCGGCAAATGCAGAAACAAGATTACAGGCAAGTTGTATACCGGCTTGCATATTGACGGTTGGATTGATACCACCAACATGGAACTTGGAGATGAGAAGGAGGTCAAGAATGATGTTGACAGCGAACTTGGTGGAGCTGATGATGAGAGGCACGTCCGGTTTGTCCAGCGCACGAGTTGATACGTTCACCGAGTACTCGATCGTAGAGCTGAAGGCTGAGAATGCAGATATGCGGACATATGTTACGCTCGCTGCTCGAACTTCTACCGGGACGAATCCTTGGGCAAAAGTTGAGGCCCCAGCCACGAATGCGATACTTATGATGAGCCCGAGGATAGATTGGAAAAGAATCAACGTGTGGGTGAGTTGTAAGCGCGCCCGGAGTGCACGTGAAGCCTTATCGCCAATGATAAGCCAGGCAGCGCGAGGGAGACCTTCGTTGAGAACTTCGACGACAACGCTGATGTAAGTATAGGAATCGGTGGTGACAACCATGGAAGAGTCGATGTTGGCCACCCATAGCTTGGAGAGAGTGGAGTAGAGAGCCGGGAGGATGAAAGAGGCTACATTGAACAGGAGTGCTCCAGTATATCTAGCAGAATGTCAGTTAAGAAAATATCTCTCCCCGGTACCATGTGCCTGTTTGCTTGCTTTCGCGCTGGTATGGGTATAGGAGGCGCGGGATTGTTCGAACTTTTGAATCTAATACACTCTTGTTTGTATATGTCGCAAGGTATCCAAAGAACACCTAGCATATTGCAAAAATGAGTTGGGGTTGTGCACTTACGTATCGCGCTTCAGGCTCGGCTTCATATCCGCTCTGACTTGCTTCTTCCAATCAACCCGCTCTTCCTCTCCATCTCCCTCATCTCTCGTCGTTGCGCCTACAGGTTGCTCTACCGAATCAGAGACGCGTGTCACACCGTCGTGCTTTGAAGGGATCATGTGATATTGGTAGCGGTTATAAGGTCGCGATGAGTTTGACGAAGCCACGACTTTGACGTATACGAAAAGCTTTTCGGTGAGCAAGCAGCAAGCAGGTGATGTGGCAAATCGCAAACGCCAATGCTATTCAAAATCGATTACGTGGTGGCTTACTTTATGGCGTACGGTTGATGGTGTGGTGTATTGTGTGGATGGTGGTGTGTGGTGTGTGGTGGGGGTGGAAGGCCAGAGTCTCGGCTTGCCATAGGCACGGCGCACGGTGAATGGTTAACTTTAAGCATGCGATTTTTGACGCAAATTCTTTTTGGCTTGTTCTCGTAGCCCATCTTATGAGCGACCTGACGCAAGAATCTGCGCGCTTCCCACACAAAACCCTCAATTTTCCATCCCAAATTTCATCCATGCGGTGGCGCTTACATTATATCATTTCATGCAACCATTACTTGCTTCATCGGCGATGCTCGGGCCTGGTTGTCCGGCTGAATATCCCATTGGCTATTCTGAAATACCGACTAGTTTGCGCCTCTGCTGCAGGCGTGGTCCTCCGCGGCTTGCACCCATGTCATCCCGCACCCACGTGCAAACGGCGTCAACCACCGTCAGTGCCCGTTCTTTCCTTACAGGATGCAAGGGAAAACGAATACCCACAAAGGCTCGAGTGCACGCATGATTATAGGTATGCCTCTTGCAATGCGGTAAGCATCGCGAGTCCCACTACCGACCGCAGCCCGCTCGCGCTTGCATCAAATCACCTTTTCGTAATTGGAGATCATTACAATCGTGTCCATAGGTATCTCGCTTGGTGCGATCTCCCCCCGGGTCGTAACGATGGGCATCAGAGTTGCGGAGGCAAGCCATCGGATATTTGGTAGCCAGCCTAGGTATTTGGGCGTTATGTGCGAGAAACAGCTCCACGACGGAACCCTGAACAAGGCGAATACCAGAAAGTCCATTCGTTTCAAACGTGTCAAAGTTGTGCATCAGCTACGTGAAAAGCGGGGTAAATAGAACAAGAACACAATCAAGCAGACATAGAGGTTTCATAATTATACATCTGCACACAAGGACGTGGAGACGTTACCCGAAACTACTTGATTATTTCAGCAAGTACAAAACTCCCAAATGCACGTAAGCCATAATGCTATTCATTTGTTGATCCTGCCTCTCCCCTCCCAAACACACCTTAACATATTTCTTGCCGCTTTTCATGAAATTTCCGGCCTCGATCACATCGTGTTCAATCAAATCACATCTCTCAGAGACCACCCTTTACTTCACCTGAGATTCCATAGCGTGCTTGCCATATCGTGCTGGCCATCATGGCTTGATTTTCAAACCCGCTATAAATTGAGCACTTTGCCAAAAACCTACAGTCGACCAAGATGCAAACTCAAGTTGTGTCCGAGATCTGGAATGGTGGCAAGTGCATTAGGACAGAAAATTGCCAAGGCCTGGTTCGTTACATCTGAGTTCGCAAGACAATTGCCTTGGCAGTAAGAAAGGTCTTATCGGCCGTTAAGTATAAGAACAGGCTTAGCGAATACTGAGACTGGCAAGTAGACACCCCCTAGAGCCAACGCCTCGCCAATAGCATTGGTCTGACGGTTGCGGAACTCCTGAAAAAGGACTGTAGTCACGCCAACCTGTGCTGTATTTGCCAATGAGAATCGCGAACTCACTTTCTTAGTCAAATTGAGGGCGGTAAAAGAATGCAAACTGCAACGTTTGAGGAGCCGGGTCTAAAGAGAAGTATCCATTTGGGAGACTTTTCAGCTCGGGGCGATTAGGAAGCGCGCGGAACCGAGAGAGTGACCAACACCAATAACCGTCTTGAAGGCCAAGTCGTCGAGCTCCCCTTGCCTCAATTTTTGAACAAGGTCATGCACGAACTCGACCTGCAGCGGTACCTGAACAACGTTTATGGGTCTGGATGTTTAGGCCCTGTTCGGTGAGCCAGAATTTGTGCCTGTTTATTCAAACATAAATACGAATCGTAAATTTAAACGGCGCGTGTTCGGATCGCCGAGGGGTTTTTGATGCAGTTTGAAAGGAATTAAAACGCTAGTAACGCCAGCAATCTCTGTACCCTGCTTAGTGCTGACATGACCCATAAGTTACCTCTTAAGGCCTTTAAACAGTTTAATCTTAGCAACTTACCTCTAGAGCTGTTTTTATTTTTCAAATCGATTTAACTTACGCACGTGATGCCTCTACTCCATTTAGACCATCATAAGGTAGTTATCGCTAGCGTTGAGGCAGCCGTACTCACTCAACTTAGAGAGGAGCCTACAGGCGTACGAGCGTACAAACCGTACGATAGTCTTAGGCAGCGCTGGCTCTAGGATTGCAGAAGTAATCCACAGCAGTTATATAGTGAAACTCGCCTCTACGAGGGAGCTTATCTAGGTCGTCGTCTACCTCTACTAAATCACTAACATCGTTGGGGCTAGTACTGCTTAAGAGTTCCTTGAAGCTTTAAGACAACTCGCTAATAGCTAAGACTCTTTTAAAGAGTGTTCGTAGTAGTAAACTACACTTGAGGATAGCTGAGATAGAGATGGAGAGGCCTTACTGAGAGCAGCGCGAGCGACTTGCGCGAGATTGGCGTCGTAGGGCGTACTTGGAGGCTCTATGAGGTTGAGACGGTCACAAAAACTGCCAAGACGGAATACAAACAGACAAACTACCGCACCGAACACACCAAAATTTTGTCTGGCTCGATTCGGTAAGGCCAGTGGCGGAAACTAAGGCGCCCTCGGCCACGCTACCGGCGTTACCTCCAGCATAAACTATTTGAAAAACAGCTGGCGCACCGAACAGGCCCTTAGACTTCCTTGTCCCAAGCCGGTCGTAGGAGAAGGTCGCGTAGTCCTTTTCCGCCGCAGCGTCGACATAACTGTATCCATTGGCAAAGTCCCAGTACGATGTATCTGTGGTTCCTCCGTGTGTCAGGAATTGAATGCTCGTGAGATTTTTGGTCTTGGCCTCTTCTGCTGGGACGCACAGCGTCGAATGTATGCTGAAGAAGCCGTTAATGATTCGTTGGCCGCCAATGTACTGAGTGAAGGCATTGATACTGGCACAGAATAACGAGGTGATAAACTCGGTAAGCTCAAAGTTGTTCTTGGGTGCTGGGTAGAGCACCTCGACGGCGGTGGCGACGACTGGGACTTCAAGCGTGCCTAATACACAAACAGCTTTGGCGCCGGCCGAATATCTGAACGTAACATTAGAGGAACCTGCGGCAGTCAAGCTGCCATGAGCTGAGATGCCCTCTAGAAGCGACATGGCGATAGAAGTGTTCTGGGTGAACAGTCTGACCCAAAAGAGAGTCGCCTGTGGGAGGGTGTCGAGCAGGTTCTTCATTATAGTTGCGAGAGGTTGGGCCTAACCATTGACGACTTGGCTTTGTAGTCAAACTTAGCTTGCGTGAGAGAACCTCAGAAACGCGGATGAGAAGGTAAGACCCTTTAAGCAAGGGCAGCCCTCAATAACAGGTATAGGTTGGTATATATATATGCATAACACGATAAAGCGACGCGATAGCAAGTCATTTGTTACGGCCAATTGTACTGATCAATCGTTGACAAATATGGTTATCCCGGCGAAGCCTTGCCACATAGAACTAGATTTATATCACCCAGGTCAGGTTAGGTCTCTGCCATATTCATCACCTCCTACCTCGCTTTCCTTGTAATCAAAATATCTAAGTTTTCAATCCCAGCCTCGCTGACAACCAATCGAAATTGGAGCCAGTTAGTGAGCGCTGCATGATAGCACCTGCAGTTAGAGCAGCCGAGACCATGCCGAGCACGACCCGCAATTTATCCACACAGTAACAGTGGGTCCCTTCGCGATGGTGAGTGCTGCACCGGGTCTTAATTCGTTTTCTTTTGCATCAAAGTGAATTCACGTAAGGACTAGGAAAGGCTCTACTCCTGTACTACTATTTCACTCATCTTAGACTTCAAGAAACCCCAAAGTGCCAGATGCGAGATACGAATTCCATGTAAAGTATATTATTTCAAAGAACGACCGCCTTCAGTTATATCGATATTGTATAAAAGGCATCATGACAATCACGGCCTGGGGAAGAAAAAGAGTGATATACAGCCAACATGCTGCGAGCAATACAAGTAACAAAGCTGGAAGCTTACATACAAGAATATCAACCTGCTATCAGGCTGTAAACTAATTAACAGTACCCAGCCGGGTTTACCTCACGACCATAGCTAGCCTTCCATTCTTCGATAGCAAACCAACCCGCCTGTGGATAGCCACATTTTTGATTAATTCCATCCCAGAAACCACTCACATCTGCGGCGTGACATGTCTGCCCATTTCCATAGTTGCACCCATACGCAATGGCGGAGCCTTGCACTTTCGCAATAGCCCTGCTGCTGAAGAAATATTCATTACCACACATGTTTGTGAATGCATTCTGGGCACCAGCAAGGTCATGCTATCGATTCCGTGGTTGACACAGTGAGCACCCGTGCCGCGTGCGACGAGCTTGGAAGTGGCGACGTCGTTGAGGGGAGCCGCAGACCTTGCCCCAACAGCGCGAGGAGTCTCGATAGGTGTGTAGTTGGTCGTGCCGTCTTCGTTAAAATCAACGAGATATGTCCCATCAGCCAAATCCGCTGTAGGGGCAGCCAGGCGTTGTCGGATCTCGTGGGGACTACCGGCCACGAGGTTTGTTGCCATAGCAAGGGAAACGGTGAGAAGAGTTGATAGATGCATCCTAATTGCTTAACTCAAGTTTCGTAAAGTACGTTTGAATAATAGAGGATTTTGTAGTTCAGATAGAAGTTGATAGAGTTAAAGTAGCGCTGATGAAGTTTTTATAGGGGGGAGTCCGTTATTAGTCTTCACGAAAGGTTACCATACTTGGTTCGTGATCGGCTACAGCACACACTCCACAGGTGGTAAAGAGGGGTTAGTGGGGGGAGAGCTGATATCTGTTCGCTGGAATAGACGGACACGTCACTTGCTTGCCCCGCTTATATGATTAAAGTTGAGTAAGACAAAAACCCGTAATAACTCGGTACGAGTATTAGGAGTAAGCCTATTAAGAGTTTACCTGTTACCGTGCTACTACCTAGATTCCTTCAGAAGGCGCAGCTGTAAGGCTATAAGCAAGTTTAACTACAGTCTAGAACTCACCGCGTTTGTGTGTGCATGTGTGTGTGCATGTGTGTGTCGACACTGCGGCTATTGGGCTTGTGGTGATCGGGATGATTGCGGTACTAACAATTAGAGCCGAGGTCGCAGAATCGAGTGATACAGGAATAGTGGATTTCGTGGTGCCGATGAAGTGTCTTGTAGGGAGGAGTCCATCTCTTGCATAGCACAATGAGATACTCTCTTCACATGTCCGGTAAGGCACAAACTATCCGTGTAAGTTGATTCTCAGCCCACGAAATCTTGAAATACGGCATTTTCAGGACCCGAAAGTCATACTATAAGACCTACCTCTAAACGCTTTCGGCTCATTATATGTTGTCGAAATATCAAAAAAATCTGAACGTTGGTAGAAGTACAGCTTCCCGTAGAAGTGAGCTACTCATGACGTCAGAAGATTTCCTTATTTCTTTTGATCATCTGTGCCTAGGTGGCACCACGTAGCAGCAACATCGGCGTGTAGTGTTTACGTATGAGAAACCACTTAAAGCTTACCGACCCGCCATCGGCCCGCTCCGACTGCAGCAGCCACCGCAAGCTACAAGTAGTGTTTGGGCTAAAAGCTTACACATGATTACTCCAATCATTACCTTCGCCTTTTCTATCTTGCTAGCCCATTTTGTTGTATAGTGGCAAACGTCAAAAACATTTCACAGGACCAAGTAATGTTGGGGTAGTTAAGTAGACATGAACTGCACTCTTACTAAACCAACAATCGATAATCTTCGAAATCCGGAACTTATAGTAGAGAAGACAGGCAAAAAAGGGCATACGATACGAAGTGTTATGACTCAAAATTGTTCAAATTCAGATAAAGGTTGGCTGCAAACAGTAAATCATAATTGCCTTACAAGCTTCATTGAGATACATATTCTGGCTTCCTCGAGGATAAGATTAGAGAGTAACTTGTATCTAGCCCTGACTCACGCTAGTCTGGTTAAGGAACTGATTCATAAATTGATATTTTTTGCGAGAGTTACAAGTGGTTTACTATACTGTGTGGAGAGTTCCATAATTGAGTAAGATATCTCTATCTAAAATATCTTCGAATGGAAAATTACTTTTCTGTTATTACAATACTGAGTACAATATAGCGTACGTTTACTACTGAGTATAGGAATACAAGGCTACTGTATTACACTATGCAACCAAAAAAGTGTAGAAAACCTACCGATGTCAATTGCCTTGGATACAACCGAATATACATACTATAACCTTGTTTCAGTCTTGCAACAAGTTCGTTATAATCTCAAGCTTGGTACTTGCTAAGATACTGATGATAATGAGATGGTTGTAGAACGATGCTGCGATTCAGGTAATAGTAGAGGTACACGCATGAGCAGGAATTAAAGTTTTCTAGCTTTCTTTATACGCACACATGAGGTATACTTTCGCCCCGTCCCTATGCGTAGAAGAAGATTAGAGTAGTATACTGGATACAGTTGTTCTACATGTAGGTGTTTGGACAAATTGATTATTGCACAAGAGAATATCCGAGGCCTTCTAAGAGTCTTGCTCACTGAAATCCTGTCAATCAAATACGCTCGTTATTGTCTACTTCTTACTATTGTCTTGTAACGAATCAACATCGTGATAATCTCGTTATTGTTACAAGGTTTCTACTCATCACAACCTCTATCTTCAGAACTGCAACAACTCAAACTTGTCAGGGATGCGTCCAAATATCTAGGATAGTATCATCGCTCGGTCGTAGAATCTATCCTACTTACTTCAGTAGTCTTATTACTATGCCATAACCGATATGGTTTATTCCATCTGTGCCGAGGTGGCGCACGTTAGGGGCTATGCCAAGTAAGAAGAACAAACGTTGCTCTTCTGTCTACTCAAGACGCTAATACTTTTCTTGATCGGCGCGTGTCAGTCTACGGTAAATAGCGCACATGGAATACTTATCCCAGAAAATGCATCCACGATTATGCGCATACTTCAGCAACACAAACAAAAGAAGAAAATGAGTGCACTCAGGCAAAAATTGCCTGGCCAAACGCACAGGAGTAGAATACTTACCGGTTGTTCGCTCGTTGTTGTTCCTATGATCGTATTTACAGTCGTGATTCTCACCTGGTGTTCTCGAACGCCCTAGAGGACGTCTCTGTCCGAAGCACCCGCTAATCAACACAACAAGCGAGCCTCACTATTATGTTGACTTTTCAGCCTCACAGCTCGTTTGGGTTTCTTCCTTCTCATCTACAGTTAGCTTTGCCATGATTAGCGTTATTATGACAATGTTTGCCTACCACAGCGCATCCCAGCTGCTTGACGCATCCTCGCGATACGATGGGACGCAAAGTCTTCTGAGTCCTTAACAAACTATCCTAATTTTGCGGTTCTAAATGCAGATTACCGCTCTTTATGGGATAGTCTTGTCTATCGTCGCCTGAATCCATCTCAACAAGCAACTACGACTGCCTGGTCTGGTCATAATAGGACGAAGCAAACACTCATCCGCCGCTCGTTTTGGTCCTACCCATCGGTATTCTTGCGAATTATATGAGTTAATGCTCTACTTAATGGATGTTGAACTAATTAGTCGCGCAGTATCTCGATACAAGCAACAGATGGCTACTTGCACATCATAACAACGGCAATAGAGTTGGTATCAATTATGCCCAGGCTTGTAAATACGTACAATTATAGCAGGAAAATTGGCTCTTGGTGTTTCGACCAGTCGACTGTTGGAACGCTAGCCAACATCAATTTTTAGGGGTGCGGGATACGAAACGACATCCTTCTTGACACCGTATACATGGCCAATCGATCTAAGTTCTTTGAGGTAATTCTTGACACTTTAGATGAATACCGTCTGAACTACACGGAACCTGACGGAACCCAATACACGATCGTCGGCCCTGCAAAGGCTGAACCAGGAGCAGATTGGAAGGCATCTTCCTTCGCTTTGTCTACTCGCTGCTCAGCTATTCCAATGTCGGCTTGCAAGATAAATCATACCATGATTTTATCTAAGAATATAAATAGATGGAACTGCAGTAAAGTTCTAGGTTCTCCCATTGATCCCAAGGGCCACATGTCAACTTCGGCAATAACCGTGAACACCTTAGATTTCCACAAATACCTAGCCGAAGAAGAACCTTTCCTACGTGAGATGAATGTTAATCGATATGATAATGATACCATATCAAATACTACACTAGAAGAAGCCAACACGATGTGGAAAAATCCATGGCAGTGGGTAGGACAAACCTATCTGCCAACAGACACTACAGAACTCTTAGCTAACACCAGAGATACTGCATGGCACCCCGGAGGAGACTATGAAGCAGAGTCGGTTATTCTATCCCATTGTGTATCAAGCGCTATGTGACATATAGTTTGGGGTTTCTTGTCTGACTAACAATGAGCAGTATACAATGTAGTATATACAGCTGTTGATGGAAAAGTGACAAGCATGACGAAACGCCCGAGTCATTCAATAACAGCCGGTATCGCTATTGGTCCTACCATAAAGACCTTTGCTTTTATGGTCTCAAGAACTTTTATAACCGCACAACGCGCAAACATTACACCCGATTTGAAATCTTGGTTGGAGGCATATGCGTGTGGTATGAGTAAAGTTTACATGTCGCCATTATTTGTACACACAGTGCCAGCACCCGATCTCCTAGCGCAAACAAGGACAACACAAATCGTTACTCAACCACCTGCAGCGGCATTGTGGCTCTTAGTCATCGCAAATATGGGCTACGCGATCCTCACGCTGGTGATCGCCATCATCGCTTGGCGAGCCAGCAACGACGCTGTCCATCATTAGTCCAAGTGAGACTCGGTATTGGCGGTCTCGTTGCTGCGCTTTTTGATCACGGCTCCGAGAATCGCGTGGCAGCGGCAGAGAGTGAGCTTTTCCACGAGTCCACACGCGGAAACAGACCGCTTGTTAAAGTCAGTATCCAGCCAACTGGCGCAGGTGATATGATCTAGATGCGCCAGGACTTGCAATCGCATGAGGAATCTTCCGATCACACTAGTTACGAGAATAATAGCATTACTGAACGGTCTATGTTAAATTAGTCTAATTCCAAGCCTAATGTGCAGGTAGTTTCAGTGGTCTTGCCTTGAATGGCAACCACCTGGGCGAAGATAGTTCAGAATTGCTAGAACTGGACAGTTGTTTTCCCGGAGGTTTAGATACCATAAATGTTAGGCGATGGATATGTTGACCACTATGAGTCTGAGCGCTAACGTGTAACTATTCGTTAAGTTTGTTTTCAAACACATAGGAATGTATCACATTATATACAAGTCAACTCTAAGGATTCTGATTTGTTGCACTAGAAGAATTCGTTGAATTACCATTTATTTTAACCCTGTAATATCTACAAACGGCATTACGCCTTTATACTAATTCAGCTCATGTACACAGTTATTTGCTTCCATTTCCGCTACTATCCCCTGCACTCGCAACTCACTGTGGCCATGTTTTGGGGGTAGTTCGTGAATTTGGTCATTCACCAGCTCATGATCTGATGGTGTGTGTCCGTGCGATTGCTCCTGCTCCTCCTTGAGTCTATCCCTTTGACGCCTTGTCCTATTCCTATAGTGTAATAATGATACTACTAATATCATAATTGTTAAAATGCTAGCAACAACGATCCCTATGATCGCACCGTTGGATAACGCATTCCTTCGAATAGATGCTGCTCCTGGATTTGTAGCCAAAGCACTTTCTCGAGCCGGTATTGTTACAATATCACCCTGCATTGACTGCCAGTTCACTCCACTAACATTGAAGGTTCCAATTTCAAAGTCGACGCTAAGATACATTGCCTGTAAGAAAGCTCGACCGAGCGCGTACTGAGTCTCGTTATCTGCTCTTCTGATGGGAAAAACTTGTGTTTCATTCGCAAAGATCGGATATTTCGCTTGCAGGTCAAACGCTGCATACGGGATTTGAATTATGGTTGTGTTTCCTCCAATCACGGCGCTAGTTCCGATGGTGAAGGTTATAGTCGGATTCCGTTGACGGAGTTGTTCTCTGGTTGCACTCGTAAGCGCGTAGCGCCCCGATGCCTCATCAAACTGTAACCCAAAAGCTGACTCAAAACGATCACAGATCGATCGAGGAAGCCACAAGTCGGCAATCGAAGAATCCAAAGGCGCAAGAATTGATTCCGTTGTGACCATAGACGTTGTCCCATTGAATGTATTCGCCGCGATAATTCCTTGCACCCCGATAGTAAGGGCTCGGTGGCTATCAGGGTCCATCCTGAAAGTCAGGGGAGACGTTATCCGCGATCGATCGTACCCTCCAAGGACCAAACTCGCGGGTACCTTTGTTTTACGGTACGACGCCCCAGTCTGATATCCATATGAGATGCTAGGTATATACCCTCCATCCTTCAAAGCTGTGAGCAAGGATGGTGAACTAACCGTATGGGAAAAATTTATTGCGTTAGGAAACAAGCCTAGCTGACCAATCCAGAAACCAGGCGAAGTATAAGCTGTTACTGCAATATGATTCAAACTGACATTTCGAATTCTTATATTGTCAAATCCAGTCAGGCCGTTTCCCGTTATGCCGCGATCTCGTTCCAGGCCGAGCTGATGCATCCCAATGGTCTCCCATGAGGAGGAAGCATTGGTTTGGAACCCTGGGCTGGAGCGTTGTGCAAATGGAAGAACGCCACGGGAACTGCCACATGTAGTTGAACCCCCTTGTAGTCTAACACATTCGTCCGCTATAGGAAGCCAAACGTTTTGTGCTTGAATGGCCGGCAAAACATAGAAAGCTTGTCTGGGTGTGCCTATTTCGATGAGAAAACTATAATCTTTAGCAAAGTTACGCAGTCAAACAGACGATCCAGCCGACATACGTAGACCAGTCCCCATCATTACCATACCATCCACCGGAAGAAAGAATCAATAATGGACTCGACATTTCCTCAACTCTAAAAGTCGATAAAATGAACGAATAAACGATAGGGTGGTACTAGTCTTTGGAATGATTCTCAGTTTTTAAATCGCACTGTAAGTGTCGGACGTGCATGAATAACCGACAGTCATTCTTCGATGGGATTTCATACCAAGAGCTTCCTTGTTATGCCAAACTTTGGTAGTATCAATAACCGGGTGTAACCTAATTGCTATCGAGTTGAACTCAGGTCCGCTCAACGAAGTCTACAAAATTGATTAAAAATAAATTACGCCTTTCCAGATCGAACCGCCACAATTATGAAACCTAGCAGTTCTAGTGACACCAATACTTGGTATTTGGGGGCTACTAGTAGAATAACGGGCCGCTGTCAGGCTTGCCGCTGTATAAAAACCTCATACTGGAAATTGTTGTCCACGATGAGGCCTTAATTAGATACACTACAAAGACTCTGAAAGATTTAACTAGAGAAAACGCCCTTATCATCCAACTTATCCTTATGGCTTACAGTTTGGTAGTTTCGCAACGACTCATAGCTTCGCTAGTCTTGGGACTACTCTACCCAGTCGCATCAGGTAAACTCTTGGTATTCCAGACGCGAGTCACACAGCTTATGATATTTAGCCTCCTTAGACAGCTCTATCGCATTGCCAATACAAACCTTTACGAGACCTAGTTCGACCTCTCTATGCACGGTATCTCTCAACCCTCCGCAGGGCAAAACAATTACTAAAACTGTGACAATTACACGTTCATACTATGTAATGGTTTTGATCACACCTTTTTATAATGATACAGTATCAACGAGGGTACTTCGCCAGCCAAATAGAAGCATAAGCCTTGATGATATCCATGTGAAAGCGAAGATCGGAATGGTGCCCTGGGTAACAAACTCATCCCTGTATGTGCAATTATTTCCAGAAACGATAATATGCTAACAGTACCCAGCACAGCTGCGAATAAGAAGTTGTCTACTTCTAACCCAGCCTCACTACCGCGTTCGCTTACAGGATGCGTAGCGGTCTCTGAGTTTGCGCGGACAGTCGATAAGACCATGGATTATACGACGATTGAGGAAGTAACTGCGATTATAGCTGAGACACTTTTCGATTATAACTACCTTCATCCTCCTACCTTTAAACCTACCATTGTAAGGCACAGTAGGTACGGGAATCTGCTTAAATAACTTGTATCTAATCAAATCGTAGATCCGCAGCTTTCACGCCTCCTATGACAAATACTCAGCAACCAAATGATATCATCCCTGCACCAAAACCTGCTTCAAATGCCCTACCTCCACAGAAAACGGCCGGGAATATACCTGGTGCTGAAACCCAAAGTGCTCCAGAAATCCGTTCGAAAAGTCCAGTAACTTTGCCCGGTATTGGGCCAGTCATATTCGACCCGCAACGCACTGCTATCTTCATCAGTGGGGCAGCCAGTCCAATTGTCCCTGGGCAGCATACCAACATCAACAACATTCCGGTCTTCTTTGACAACTCTGCCTCTTTCTTGGTGGTAGATAATACTCACATTATCGCACTACCCCAAGACCTCGTCAGAGGTATGCTCTCAATAATAACGATCGACGGACAGCCAATCAACATAACTCAGCTAGCATATTCGCTTAAACCCGGCGAAGTGACTACGATAGGCACTATTCGCGTATCGCTCGATTATGCATCTTCAGCTCTGATAGTCGGCACCGCAACCATTCCGATCACCGCGAGACCAACAGTCGTAGTATTAGGCGGGACGACGCTCCCAGCCGGAGCACTCCCATCGGGTTTCTCACTTCTTCCTGCATCTTCTGGCGGAGGCTTGATGCTGCCAAACGGGCAGTTACTACCACTTGGCGGTGTGACGACTATAGGTAGAATGACGATTTCGCTCGCAACGGGTGTGGTACAAGTCGTGATGGATAGAAGCACGATATCAATTGTGGTATCGGAAACGGGCGGGCGAATATCAGATTTCGTCACAACCGGAGATAAAGGCTCTGCAGCTCCGACCAGCACGAAACTACGAGAACCAGGTACCAGCAGTAGCGTTAAATCGATGGCTAGAGTTGGCCGTTGCTGGCTCAGTTGGATTACCCAAGGACTTTTCCCTTTTTTTTTTCTAGTGTCGAGCTGACATTAACAAATCATTTTATAGTAATATGATATCTATATAAAACCTAACATCTCGATGTACCCTCTACGCCGTATGGCTATTTATTTAACCTTTGAATCCAAAATTATTTGTCTGAGATCCTGTATTCGAGTACTGCTGAAGCCCATAATTAGTCCCCGAGAAAAATGCGTTGTGGCCTCCCTCCTAAAACTTATCAGCTTACTGTTCTATGATATCTAAGTACAACGTGAGTTCTAACCTTTGCTCGAGGGTCAATAGGTTTCGAGAAGTCTTTACACCATTTTGCCAGCTGGCCTGCTACTTGGCGATAATTGTTGTCGTTTTCGTTAGGATACTTGCACATTTCGGAGTGGTCGGCGTCGAGTTCGATCTTCTCGTATCCTGGTAATGTCGCTGATTTTTCATCGACAATCTTTTTACACTTTTAGTAATTATCTCTTTAGGAAGAAACTTGGAATGTCCAGGCAAAATCTCACCTTCCCCAGCTTTCCCATCGGCTGCCCCTCGTAAAAGCATACCACCTCAATCCTCGTACTTGCTTCCTTGCCTCTCGTCGTCAATAAATTCGGGAATGCATCCCCAATTTTTGCTAGCTTCTCTGACTTCTGATCCAAATCTTTCAAAATCTCCGGATTTGTGGGTTTGAAATATGATAGGAACTTTCGGGCTTGCTCGCCCCATTTGGCTTTGCTGGAGCCATTGTGGGGAGTCCCGAGGAAGATGATCCCGCGCACGCCGGCAGAAAGCTCGCCGTAGGAGTTCGAGGCTGCACCGACGAGGGTTTAAATTATTACTTAGCAAGTTTATTTATAGTCTAGGGATAGGAACTATACATTTGCAACAACTAGGCCACCGAGGCTGTGAGCGACAAAAATTATGGGGCGATTTGTCTGTATGCAATATTTGAGCTCCGAGCGATCAAGATAGTTGTACATAACTTACAGCATCAGCAGCAGATCGATTGTTAGTCAACACAGAGGATAAGGCATTTGAGAATGTATCAATCCGATTCCCCTCCGCAGGCCGTGACCAGAAATGCACGATGTTGGCATCATAGCCAAAAGTCAAAATACGTGCAGAGGGGGCATCTCTAGGAAGCACCTCCGCAGGCCAGAGCGTTTCGTCTTTCGTCCAGGTTTTCGTTCGACCGCCATTAAGGCCGTGAACGAAGACGATGCTGCGTGATGGTCAGGGAGGTAGGACTACGGGATATGCCAGTCGTCAAGGCACTTACTCGATGTCGGCATCCTCGGGATCGTGAAGAACCATAAGCCCGTTCATCCTGACTGTTCCTTCAGCTTTTGAATTGATCCTAAAGATGAGCTGCAGTTACGTGCTTGATGAAAATACGTCCTAAAGTTCAGCTTATCATCTCTTACGAGGCTTGCGGTAAGTTCCAGACCCAAGTCGATTTTGCTGCCCGGCACAGCCTTACAGCTGCGCCTTCTAAAGGGATATAGTAGCATGACAACAGGTGAGTTCCTAATAGGTTAACCCCTAATGCTTGTACCGGGTTATTGCAGGTTTTTGCCTTACCCAACTTTAATCGTGTATAGGAGGGTAAGCGAGTGACGTGGCTGTCCATTCAACGTCCATCCGGCTACGGATTCGCTTACGGGCATCAGCTCTCCCCTCACCAACCCCGCTTTACGCCTGTGGAGGCTGTGCCGTAGTCACTCACTCACCGAGTATGACGACCTTTCGCGAAAACTGATAACGGAATCCGGAAATATGTTTTTCGAGATAACACAGCTTTTCAGCCTCTCTTTCTTCGACTGGTTTATTCGTGTCTTGCAAAGTTAACGGTTATAGAGTTACATATTAGCGCGAATTACTTAGGATCCATCAGGGATTGCATTTGAAGCTTTGACACACCCCAAACCTATCTATTCAACTTTGCTCCTCGTCTAGGAGGAAGGATGACAGAAAGCGTTGGAGCGTCATCTGTTAATCAAGGGTCTCAAGTCTATAGTAATAGCGGGAAAATAATTAACAATTTTAGCAGCGCATCAAGTCAGTCTCAGCCTCTTCCCCTTGCTCCTGTATTCAAATCAAAGATATCAACGATGCTAACGCTTTATTCTGTAGATGAGATGACTGAGGTTCTCCTTCAAGCAATAAAAGTGTACATAGAGAAGCAGGCGGAGTCTGGCAACAAGTGTGCGTTAATCCTGGGCCTCGCGCCTAACCTATGACTGACACTTTCCAGCTCAAAAATCGGCAAACACAAATAAAAAGCACAGTCTAAAGAACAAAAAGCTAGTTCTGCCTCAAGGCGTATCTGCAGAAGAATTCACGACCTTCTACCAACATGACCCGTCTCTCATCCCCATCGACTACCAGAACCTGGTTAGTATGCAGTTCAACCTCAAACGCCTGGATCACGACCGCCTTACCACATTAATCCGCGCTCCGCTCTTGAAATCCTTCCTTCACGTCTTAGACCATCCAATTCTCCCGCTCAACGGCGGCGGCTCTTCACTACCACAATCAGAGACCTCTTTTTCCTCGGCGAAGCTTGTGGAATCGATACGCTCTACCATGCAGACGAATTATAGCTTGTTGGTGTTGGCGTTTTTCTGTGGGCAGCACAGGGATAAGATGGATATATTTTCAAATCCAAGTGAGATGATGATGAGTTTGCTCTTACAGATGGTGAGCTTTTGTAATGCTATTTCTGGGAGGATTTGTTGGCTTGTATGAGGAACTTGGATCCCACTGATATCAAAAGTATCTGCTCGGTTTTCGAAACTCTGTTAGAGACGCTTGACGAGGACTGCAGGATTTTTATTGTCCTTGATGGTGTTCAGTTCTTTGAGGAGCCAGCAAGTAGAGGGCAGGAGATGCGGGAGATCGTGAAAGAATTGTTGGGTATGTGCAGAAAGGATCATAAAGCGGTGTTGAAATTACTGCTTGCAAGCCCGGCTAGGTCAACATTAATTGAAGAGATGTTTGAGGAGGGTGAAGTTTTGACTATTCCTAGACATGGTCGTCTAGCTGGTGTTTATGGCGGGACTAGCTTACCAGGCCTCACTTCGATGATCGACGAAGTTATGGACTACCAACACTCGACTTGAGTTCCAGACACCGTTGCAAATCTACAAGTCTATGTTACTTGATAGTGCAGTTGTATAATCAATAAATCATCTCCCGCGTTCGGCCCCTCCTCATTGGGTGTTCAGAGTTCACAAACTTTTCTGGATACCGGGTTCCTCCTACCGTATTGGGCCGGCTGCCTGTCTCTGGCAAAGGAGTTGATGTACCAGCTTCTCCAGTATCCGTGGAGTCGTCATCGCTACTTGCAGAACTACTGTCCGTCTCATCATCATCCCCACCGCTATTGTAGCTATTCTGATGTCTCGGATTTGTTTTCTGTAGCGGCGGTTCTTCTAAATTCAGGGATGCAACCGGCTTCCTGGAGGTGGCTACATGTCTCGGGTTTGCGATAGCTTGGGGCAAAGGCGAATAAACCCTCCCTACCATTACGCCACCGGGTGCGTACTCGTCATTTCTGACCATTTCACTCTTTGCGACGCCAATATCAGAGCCACGGACATTGATCATGTATTCCTCAAACTCATTCTCAGTTTTTGCGATCTTCGTGAAGTTCTTTTTTGTGAGATAAATCTTCAGATATTTCTCCTTTCCCTTCTTTTTTCCTCTCTTCTCGGCGTTTTCCTCAGTTAAGCCTTTCTTCTTGAGCATCTTGATACAATCCGTGCGCCCAAGTGCAATGGCCGTTTGAAACGCGTTCCGGATCTGCCGGCCATTCCATGTTGTCTTCTCAGCTTCATGGTTTCGGAAATGTGTCTCTGCAAAATCGAGTAAATCATTCTCATCAAACTCCACCTTGATAGGCTGCTTTTCGTTTTCGCGGCTTATAACACTGAGAAGGTTTTTCCAAATGCTCGTCGTGGAAGGAAGGTCCAGACTGGGATAACGAAGAGAGACGTGGATTCTAGACTTGAAAGCCTTGTCGATGACACCGATTCTATTGGTTGTAAGAAACAGGATGCCCGAGTAGTACTCTAGGACTCGTAGAAAGGCTGTTGATACGTTAACGTGCTGGTCTACACAGTCTACAGCTCGAGGCTTCGTTGCGTTCACGTACCAGAAATCGCAGCGTTGCGTTCCATGCTATGCCAATCCTTCTTGGCCATAAAAATATCCGCTTCATCAAGAAGAAGTACACATCCCCACTTTTTCGCCAGTCGAAAGTGGTCTTCAAGACTCTCTTCGATATCTTTTGGCATCGTTCCGATATCCCCACATGTGATTGAGTACAGAGGCCGCTTTGTGTAAGCTGCGATTGTCTCGGCTGTACTTGTCTTTCCTGCACCTGGAGGTCCATGAAGAAGGATGATGAGTCCGTTCCCCTTTCCTGAAACGAGATCCATATGTCCGACGCACTTGATTCCATTCCTTGGACGTTTGCAGACCCCCTTGCATGGTTCTCAACCAGGGCAAGCAACATCTGTCGATAGTTTTGAGGAATGACAAGATTATTGAAGCCTCTCTCCCGCTCTTCGTCAGTTCGTGTGATGTCTTCAATGCCATCCTCAGAAAGAAACAGCCAGCGCCGAGAACGAAATACGTATCCCAAAGTACATTCAGGAAAAAGCAGAAACTGATCAGAACTCAGTTGATGTGTCTTTGGATTGACGGGGCTCAACAGTGTCGAATATTTTCTCAGGAATTCTTCCATTCTCTCAATGTCAATTTCAACATCCATATCACTATTGGTCTCCGGAGGTTCCCGCTCCCGTATATAAATAGCGTCCCGATTCGTGGTTCGCTTGATAGGGCGAGAGATAAAAGTGTATTCAGATGGTTCTGGAGGAAAGTGACTCAATATCCCTAGCTCTGGGTTGTGTTTGGACCAGCCACCAATTTCTACATACCCGGTCTCAGGATCAATATATACTTCACCTACAACCTCCTCCGAAGTCGATTCAACGAGTCCCACGGTAGAGCTTGTGTCTATGCAGTGATATACGTCGCTCCCCACGTCTCCGTAAATCGTCGAGGATGGCGTTTTTCTTATCATCGAAACCAGTTGGGATGATGTCCATATCACTGATCTTCTTTGTCCGGGGAAGTATTTGATATGCAAGGTTCTTTGGCATGGCGCGACAAATTCGCCATCAAAATCAAGATAAAAGCAATCGAGAGCAAGGTCTGTATGAGATCCGACCTTGCTGGAGGAGTTTGCCATTCGACCGGATATGGTAGGTCTGAGGTCACGTTCTTCGAGGTGGCGACGTCTCTCAGCACGAGGACGCACACTGCGCCCGCGGAAAGCATCATACACGGTTTCTTCGCTTGAATATGAATCTACGTTTGAGAGCCGATTTCTGCCGCCAGAAACTGAGTATACCATGAAAGCTCGGTCATAGCCGTTGGAGTTTGGTATGACAATGTCTCCCGGGTTGAAGAGGTACCAAAGATCTTGAAAGCTGATAGTCTCAAGTGTTTTCTCCTCCGCGCGTTTCATAATATCAATGAAATCGGCAAAGTCCTGTTTGATGAGTTCAACTAGATATTCTAGGTGTTTCTTCTTGTCAATTAGCTCTTCTGGTGGATTTGTCTCCTCATTGATCTTTTCCTTCAGTTGTTCAAGTCTCTCTTGCATTTCAGGCCAGAAGAGGAAGAATGCCTAAGCACCATGAGCAAATCCATACTCATATAAGTTTTAGCTATCAGTTCTTACCTTATACGGGGGAATAAGTCTGTAGGAGGGTCAATCTGAGAAGACATTGGGCGAAGATCCGATACTCACATGAGAGGAAATTCCGTGGAAGAAATATCGGTAATATTCTCCAACTCCGTAATCAGAACCGAGGAGTTGATACGGATTCGTTCGGGTCGTTTCAAGGGTTTGTTAAACGTTCCCTGTCGCCGAATTCGATCCCCGACCTCAGCGTATCGTTCTACGCTCGGACCTTGATTCGGTACGTCTTTATAGTACGCCACAATGATATGACTCCTATTCAAGTTCTTCCATTCCGGATTCCTCATATCGACATCCAAGGGTGCCCTATCAACTCCACATAAAAATTCCGGCTCTAGACTAGAACACACAGTAAACGGGCTATGCTTCTGCATTATCTTTGAATGGTAATCTAATCTTGCACGTCCTGGGGGCGAGGGGGACGGGTAGGGTATCCGTATTTTCCTGGTTGGCCCTCTCCTTTCGAGTAACACTCGTTGTTCTTCAACAAGTTCCTCATTTTCGCTACTTTCAGTTCCTCGCTCTACTTCCGCATGGTTTTGTCCTTTTTTATTGTTTCGGCCTCCCTCGCTCATCTGCATTCCTAGGTTTCGTTGTTGTCCTTCAACTCTTCGAATGCCCTGAAATTCTTCTTCGATTAAAGAAGATGGATAGTGCGATATAAAGCGTGCTACACCAGGTTGTGTCGCAGGTCGAGCTCTAGACCTAGTCCTCAAGTGAGGCCTCTCGTCATAAGAATCATCTCCCGTATCTCTCCTCGCAGCCCTTCTATGTAGAGTCTCATCATACCAATGCACAGACGCTAGGCTCATGTCCAATTCGGCTTGTCCCTCAATTCGCCGCAAGGCCCGGCCACTTCTTTCAACTGACCAATCTGGTCGCGCCACAAAATATGATGGTCTCCATTTTGTTCCAGAGCGCTAACTACACTATCAATCTTCCCGTAGAGGGCAGCGAAGTGAGAGAATGGGAAGGCATTGTTCTCTTCCACGGTAGGAGGTTCGATCGATTCGCGACGTTCACGTGGGATAAGGGCCATTGTGCTAGCCTTGCGATGTCTTGCGTTAAGACAGTCGCCCAACTTGGGTAGGTGCGACCTCGAGAGTTGCCAGAAAATATTGAATTGATCTGTTGCGCAGTCACCAAATACTCAGAAGATTATGGATTTAGTTATAATATAGATATGATATGGAGATTCTAGGAACATGTTCGAAAGTTAAGCATAGCTTACTACTTACATGACCTTTATTTTTCCTAATTAGGTATCAAAAGACCCCATTCCCATTCCTAATGTTCATTGAACCCTAGTACTTATTATACATATACAAAAAATATACCTTTTGTACTTCGGCGCTGAGTGGGAAAGGTACAGCGCTGCTTTCAGAGTAGTTTGTCTACAGTTGAGGCACACGATGATTAGAAACAAGGGAACATTGACAGCGGCTCAGCCAACTTATGCCAAATCGGCTGCAACGAATAAATTTTCTGGAAAACCTGCCATTGATCCCAATAGACTCTGATGAGCCGAAAGCAGATCTAGATCATATTCCTAGGCCAGTAAAGCTATACAATCTCACGTATCGACTTTAACGACAGAAATCCTCCTCGAACATCTCATCCCACACAACCTATACCCATCACAATCATCTCTCCTCACGGAATCCGTTTCGCCGTCGCACCCTCATCCAGCTCTTCACACCCCCTCCGAACCTCAAGCTCCATATTGCCCCAATTAACCGGCAACTCCATCCGCGGCGCATCAAGTTCGACCACGGCCATCTCCGGCGCCTCCCGTTCCGCACGATACCCCCTGCCCAACTCCTCGGCGTGATCTTGTCTACGACGGCGTTTCATCACATATACACCTATCGCTATACCGAGAGTTAGCATGGCGGGCACACCGAGCCCGACGCCAACGCCGATACCAATGTCGCGCTGGTGCTTGTTATCCGGGGCAGCAATAAGGGACGTTGCTAAGGGGAACGAAGACGAAGATGATTGTGAGGGCGCAGATGTATTTCCCAGGAAGCGCGGTATGACGACGGGCTGCTCTTTGCTGCCAGGCATGCAGCAATTAGCCGTATCGCCGCGGCATCATTTCTCAGAGGAATTCGTGTTGTCGCAGGGCGTGAGTTGGGACGACGTCTTTTGCGTTGAGCTAGCACACTTCTCAGCATCTCTATCACATGTAGACGAAGAACAAAAAAAAAAAAAACATACATACCCCCGTATTGCAAACATTCAGGCATCCCTCCCAGTCCTTTTTTGTGCAGTAGAAGCGGTAGAAATGTGTTCCAGGGCGGTGCCTCCTCCCCAGGTTTAGTGCTCATGCCCCGGTTTTGGCACAGCCCGTTGGGAAGACATTCATCCTTGGGCCGGCCGAATTTGAGATCGCCTCTAGGAGCATTTTCCCACTTGCCGTGGCAGCACGTGTTATGCAGGGAATTGGAAGGGTCGAACGAGCAGACCTGAGTGCCTTGGTCGTCCGCTATAGTGCCATTGGGGAGATAGCACGTTGAGAAGGAAAGCTTCGCGAGGGAAAAGAGAAGGGTGATAGATGAGGAGGAAATCATGAGGATTTGATGTGGCGAATTTCATTAGACGAGTCAACTGCTATACGAAATATACGGTCTGTATCATCCTTGTTATCATGATTCTTCGCAATCTCCTCAAAGTGCATTGACGTTCGGGATGCAGTTCTGCTCTTCAGCCTTGCTGCACACGCTGACAATTCGCATGTCTCCCACCCTATAACGACTTGCCTAATGTAACACTGACGTCCACCGCTCGACAAAGAGTGCATGGCCTCATCCAGATACAGATCTGTGATCCCTTTTCTTGGGCTATTTTGCTGCGCAGCGGGGATCATTGCATATGCAAGTGAGAATTGAACCGATTTGCTGGATTGTTAGCTAATCTCTTAGCCATTGCCCGGATCACTAACCCGAATCTATCCTGTACTTCCCGAGATAGGCTGCAGCTGACAAGGCTGAGAATGATAGGGTAGACGCTGATTGACGGGATCGCTTGGTCAGATACCGCCTGGCTAGTAGTAGTAGTAGTAGTAGTAGTAGTATGTGATAGCCTGGCCAAATGATTGCGATTCATATTTGGGTTGCTGCGCAAAGCTACGCCAACGTCTTGGTTCAAGCGAAAGGGGGGATGCAGGACAAAATCCAAAAGTAGAAGTTGCAGGGGCTAAAACTATAAAATATGTGGAAGGGATCCCATCTATGTAGGCTGAGCAAAGCCTGAATCGGAGTGATTGATCAGGTCAATATTTAGCTGCATATCAAGAAACAGGGCTCGCTCATTTCCTAGTATCCCATCGCAAGGCAGACTCCGCCAAATGAAATACAATCGGAGATCTGAAGACATGAGGCACCTGAATACGTTCAACCATCTCGTTGCAATAAACACTCAATTCGTAGTAAACCTGACATTAATATAATTTCTCTTTTCAAGCGAATGTAATCTACATGAACTACAAACGAATCATCCGCACCCGGCAAATGACTAAGAGCGTAGCCTAAGAAGAACAAAAGGAAGTGAATTACCATATCAGCCCTGTTCAACACTCAAGCATCATCATCATCAGTCGCCCAACCCCATCATTAATAATGCAACCGCGACTCCTTCGTGAGACTTTTATTGATCAACCATGCACCTAGACGACGGTCGAGGGTAGGCGGAAATTAGGATGCAGCTGCGCCTTTGCGCTGCTTAACTCGCGAGCCAACCGAGCCTTGGTCAACCACCTTGGTCAGTTTCTCAGGCGTGTCCACGGTCTCGGCTTTCAATTCTTTCAGTTCGGCCGCTCTCTCCGCCTCCTCGCCCTCACTCGGCTCATACTCACTGCGATCATCATCGGCCGTCTTGTACAAGATGAAGCGCACAGCAATCCGACAAATAAGGTAAAACCAGTATAAATTGACGGCCTGCAGACTGGCAAGTAGGCCAAAGGTGATGTATTGGGCGATCCAGCACTTGTATTGTTGGGTTTCCCAGTTAAGTTCGAAGGGGCCGACGGTTTTGAAGGTGGTGAGGATAGAGTAGAGGATGGTGAGGTTGACGTAGTGGCGAAGGTAGGCCCAGATGCACATGAAGACGAAGAAGTAGGGACCAACGAAGGGGGCGTCGATGTAGTTGAGGCATTTGGACGTCTGGGGGGAGGACATGTCAGTGTAATTCGATTTATGGATAAGGAGAAGAAACGTACAGCAAGGAAAAAGTCCGAGATGTCGTGAGTAATGTAGACGGCGATGCCCATGTAGGTGAAGTGGAAGCGGTAGCTGCACCAGATCAGGGCGAGGGTGATGAAGTGATGGGCGACAAGTTGGCTGAAGTCTTTCCTGGGCTTTTCGAGCATGAGAAGGAGGACAATGAGCTGCTGGGCCCAGTAGCTGGCCTGGAGGAGGTAGTAGGCCTTGACAAAGCCGTCGTTGGTTCGGTGTGGGAAACCCTCGTACATGGCCGTGGTGTTGAAGTACCACACGGGGGTGCGAGACATGATCCAGACGCCAAACGGGCCGTAGAGACCGAAGTAGAGGGCGGTATAGGCTTGCTCCATGAAGCGAGACTGTTTGGCGCGGCTCTTGATGCCATAGTGGATTGCAATGGGCCGGATCAGGCGCTGCATGCAATATTCACGAGTGAAGCTCAGCACAATGATGTAGAAGCCAACAAAGGCGAAGTCGCGTGCGCCCTTGCCGTAATGGGTTGGTTCGTTGGGGCCGGCGCGGACATGGGCGGGTATGAGGGCATCATGGGGCTCGAGGGGATAGGAGAGGAACAAGCAGGCGGATATGGGGTTCGAGGGATACGGATACACGAGGTAGAGCGAGATGACGGTCAGGGCCAGGATCAGCGGCAGCAGCCAGGTATGGCGGATACACTGGCGCTTCAGCTTGGACAGGGCGCGGCGCATCGTTCGTCGTTTGGACCGGCGGGCGGGTTTGTCTGTTTTGTGGTGATTGTGGCCACCCGGCTGGACTGGGCTGTTGAGCGGCGGCGTGCTCCTCCTGGCAGTTGCAAACGACGGCACATCGACATCGCCCCGGATATCTCCCCCCAGCCCACTCGACTTTCTCCGCCTCACGCGGAGGTTGTCGGTGCTCCGCGTGTTTGTTTTCTTGAGCGCGTCGCCATTGAGTGCGGGAAACGGCTCCGTCATAGTGGGCAAGAGCGCACAAAATAGAGCACAACAAGGCGCATAGAAGGGGGTGAAGAGAATTATAACAGATTATAAGGAGGGCCGTGGTCGTCTATCCACCCCCAAGCGACTGTCCTTCGCTCTGCAATTTGCCATTGGGGGGCGCCAAGCTTGCCGGACCGAATCGCTGCACTACTACATGAGGTTAGACTGATATTGCTACCTGCATGTGCTTTTGAACCCAGTTGATGTATTCACTCGACCGGCCTCAGCCTGCTCCCCGTATATGCCCCAGCATTCGCCTTCAGACTATTTACAGCTGCGATAGGCGCCCCGTTCCCCTTCACCTGCCCCTGTGCCTTTCCTGCGCTGTCCAAATTCCATTTGACCTCGGACGTTGGTGTGCCAGCACTGCTTGCCGTCACTGTGCTGTCCATGCTACCTTTCCTCGAATCCATGCCGTCTCGCCTCATCAGGCCCTTGATGCCTCCAGCTTTGCGTGAAGGTAGCTCACCCTTGCCGGCTGTTGCCACGTACAACAGATACTTGAGGTTAGGCAGTGTTTGTCGGACGTCAAGAGGTCGGAGGCCGAGGACATTGGAAAGGATTTCAATGTTCTTGTTGAGGAGGAAGACGGCGTATTCAAAACGGTATCGCACAACGCCTTTCATGTAGAGAGGGTAGGTGCGTGGGTTGCCTTGAGTGGCATGCCCCACTGCAAGCGGGTCATCAATGGTTGATGTCGAGCCATGGGGTGTGATTGGGTACGGTAGTGGGACTGAGAGATACGGCGACAGCTGAGTAACCACTTGAGCAACATAGCCCAAAGCGGCAGCAGTTACATCTTCCTTCGCCTCGTCAAATTCGGAATTCGGAAGTAATAGGCCCCGAATGGTGAAGGCAAGCGACTTTCCAGGGATCGGCTCAATGGGGAATAGTCCAAGGAGATCCTCGCATATACGCCTTCGTTGACCGGTGATATCTTCTTCGGTCTTCTCAATGGCTTCTCGCATCTCTTTACACTTCTCCTGTTGCTCAGACATGCTGGCATTGACTCGTGCTTGCTGTTCACGACCGGCCTGCATCTTCTCTCTGCGTTGCTGCAGATTTGCTTGGAGGTCATCACGTCTTCTCCTCGTAATATTCACTCGCCGCTTCTCGGCATCTACTGCAGCCTGAACTGTTCGAAGCTTCTCTTCCGTCTCTGGTACTCTTCCAGTAGACTGCATAGACTCTCGATTCGCTTCCAGTATGCTTTCAATTTCATCGGCGATGCGGTCTCGTGTTATGAGCGCATCCTGAATGCAGTCGTCTAGAGTAGAAAGGCGCATCAGCGCATCGTATGAGGATGAGGGAAGTACCCGGCCATCAGAATGTTGTTTCGGTGGCGCAAGTGCTTCTGGGCGCCGTCTACCCTGAGTTGGAAGATCCATGAAGCTGGTGTAGATGCCGTCTGTCATATGGAAGAGAATGCAATTGTGGGGGAGCGGATGTCTGAATTTGCCCAAGGTTTTTCCTATAAATTGGAGCGAGTTTAGCTGGACAGCGTAGTCCATGAGGTATTGCCAGGTATCCATGCTTTCGCTCTTGGCCCATACTTTGACGGTGAGTTTGTCCAAGCGCGTCACGCCGGGTCCACACGGCCCGAGATCGAAGAACTTGAAGTTGGGGTTCATGGCCTTTTCTACCACTTCGGAGATATACACTGGCCCCTGCTGGTGCTCGGTGTGGAGGGTGAAGAAAGTGTCGGCCATGCGATCTGCAGCAATGTCCTCAAGCTTCTTCTGGCGGGTCAAGGGGCTGGCATTGGTCCATTCTATTGTCGCTCTCTGTCGCGGGCCCTTGTCAAAAGCAGATCTTTGTTGTTTCGTGGGGTTGGTAGGCGAAATCTTGAGGTCGCTCGATGATCGCGAGTGTGCTAGGCGTTTGCTTTCTCGCAGCGCCAGGGCCTTGGTCGGCGATTTGAGAGTGCTTGGGATGGCTTCATCGTCAATTGTCTTTCCGCGTGATGCCGAGGGAACGGAAGTGAGGGAGAGGTTGCGGATGGTTATGCCTTGGAGGTGCCTGAGCTTGCGGTTCTATGGAGGTCAGCGAGCGTCGCCCATATTGCTCTGTGAGATAGCCAGACGCACATAAGGCAGCAGCCACGGGCGCTCGCGCGGCGGAGCGGCTTCCGACTGGCTGCTTGAACCGGCACGGACATGGTCAGCCATTTTGGGTAGCTGGTTCCTCTGCAGCGACAGTGGCGGGCAACGCCCAACGCCGCATCGTAGTAGACCGAGATGCAATGGTGTTGGTGATCGGTCGTGGAGCTGTCGTATTGGAGCGCGCGGAGGAGGAGCAATTCCGCGCCATCGGGCCCGTGCGCCTTACACCTCGAATCTTTTGGCGTGCAATACACGAGCGAGGGGAGCCATTGGCAGCGAACAACACCAAAACCCGCGGCCATGCCTCGCTCACTCGCCCGATTGCGATACCGGCCCGTTGTTGCAAAGGCCTTGCCCTCCAGGAGAAAGGCGCTGCCGGATCGAGTGGCCGAACACGTGCACCGCAAATCGAAACCGAGCCCGCACAGACTGCAGGTCGTGGTGAACCCAAGAGCAGTGCGGCCGCCCACAGGCCAAAGCCGGCCCTTGATACACAAGCCCTTCACTCTGAGAGACGTCGTCGACCCGGAACACACCGCCTCCCATGGCGATATCATCTATGTCTTTCGCAATATAAAAACCAATCAGATCATCTATTCACTGCAGGAGCTGCTGGCCGACCACCACCGCGAACAGCTTCCTTTCATGGGCCGACACTCGAAACCACCAGCCCTGCGGCCAGACGAATGGGCACCGCATTGCGTTATCACCTTCCCCTCCTCTGAACAAGGTCAAAATGCCTTTCGCCAATTGCGTGAATTCCGCAAGCTGCACGAACTATCGTGGGACAAGACGAACCCAGAGTGGAAGAAGCTGGCCCTCAAGCAACGGATGAAGAAAATCATGGACCAAAAGGCCAATATGAGCGCTGATCTCGCTGCGGTGCTGCAAATACAGGAAAAGCATGGCGAAGACATGAGCAAGGTTTTCGACACCCAAGAGCAGGAGGCTGAAGAGCACATCAGCAAGCGCTGGAAAGAAATCACTGCACTCGCCAACGCCGCAGCCGCCAAGGAAAAGAAAGCCGACAACATCACCTGGCTACAGCACCAGATCCGCTCCCTAAACCTGAAGCTCGCTATGAAGCACAACCAAAACCCAGCCGACCAGAAACGCCTCACATCCGCAAAGATCATCCAAGAGATCCGCCTCCGCAAAATCCAATATGCTATCCGCAAAGTCGAGCAATTAAAGAAAGTCCAGGCCGAACTCAGCACAGCTGCCGCCGCCGCCAACGCCCCCGGCGCCGACTCCAAGCTCGCGGAGCTAAAAGAACAGCGCAGAGCCCTGCAAGAAAAAGCGAACGAACACACGAGCGACAAAAATCCAAAGAAATTCAGCTCCTACAAGGCAAGTCTGCACGCCGTCGAATCCGAACTACACACCCTCGAAGCAGCATTCAAAGCAAAAGCCTCCCTCGACGGAACAGACCACTACATCACCCGCTCCGTCCTACCCCCGCGCCTCAAAAAGACGCTGCGCATACCGTACACGCTCGTCGGCGTGCGGGTGCAATGGGTAGATTTGCAAGACGCGCTTGCAGCCAAGGGCCAGTGGCCGGAAAGCATCGAGCACGAGACCCTGTCGATCAACCAGGCACGCAACCAAGTTATCATGATGTCTGCCGAGAACTTTGAGGCGGAGAAGAGGGTGGAGGAGAGCAGGATTTTGGCGGCGTTGGCGGCGTTGCCGGAGAGGGAGAGGGCGAATGTTAGGAATAGGTTCTTGGAGGCGTAGATGTATTTGTAATTGGAATTGGAATGGAAATCAAATGTTGGACATGGCTTGCCGCGCTATCCTTGTGTATTGTCTGCGCGCCTTTTTGGTGCTAGATACTAGGGCTACGATATTCTGGGGTGTCATTCAGCGCTTGAATGAGAGCTTTTTGTCAGGGTATCACACAAACGCTAATAACCTCAAGTCACTTCCTTCGGCTGACTATCCGCAATCTCAAGATTTGCCGTCAACGTTTCCAAATCCGCCTGTTTCTTTTCGTCCTCCTCCTCCAACTTCTTACTCAACTTAGCCAACCGCTCGCGCAACGCCTTCTCCGTCTCCTTATACCGCTTCTCAAACGCCTCGTCGTCCTCGGCCTCAGCCTCGGCGCCAAATCCGCCCGCAGTAGGCGTCTTCTCCCCATCCCCGGCCCCCTCCTCCCTGACATCCCCATCCCCCTTCGCCCCCATCTCTTCAGCCCTCTTCGCCGCCTCCGCCACCCGCACCAGACATAAATCCAACCGCTTCAAACTGCTCTTCGGCCACAACTCCTTGTAATCGTAGTACCTCGGCACAGCCCGCGCGCCAACAGGCAGCGTAACCCAATCGACCTTGCTCTCCACGTAACAATGCACATCCGGCTCCATGAGCCCCGGGTAATCTAGCGTGCCGACACGCACATCGGCGACCGCGGCGCCAATCGAGTTGTTGCCCCACAGCTCGACGCGGCAATGCGGACACTCGAAGTGACGCGAGACAGCGCCTGGTTTCCGCGTTTGCACGACGCACACGGGCGGGGTGGGCGAGATGACGCGGATGTTGTAGGTCTCGATGTTAAGGAAGAGGCTGAAGGCGGCGCCCGTCATCTTTTGGCAGTCGCGGCAGTGGCAGGCGAAGCAGAAGAGGGGGGAGGTGAGGAGACGGTAGCGGACGGTGTTGCAGACGCAGGAGCCGGCGAGGGAGGGGAATGCGGGGTGCTTGGCGGGGCCAGGGCCTTTCTGGGGAGGCTCTTGTGCTGACATGGTTGTGGTGGTTTGTTTGGTGGTTTGTTTGGGCGGTTTGGAGGTTTGGCTTATGACGTCTCGGTGGGGTACAGGCCGCAGCTGCGCTAGACCTAATGCGGACGAATCACGTGAGAATGGGCTCGTGTCATGTCACAAACATTCGGCTTCGGCAGCTGTGGCAGCCACAATTGTGGGTAAAAACTATTGTGCTTGTCCAAGATAGGTATGCCGGCTGCATCTGTAAGCGTTGAGCAGCGAGTAGAGTCTGGAGGTGGCGGCCAATTAGTGCTTCGATGGGGTTGCTCGAGGAGGTGTGTCGATCACCTCATCCAGACGCGGTTGCCGGCATTAGGGCGCCGAAGAGCCTCAAGATACTGCCACGGCTGCAGCCGCATAGCAACTTGCCCCCCAAGCACAGCACTTGATAACAAAAAAAAGCCGTTGAAGAGCACGGAACAACCGGCCACTGAAGCCACAGCCTCTGCTCGCCACTTTTTCGCCCATGCTGTTCGCAAATCCGGGGAAGGCGCCAAAAAGATCTATTTCACCAAGCCGCCCTTGGCACAGATCACTCACCGCCCCTGAAATTTTCTCTTGCGCATCCTCCGGCCCTACGGCTTCGCCTCCTTTTACCCTGGGACCCACTGTTTCCTTATTTAAGGCTTGACCAAACTGTCTTGTTTCCCTTTCCCCGCAAAACCCGACTCCCTATCTGTCACTCGCCTGCACCCACGTTATAGACAACGCTCGTTGTCGCTCGCACACACCCACGTTTTCAGTCGCTCATCTGTCATACCCTCCGCGTTTCGCAATCCCCGCCCCGGTTCGACTTGTATCGCAAACTCGACACCGTAGCTTCATCCTAGACTTTCCACGCCAACCTACACCACCATCACCGCAACCATGTTCGCCCGCCTCGTCACCCGTGCCCCCATAACCACCGCGCGCTTCGTGCGCTACAATTCCTCCAGCTCCTCGAGCAGCGCTGCACGCGTCATCCAAATGGCCGCCCAGGCTGAGCGACCCAGTACGTCTGACTCCTCTTAGCACAGTCATCCTTTGCATCAAGCCATTACTAACGCACGTTTAGATGCCGCTGAAGCCGCCGTACCCGTCATGTGGGCTGTCTGCGGCGCCCTCACGTACACGGCGTGGAACCGCATGGACGCCCGCAACGCAGGCGAGAATGTGGAGAAACTGCTCATCGTCTAAAACTCTGCACAAGACGATGGGCGGCGCGTATGCTGTGCGACACTTTCAACATGTGGTGCTGCGGCGCCTTGCTGTCTGGGTCTTTTCCCGCTGTGCTTTTGGTCTTGTAGCGTGGGATAGACGTGGGCATTTTTTGGTTTGCGAGTGATGCATAGCGAGTTACTGCGTATGCTGCATTGTCTTTTTTTCCCTTTGTTAAAGACCCATGGCGCTATCACGAGGGGGGGGGGGAAATTGGTTGAAGCCGATGGCTACCTGGGAGGGCATCGGAAATGGATTGGGACTACCTCTGATACGGCGTTTACAGGATGGCTTTATTTTTACAATACAGCCCTCGTTGGCTTGCACCGCCCGGGCTCACCTTCATAAATATTCATATTGCGACTTCATTACACAACGTAACCCACGCCACCCAATGCTAAACAAACCAGATCCCGCACAGTGCAACCCATACTCGTACAACCTTCACAACAAATAAATCTAACAAAAGAGAAACCCTCCATTATTCCTTACACCCTCGCCGCCCTCCCAAAACTCCTTCCCGGCGTATGATAATGACTCCAAACCTCCTTCCCCCCCACCCCCGCATGCCCAGTACTCCTCTGCCACGCCTCAATCGGTACCAACCTCGCCATCTGCTCATAGTGCGCCACACTCTGCCGCACCCTCTCCTCTTCCTCCTCCTCCTCCTCCTCAAGATCATGCATAACATCCACCGCCTTGACTTTGCGCTTGACAGGCGGCGCGCGCAACGGCCTCATGATATCGCGCAATTCCTTATCGTCGGACGAAATCTGCGCCTTGAGGTACGCGAGGGCAGATGGGGAGGTGGGGTTTGGATCGGAGAGGGTGGACAGGACCGGTACGCGGTGTTGGTACGGCGGGTAGTTGTCCCGGTTTGGGGGGTGGATGGGTTTGACGGCGGGGTCGAGGCGCGCGACTTTGCCTTTGGCCAGCAATGCGACTATGTCGAGGCTCTCGCCGTGGGGAATGGGCACCGCGTGCGAGGGCGTGACGCAGTCCATGTCGACTTCCTTGCGCAGCACGTGGTCGATGTCGACGGCGGAGAAGTAGGCGCAGGACTGGGGTAGTTCGTTGATGCCCATTTGCTGGGCGAACATGGCGCGGGTCCAGATGTTGGCTACTTGGAGAGCCATGGCAGCGCGGTATTTGTCGGCTTCGAGGACGAGGTAGCGGATTTCGTCGTGCACGGTGATAGAGAGGCGGGCGGAGAGGTTGTAGCGGCGAGTGAGGTAGTCCATGGATACGATGAGGAGATGTAAGTAGTCTACCCCAGAGGATTGGATCGCCCAGTTTATGCGGCTTGTCATGAAGCCACCGCGCGACAGGTAACGCCGTTGCAAGGCCTCGGTGATGGCTGCACCAAGGATTGGTGTTCTGGGTCGTTCTTGTTCAGCAAAGTCTTCGAGTTTGTTGAAGACGAAAGACTCTGTGCCGCCGCGCCAGAACGGTCTCTCGTGAAGGGTTTTCCTTGATGTCTTCTTTCCTTTGGTGTTTTGGTAAAGGTCGTTGGCTGTATTTGTAGTCTGCCGGTCAGTTAAACTGGGGTTGAACTGCCGCAGTAGCGTCGAAGCAAATTTCAAGCCAGCGCCGTAGATACGCCCGTAGTTGAAGACTTTGGCATCGTTTCTTGAAATGCCTAAAATTCCAGCAGTTCGTGAATGGAGGTCTGTACCAGCAGCTTTGGTACCCTCTAGTGTCATGAAGCCGACTGCGTTACCACCATGCAGTTTAAAAGTTGCGTCACCGATTAGACTAGCAATCCATAGCTCTTGAGAATCCACATCAGCTCCAACAAAGCAATAGCCCTTTGGTGCTCGGACCATCGACTTGAGCTCAGAGCCTACTCGATTCTTCTTCGCGTTACTCGCTGTGAGCCATGTGTTCTCCACGGCTCTTCGAGTGATGGTGCCCATGGGAATGATCTGTGGCAGAATGAAGCCCACCTTCTTGCCTTTACCCGTGGGCTCGGCAGATACAAGCTTCGAAGGTTCCGGTGTCTCGTTGTCATAGACGACCATTTGTGACGTGATTCTGTCTCTCGCGCTGATCCAATATGAGCATGACGCGTTCATCTCCAGTGCCTCTTTGGCATAGGTATACTCGGAGCTTAGCGTGCCCTTTTCAAAGTACTGTAGGTATGCCTTCGCAAGTGGGTTTGCGCATCGTGCTTGTGGGCCATCTTTGTGGGGCACCTTGTAGTACACATGTTCCCTGTTATCGCGAAGTTTTAGATTTTCTTCTTCAGACATGTCAAGCTCCTTCATGCCCTTCTCGTTATACGCAAAAACCTCGTCCATGGGTACTTGATAGGTCCAGCCATATTTGTCTGACCACACCAACGGATAGCCATCCCATGCTAGCCTCAGCAGTATTGGAGATACTCGTGTGCGCACCGTGAGATTCATTGGCCCATCCGTCTTGGTAAATAAATCTTTGTACCATTTCGGCATTCCGGGCTTCTTTTGTCGTGCTGCAGGCCGTGGTGGGTCTCCCTTCTTTTTGCCCTTGACCATCCTGATTTCTTGGCCTGACCAATCCAGCTGGCTAAGCCACGGGTCGTTGTTGTAGACGTCAGGTTGATCTTTGACCTCTAGTGCCTTCTCTGTCAGCGCCACGAGGCGTTCTCGAACCGCGACTTTGAGCTGATGGTATGTAGCCTCGGCGTTCTTGATGTAAGCATCCCAAGTCTCGTTGACAGGCAAAATCTCAGCAGATAGGAATCGCAGCGCGGCAAAGCTAACAGGATGCGGACATGTTTCCATGAACAAGGGAAAGACCTTTTGATAGACTCGGTGGGTAATCTCTACATCTGCCGCACAATAATCCAGAAGCTCTTCTAGCTTCTCGCAGATCCCAGCCCTGTCCAGCTCACCAAAGTATTCTCTACGTTGCTTGTCGATAGTGATGTTGCAGTGGAACTTGGCGACCTCCCGCAGCGAATTCACGGCACTTCTGCCAATCCACAACTCCTCCTCTTCGTCTGGAATAGCGCCCGAGTCCAGTAGATGAGATAGTTCTGCGTTCTCCTCCGATGCTGCAATTTTCTCTCTTAGTTCCCTGCTCTTCTTGTGCTTCATCCAAGATGGTCGCTGCCTGGAGCACATGCCGTTTGAGGCGACATGGAGTGACATGGTATCAATGAAGGAGTTGTTGGATTGGGTGATGTTGTACTCTTCTGTTATGCGTGCTCTGTCATAGCCAATGTTGTGCCCAACGATTACACGGGGCACCGAGGGGTCACCGAGAGGAATGAGGTGGCGGTCCGACTCAGACTCTCCCAGCAGCCATGGCGACAACCAGGCATACCAAGCAGCTGGGCTGACTGCACAAGCCATACAAGCAAAAGACGTCTCTTTCCACATGACTTCGGTGTCGAATGTGAGTGCAGTCTCGCTTGGTGCATTGACCACCTCGGTAGTTCCATCTCGATTGTATTTTGTCCACCCACTCTGCCTCAGCCATTTTCGCGGTTTCGGTGGAGGGTCCGCCCACGCCAGCTTTTTGGCCATGGTCAAGTAGGGCTCGGCAGCATCCATGCCAAGCCTGTGGAAATGCTCGTCCAGTGTGGCGCCCTGCAATTCTGGCAGGTCGAAGCCCACGGGCGGCGTCGAGTCCTGGTTCTTGCCGAGCAGTTCATGGCGGGTGAGATGGTCCTGCGAGAGGGCGACGAGCTCTGGCGGCGGCAAGGTGCTTGCACCGGGGAAGATTTGGGCATGGACATGGCTGGAAAGTTGCTGCACGCCTATCTCGTTGAAACGGGCGTTGGAGGGGACTGGAGATGCTTAGCAGGTGCACATTGAGCGCAGACGGTGGCTCGCATACCGGCCAGGCTTTTTGGCCTACGGCCTTCCTTCTTCGCGGGCGCACCAGTGGCAAGACATCGATATGGCTCGGGGCGCGCAACGGGCAGGCGTGCGGGTAGACTGGCTGCAAACGTCGCACGGGGACTGCGGCGCAGAATCATATGGAGCAAAAGCGTTTCAGCAGGTCGGCGCGTCACTGCATAGTGGTGGCAGCGGGAGGAGTGGCGAGTGGCGGCGCATGGCAAGCCGATGGGCGTGGATTGTTGTGCTGTGGAGTCGATGGAGCCGATTGCTACCTGCCTGGCCACCTACCTGGCCGCCTAGTCGTCTCGTCATGGCTGCGGCCAAAATCAGGCCGCCGAACTCTTGGCGCGCGGTGCTGCTCTGTGCGACCATTGCTGGGCCGTCTGGACGACCTGTCGGACGATAATTTGGGTCGCAGACGTCTCCTATCACGAGCGCCTCCCGCACATGGCGTCTGCATGGTTGCACATGTTGCCAGGGCCGTCCATGACCTGGCCCATGCCCTGCGTCGCGGCATCGCTGTCTTCTGTCGTCTTGTTGTCGTAGATTGTTCGCCCATCGCTGCTGGCCTTCACCACCATGTCTGACCCTGGCGACGCCAACGACTTCGACTTCGGCTTCGCCTTCAACCTCGCCCAACAACTCTCCCCGCCGCCAGGACCCCCACCACTGCCCTCTCCCCCCGCCTACAGGCCTCTGCATTCACTGTTCGCCCCCCAGGAGCCCTCCCCGGGCGGCAGCGCCGTGCCCTATCCTTTCGACAACCCCTTCGACGACCACTTGTTCGACCAAGCATACCGCCCCTCCCCCTCCCCTGCGCCGCAGAACTTCTTCGACGCCATCCTCAATCCTGCCCGCCTGGACCACAGCCGCTTCTCGCCCTTCTCCTACCAGCCAGCCACCCCTCCCTACCGCCAGCTCGACGGCCTCGCACCAGACATGCCGCCGGCCACCCGCGCCCGTCCCCAGGCGCCAAGGCCAGCGCGTCTGCCCAACGGCTATGTCGACCTCACCGCAACCCCAGATGTGCCGCCCCAAACGCGCAAGAGGGAGTCGCCTACCCCCGGCCCCTCGGCAAAGCGGCAGCGGCGCGAGAGCGGCACTGCCTCGCGCACAAAGCCCGCCACCGTAGAAGAGGTTGACCTGACTGACGACTCACCACCCGTCCGAGACATCCTACAGAAGCAGCAACAAGACGCCATCAAGTCGCAGACAAAGCCAGAAGAGAAGCCCACGACCTTCAACACCTTCACCTGCGTCATATGCATGGACACGCCTACACACCTCACCGCTACCGCCTGTGGTATAGTCGCTCTCACCACACACGTCATTCCAGCAATCTAACATTATCATAGGCCACCTCTTCTGCCACACCTGCCTCAACGAGGCCCTCATCGCTGGCGAAAACCGCGCTGGCCCTGGCGAACAAAAGCGCTCGCAATGCCCCGTTTGCCGAAAATTCATCAACCGCTCCAAGGCCGCCGACATCATCCCCTTGCTGCTCAAGAAGGGCTTATCAACCCAGCCAAGAAAGAAAGCAGCCGCCTCATCCACCACCGCGGACGTGAAGGTATAGTAAGATGTACTGGAATTTATTGTATTTTAGTTTGCTCTTATGCTTCGATACTAAAACCATCCCTAGCGCAGGTCCACTGTGTCAAGAACGCCGGTAAGGAGGAGATCGACCCGGCGTACGATGCGATCTTCCGATCCGCTCGAAGTGTGAGGACTGATGGCGGACCATATATACGCGATGCAGCGGCATGGCATGATCGGCGTTTGAGCTTCCCTTAGAAGGACGTTAGAGGGAGGATGCAAATCTACGCCATATACTACCAGCACCATTATTTGCTTTTCTGCCGTTCGCCAAACGCACGTTGAATGATTCAATGGGTGCATCTACGATGGCGTTTAGGCTTTGCAAATATTTACATAGGCTTGAGAATACACGCAGTATTCATATTGCATTTCAGAAATCAGGCCTCAAAGTTTACATTGTTGCTTTCCCGCATCTTGTCGGGCCGAATCGGAGAAACGGCCCCCAGAAGGATGGAATCAGGCGTTTGGAACTTTATTTCTTATTATTTACTCGGATCGGCGTTTTTATGCTGCGTGGTTGTCGGGCTTGGGATCTGCTTCAACCAAGGGTCATTAGACCCTCGACCAGCGTACTATCATTTTCCGACTTTTTTTCGGTGAGCTTTGCTCTCGCTGCATCTCATGTTGGATTCTGCAGCAAGACCGTGAATCAAATTATTGAAAGAGGTATGAAGTACTATTCGGTATCACACTTGACTGCCTAGCTAATCTCACAACGAGAAAGTTCTCTTCCCAGTTGGAGCATACCTAAAAACTCCAGAAAAGATATGGTACTACAACGCGTGAACCAAGGTTCACACCTCACGATCGAAAGTGCCCTAGAGGAAACATAAAAACGTTCTCGGATTGAACCAAGGCTTCAAAAAAAAACCCCCCCGTCCCAACATGCAGATTCGATGCTCTGAGGCTCAATACTTTTCAATCCAACTCCCACATCCACCACCCTCCCATCCCCATCTAACCCACGTTCAAACACCACAACTAACAACACACTTACTCTCATACAATCCCACATGGCGCCCACCTCGTCAACATCCTCCGCCACGCTCACGCCCTCTCCATCTCTCAACAACACGCTCCACCCCCTCCGCCTACCCCCAGGCCTCCCCCTCGCCGCCATCCCAGCGCCTCCACCCACTCCATCCCACCCCAAACATCCGACTCCCCCCCGCCACTACAACATCATACGCGCGCACCCGCTGAACTCCGCCAGCACCCACATCCTCCTACGCGACAGCCTGAATGGCGGCGTGTTCTACGGCGAGTGCGCGAAGCCAGTGGGGTACTTTTTGTCGTGTGCACATTCAGGGCTGTGGATTACGGATTTTCGGATTGGGGGGTGTCTTTTGAGGGGGGTTGATCCCGAGGTTTGGTTTAGGGAGTTTGATGGGGGGAAAAGTGGGATGGATAGGTCGGTTTGCAAAAAGTTACTTGGTGTGATATGATTTACTGAGATTGATTTAGGCTTGACGCGATGGTAGGGATTGGGACGGAAAGAAGGTTGCCTTGAGGCATTGTTGAAAGAGGGAAAGAACGGTGCTTGGGAGTTATGCTAGATTACTTTGACAAGGTGTGTTCCAGTGTGTAATTCGAAGAGTAGTATGTACTGATGCGTTGGCAGTTTGGCTTGGACGGCTCGGATAAGCACTGGAGGAAGGTCTATTTTCGTACGTAGCTTCAAATGAATTGGCGTTTTATACTGGTCCCTCTTTTGTCCCGCGAACAACCCATAGTGGGTCAAGATGATCTGGCAGATGTGGTGAGGGTATCAAAACCGAGCCATGACCGTCAATGACCCGTTTGCCATTTTCATTGCGTGCGCACAGATCGACTATTTCTACGTTCTTCCAGCCTGAGAAGTGTAGGCAGTCTTGGTTGGTCGGTAAGTACTGAGACATGAATTCGGAGCAACGGCACATCACTTACCTCCTACCAGCTCCAATCGTGCCTGCCCAGAAAGCATCATCCATCTCTTGATTACTTTGTTCGGGAAACATCGATTGCTAATGACCAAATGGATTCTTCCATAATCGTTGGTCGCTTCAAGTAGGTTCTTGCAACCCAACACCATAAACTTCAAGTTCTTTCCTTTCCACTGCCTCTCTGGCACGGAGTGGGTAGAAGCTCTTCCAACCTGCACACATGTCGAATATTTTTTCCTTTTGTAGGTAAGACCTCGTCGTAGTAATTCGTTAACCGCGCGATGGCTGGGTTGTCAACATGTGTCACCAATCGAGATTGTCGATAAAATATGCCATCGTCGTTCTCGTCGTAGCGCCGGAAGTCGTTCTCATCGTATGGCCAGTTATCGTACTTTGGTTTGTAATTTGTTACTGGAAGAGATCCGGTACCGAATGTTGCAGCGTCCCCTATGCTGAAGATAGAGAAGAAATTATACGATATTGTGCTGTTTGCAGATGAGTAGGTTCGCCGGTTGGACGTGCTGACTAGACGGAGAAAATCTTTGCGCTTGGACAATAACATGAGCTAAATTGTGACGATGAATTATTTGATCAAACCCTTTACAAAGAAGTCGAACGTGCTGTTCATAATCACAAGGCGCGCAGAGATAGTGATGTCATGACACGTTCTCACGTGCTAGCACGTCAATTAGGCGCTGGACTAGATAGAAGTTCGAGCACTTTAGTGTAAACGAAAACTTTTGAGCAATCTGATTGAGATCGTACGAGTCGATCAAGGTCTTAGATAAATTTACACCTCAGCTTCAGTTCGAAGCTCGACAAAGAGTTGCCTAAGTGCTCTCTAATCTCAGTGCATACAGGCCCAGACAAGCTTGAAATATTTTGACATATGAGACCAGTGACCCAAACAACTAGCATAAGAGCGGACCATGTCATAGCCGAAAATAACGAGCGCTGCATACCACAACATCAAAAGATTACTCGTTGACAACACAGGTGCAACCTCCAATACCTTGACAGTTTGAGTCTGGAATCCACATATCATACCAAAAGATCCGCACCATTCCATTCCAATCAGTCCTTCCTCGAACCTTGTGATGAGACCCGTGCGAGTATGTCCAAAAGTTGCCTAAATCCGATCGCAATAAGCCATGCAGACCTTTCTTCTGACGATCGTAGGCATGGTAAAACCACCCGAACTGACGTATCTCCTATTGAAGCTATCAGCTAAGGATCAGAGGGCGGCAAAGACACAGATCCAATATCGTAAAAAAAAGAACAATATGAAACAGTGAGAGACCGGGAAACACCGTTTCGTTAGCCACGGACCGCATCAATCTATAAATCCAGAGACAGTGTTGCTCATCAGACACTGCAAATAGTGTCGATTACTTAAGAAGCTGCCATTTAGAGCAGGGAGGTACCGCAGAGTGACCAGGTGATATGAGCTCTTCGATCGCATAGGTTGTACAGCATACGGACTTGTCCGGGCACTTACAATCATTTTCCAGAGAACCGTTCCACATTCTTCTTCTCTTATCCTCGGGTGGTTTTAAAGTTATGCGCCTCCAGGGGGGCCTGTGGACACGGAACGGAAAATCCCGGACTAAATGGCAGCACAATAAACACAATAGCCGACGAAAAGAAAGAAAGGCTTCACTGACCATATGCCATTTGTGTAGATGAACAACTAGCTCATCTCCAATCACACCATCGTAGTCCCCAGTCTCGCGATCCAACTCGCCGCCTGGTAGACGTTTGTAGCCTATGTCGGGACCCTGGTACACTTTGCCCGGCCTAAAAGGTGCCCGCAACTCCTCTAGTTTGACCCTCAACCACTGACCTTTCGGGTCGCCTTTTCTTATACGGTCCTCGCACCAGCTTTCGAGCTCGGGACATGCCCAGTCCATGTTTGTACCCCACGTACTCGCCGCGAACAACAAGTCGTATACGATCGACCTATTGCAACCTGCTTCTATTACGGCCAAATTGATCATCTGTATTGTAGCAACCTTTCCCAATCGGCGGTTGTGATTGAACAGTTCCACTGCTTCGAGGTTTCCCTCTCGGATGGCTTGAATTCTACCAAGCTGAGCTGTTTCGAGCGCGTCTTTATCTTTCCAGTCAACGGTCATGCTTGTAGTCCATAAGATAAACCGCAGAAATTGTATCTTGCTTTCACACCATGGGCCTCTAAGTAATTTCTTTGGGATGCGTGCTTGTATGAACGCGACTTGAGGCAGATGGCACCTTGTGAAGACCATTGTTGTTGCGTCTTCAAAGTCTGGTGGCCATTGCGCGTCAAAACAATCTCGTGGCCTTGGGCCACACAAGCACCCCTTCGGTTCATACGTTGCTTCTACCCAGGACTTGAAATACAGCCATGTCATCCATTTGCTCGCGAAGATGTGAGTTTGAGCTAGGATCTGCTCTGTCCGATTGTCCAACACGCCAACTAGATGATAGTCACATGTTGCTCTGTAGACGTAGTCGCTAGAAAGCTTGGCGCCAATACGATCGGAAGCCTTGATGAGGTTGACGCTGTACTCGGACTTGAAGAAAATGGGCTGTAGGATTTCGACTGGCAGGCGTTCAATCGGCGCTGCAGGCATTTTGTGCAATGTAAAAGCAGCGTTGTAGGACGTCTAGCGACCCCAGAAAGCTCATTGAACTGGTGCCTAAACGACCTGGGCTGCAAATGTCCATGCACGTGCTATCCGGAGCTACTCCCTTTTCAATAAGGACAGTTAATTAGTATCCGAGATTTACCTCCAGAACAAACATGATGTATGGTTGACGATGATGGGAATGGAATTTGCGGCCCTTTATCGGTTGCAGAGTCAACGTTGCGGTTTTGATCCTTCTTGACATGGATTACATCGCAGATCGACTGCAGCTAAGCTGAATTAACACACGGTCTATACCTTTGTAAATACCTACCATCTATCGCGTCTGATAAACATTATGGCAACAGAGCCTGCTAAGAAAAGCAAGCCGCAATGCGCAAACTTACAGCATTCCTATAATAAATTGGACCCAATCCAGGCGCTCACACCCCGATGTACCGTTGAGATGCGCATGAAAACTCTAACGACATGGAGCGAATTATGTTGGCGCCGGACGGGAAGATTTTCTTAGCTTCTGATGGAGCCGAAACTTAACCTCATCATCGGGCCGGCACATATCAACCGACCGTTGACTGCTGACGTACGTAGTGCAGTAGGGGTCACCGATACCCCTTGGAATAGAAACTTTCTCTCCAGATCGAGCTTGAATGGTAAGCACTAATGACCAACGCTATCAATCAGCACATCCAAGATACAGTATAATTGGAAGTACCCCAACTAGTCACTGACTCTAAAAAAAAGCTTCTGTCAACATGTCTGATCTAGATCCAGCCAACCTTTTTGGAGTCAAGGGTCTTATTGCCGTCATCACCGGAGGAGGGACAGGTGGGTTGTTTGCCCTTGAGGCCACTCGGTGGACTAACTATGCTATGCTATAGGAATAGGACTAATGCTAGCGCAAACACTTGAAGCAAATGGCGCAATCGTATATATCCTCGGCAGACGACAAGATGTGCTGAAAAACGCGGCGAGCACCTCCGTACGTACTTTGGTGCCACCTTCATCCATAATGGCATTGATGCGTTGCATAGAAACATGACAATATCCACACCTTCCAAGCCGATGTCACATCCAAATCCGATCTTGCAGCAGCGGCCAAACACATTAATCAGAAATCAGGCTACGTCAATCTTGTGATTGCCAACTCAGGAATTGCTGGACCGACCTTGTCAGGCCTATCGAAAGATGCATCGTTGTTGGAATTCCGAGATTATGTCGACGAGTGGGACATCGATGAGTTCAGTAGTACGTACAAGACCAATACAACGGGCGTCTTCTTGACACTTGTCGCGTTTCTCGAACTCCTCGATAAAGGTAATCAGATAAAGAATGTGGAGCAAAAGAGTCAATTTGTCGCAGTGAGCAGCGCCGGCGCCTATAGCCGCGTGCCAATGGCCGGTTTCGCCTACGGCAGTTCCAAGGCCGCGACTGTACATATGACAAAGCAGTTCGCGACGAGGTTGGCACCTTATGAAATCCGAGCGAATGTCATTGCTCCGGGAGGTAAGTTCCGAAAATCTGCGCGACTATCCATCTTCTGACATTATGAAGTGTATCCAAGCGAGATGACTCAAGGATTGATGCAAAGCAGCGGTGGAGTATTCCCAAAGGACTTCATACCTGATCAGAGAGCAGGAGATATCAAGGATATGGCTGGAGTAATACTGTTCCTTGCAAGTCGCGCAGGAGGGTACATCAATGGCAACGTGTTATTGACCGACGGTGGGCGATTGAGCATACTACCAGCGACCTACTAACGAGCTAGCGAGTAGTGGATAAATTAAGAGGTCCACGGCAAATTTTCTAGAGAAGGGTCCTAATATCGGGATGTGAATACGAGATGGGCCGAAAGGGTGAGGTCGTGTGGGGTTCGCGTCGCGATGCGCGACGCACTAGTGAAACCCTGGCCCCGTTCGCTACCTAAAAGTATCCACATGCATCTATTACCTGGCTACTCCTTTCTAGCCTCTCACCTCTGAACATGGTTTGATTAATCTCTTCGCCACCTGTACTTGTGAGTTCATTTTGTGTCGTGTTGCGCAGAAGACTGACTATATCCTTACTTTAACCAAGTCTTTATTCTCCTGTGTGTTCCACTGTGACCTGGTTGAAATTCTACAGTAGACCTGTACTTCTTAATAGGATGGCTATGAAGACTATCCTTTCAGAGAGCTGTAAATAGGCAATTGGAGGGCCGTTAAGCATTTTCAGACGTTTGATCATCATTGGACTCAGATCATGCCTGTTTGGGGGCGGGGCTCCTTGCCTGACTGTACGCCCCACGGGCCACAATGCTGATCTGATCTCTTCGCACCAGTTTTTGCAAAGACAGCATTGCAGTGCTTCATCTGTCCACTCTTTGCTTTTAACGTTCAAAATGTCTTTCATGGATTCCTTAACCATGCTGTTGACGCTTGCTTCTACTTGCCTGGCTTTACAGGATCCAACTAATCAACCGCGCCGGGATTTCTTTTACGTTGGTGGCGAGTACACAAATGTCACCGTAAGCTCAATGTCCCAGAACAAGACATGCATTTATTGGATAGACTAGGAATGTCACCTCGCAAGTCAAAATTGGTTCTATCTATGTCGAAAAACTTACCCCACCATCGGTGACGCAAGAGCACCCAATCGTGTTCATCGCCGGTAAGGGGCAAACAGGTACCAACTTCCTGGAAACACCAGATGGCCGTCCTGGATGGGCATTTTTCTTCCTTCATCAAGGATACGTTGTTTACCTTAGCGACCAGCCATCTCGTGGTCGCTCTCCATGGCACCCAACAATTGGCTCAATGGCGGCATCAGGCACCAGCAGCATTGAGAGGCTCTTCACCGCATCGCAGGAGCACGGCGACTGGCCACAATCGAAGCTACACACTCAATGGCCAGGCTCGGGCAAAGTTGGTGATCCAACCTTTGATGCTTTCTACGCCTCCCAAGTCCCGTCTCAAGCAGACGTTTTCATTTCGGAAGCCCAGAACACGAGAGCGTACACTGCGCTTCTAGACAAGATTGGCACAGCCCATGTTCTCACACATAGCCAGTCTGGTCAATACGGCTGGGCAATTGGAGATGCTAGACCCGCACTAGTTAAGAGCATTGTGGCAATCGAACCTAATGGCCCGCCTTTTGAGCTGAACAATCTATTTCCTGGACCACCCCGCCCATGGGGCCTGACATACTATGAGATTGCCTACGAGCCATCTGCAGGACCAAATGCGTCACTTTTAGAGACTGTGGTTGTCCCTGCGAAGGATGATGACCATAGCGAGTGCATCATGCAGCTCGAGCCTGCAAAGAAGTTGAAACATCTATCGCAAATCCCTGTCCTAGTAGTGACGAGCGAAGCGAGCTATCACGCACTGTACGACTACTGTACCGTAGACTATCTCAGACAAGCCGGTGTGCATGTTGATTTTGCAGATTTGGGCGTTGAAGGTATACATGGAAATGGGCACATGTTGTTCATGGAAAAGAACAACATTGAGATTGCGGAGAGGGTGCTCAAATGGCTACAACAACCTGGAAAGGGTGGATTTACTGAAGCAATCCTTTAAAGTCAGTCGGAGGTGAGCGCAGCGGTCGCATCATTCCAAAAAATGCCGAGTACAAATGTTTTCAGTTGCATTATGGATCGCGGCCAAATCTAGGGGCCCTCTACGTGGCATGATGATGTAGCCATATTTCACTCGAAACTTCAATTCAATCTGGAGCTCCTGGCTCTACCCACTTTGAAGTTCTAACACACTTGAACTTTTCTCAGGTCTTTCAAACTAAGCTCATCAACAAGCAGTTTATTACAGCGACCAAACCCATAAATACCTACTGCTAGTATTCACAGGAAGTGAGTTAGTAACATTGATCGTGCTGACACCATCGCACCATTGAGTCGTATGCAATAGTGCTTTATGAATGCGCGAGGAATTTTCGCCTTATTTCTTAGGCTATGCAAGCATGGCCATGGTATGCACTGGCTTGAGCGAAGCGACATCGCTTATATGTGAAATAGATCTAAACAACTAATTCTTCCGATCTTACTTACATGCGAAAGCAGTCTGTCACATCGTGTATCCTAGCTCACGCTACAAGTACCTTTTCTGTTATCCGCGGCCTACCGACAGCAACAATCTTAATGCCACGTACATAGCGTAGATCATGTTTAAAGAATATCTGAGATTAAACCTCTGTTGCGCAGAGACTTTACAAGGAAAACGGTTTCAATTACATGGTAACGCAACTCCTATTCCTTGGTGAAAACGTATCCGATCCCTAGTTCCGCTCTTGTAACAGCCAATCTTGTAATCTTCGTCACTCAAGGGGGGGGGGGGGGGGGGTTTCTTTTTTAAGCAAGGTATCAACCAAATCGAGGAACTCTTTATTTTCCGGAGTAGGTTCATTTTCGTATACGTCTTGCAAAGCCTGGCTTTGCTTGCTCATCCATTCATTAAAATGCGGCCCTAAATTTTTTAAACAGTCGCGCCTCTGAATTTTTTCTTCTAGGGTGCCAACGCCCTCAAGATATTGCACCTTCATGATCGCGATTTTCGATCTGCTAAACATATGTAGCGCATCCTAGTGCTCTTACTAAGTCTTGGAAAACCGATCATCAAAATTCAATCTCAAGTAGTCATGTTATGGGCAGGTTTTTGAGTTTGAGATGTAGAGTTATCAATATTGAAGAGACTGCGCAGCTTTCAAGAGAGGTTACAATACTTCAGCTGACTCGAATCAACGTGATTCAGACAAAGGCATCGATACCTCGCGCGCAGACAAATAGTAGGCGGACTGAAATATCCAGTACGTCATATGAAGTAAATCGTTGTAAGATACTTTTACATGTACTGGATGGACTGTACATTGATACTATTCTACAAATACAACAATACGTATTCGGTCGTTCTCAATAATAAGCTCGCTTAGGTCATACTTTCTTATTCTTTCATGATGTGTGTTCTTTCGAATCCAAATGCGCTATTAAGTAGAACAAGTTACACGAGAGCAGATATTGTCGAGGGCTATACATTATACACAACTCAAGCTAAAGTGCCTTCCCAATTACCTTGCTTTCCTGAAACTTTTTCCGAAAATCGGCATCGTTCTAAAGACTTCCTTCGCAGCTGAGGTAACAGTGTTTCATCCTCCACATCCGGAAGTGCTTGTCGAGCGCTCGAATTTCACAGCTCGTTTCCAGCTGTTCCGGTTTCCATGTTCGCAGAGCCTCGCTCAACGACTCCTTCCTCATGCGATTCTTCGCAAATACCTGGAGTCGTGGTATCCTAAGCCTTGTAACGGGCTACAGTGGCCGAGGAAGAAGCGATATTTTTGGTCATTGCTGTGACATAAAAAGACTTTCCAAAATGACGCTGTTTTTAGTATTCAAATTCAGTTTGAAATCCCAAATTGGTCACGCTCGGAGCATAAGAAATATAATTACAGTGGATGGGGAAAGATGATATATGTGCTCTGGGGTCATACAGGGAGAAGAGGAGTCAGCTCTCCTTCGCTAACTAAGAACGCAGTAATCTTCCGTATTATCGCTTTCACAATTTTCTTATCCCAAAGGGTAGTCATCCCTAATGCACAAATATATTCAACAGTTTTTAAAGATAGTTAAGCTAGTTGACTTCTCCTTACACACCATTTCTCTCTAGAGATTTTGGCGAAGAATCCCGTGACCTTGATGTGTAGGAACGCATTTACAGTATATTCTAATGCGACCTTGGCTCATTGTCACTTTCGCTATCTGGCCCTCGCCCTCTCCAGCATCGCCCTCTGGAATCGTCACATGCAAGATCATCACATGGAGGATAGTTGCACCGAGGATCATCACACGACTGACAGCTGCACTCTCCAAGATAACAATCTTGGTCATCGCACGGTTGACAATCGCAATTTCGGTCCTCACAATCTGAAGAATTACACTCGCAACCATCGCACTCTTCGGTATCGCTCGCCTGATCTTCGACATCTCCGGTATCCCCCGCTTGGTGTTCGACATCTTCAACATCGCTCGCTTGACCTTCACTATCTTCAACATCGCTCGCATTACTATCATACTCTCCAATAACGCTATCGGTACGCATAGATCTATTGCCGTGATCTGTAGCCATAATTGATGTAATAAAAGTTGTTGAAGAACGAGGATATTCGTAGCTCGCTGGGTGAGAATATGCTCAGGTGGTGGGCGGATGTCCTAATGCCCAGCTACGGAGTGAACGAGACTTTATATAATAGATCCGGGATGATTCATACCATGGAATACAAAAGTTTTGGTATCATAAATATGACTCAAACCGCGAGTCTGACTCAAAAGGCCCGTTGCTTTGAGAACGAAGCAGTCAAAAATGCACTGTAACCCCAGTCTTTTGAACCGACCGACTCGCACTGCCAATACTCACCTAAACCCACCCGCCAAACAGCACATCATCACAAACACATTTACTTGCAATCATCTTGTTCCAAAAGCTTAATCTATTCTATCCATCGATTGATCCTGAACCCTACTCTAATCAAACTCCAATCCCATCTTATATACCCCAATCTCACCCCATCTAACCCACCCCAGGGAGAACAAATTCCGCCCCATTCAAGGCCTAAGCCTCGTACCCCGGATCCCCAGGCCTCTTGACGCCAAACTCCGGATCCGTATCCTCGCCATTAGCCTCCATCTCCGCCATGCGGGCACTCACCTCGTCAATCTTGGTCTGGGTCTCTTCCATCTTGACGCGGAGGCCTGCAATTTGCTTCTCGTAGCCCCTGATGCGTTCTTCGTTGCCTGCGGCCCGCTCGGTCGCGAGCCGGGCTTCGCAGGTGGCGATGTCTTGCTTGAAGCCTTCGAGTGCGAGAAGGTACATGCCGCGGTTTATCGTTTGAGGAAGAGTGGCCTCGGAGGCATTCATGTTGATTGGTGTAGAAGTTGTTGCTGAATGTGTGTGTGGAAAGCGTGCGCTGGTTTACGCTGTTTATTCTCGGCCTCGCGAAGCTTTATATACTTTTTTCGAAAGCGTTGTCGTGATGCTTTTGTCACAGCATGATGAGCAAACTGTGCGTGAGCGTATCACCAACTTGCTGTGACTGTTGGATATGAAAAGAATGAGGCGTTCGAGACTCGCTCGGCGGCCCGTGATGGTCGTTAGAGAAGACGTGTAGTGCTTGTGAAGCCATTTAGGTTCCTGGTTTGTACCGTATCTTGGTCTGTGGTGAGGGTTATGTCTCGCGAATATGACTTTTACCACCCGCGTTTTCGGTCATCCAACACAAACTCCACTATCATCGGCGAGCCGAGCCGATAAGTAGGAATGCGGAGCCGCTATGATTCAATTAAAAGGCTGAGAGAGTCCGTTTAAAACTCCACTCGGGCGCACGGCGTGGTTTTGTGCTCCCATCACTTGTCCTGTGCACCGACTTCTAGCCTCACGTTGGCACTTGCCCCTGTCTCCACAACACCAAGTAGAAAATTGAAGCGGGCCAAATTGAATCATAGATCAAAGAGAGGGGCATGGCTGTATAAATTACGTGGATAGACATACAGACATTGGTTGCGCTTTCATTCACGTGCACAATATCGTCACAGTCTACCCTTTTGGTAGCCTGGAGTAGTGGATTAGAGCTACCGTCTTATAGTAAATAATATTTAACAAAGTTGATTATCTAGATAGAACAGTAGATGTATGCTGCAACTCTTCCGCAGCCCCATACCTACTCAACCACCGCCCCTTCATCAAATCTGTACACGCTTCACTAATCTCACTCCGTTTACGGACTATAACTACACCGGGTGCTCTCCCAGAAGCGCGCTTGACCAAAAACAACCACAAGAAAACATCCTCTCACAGCGTCATCACAACCACAACCAGAACTAGGCAAACAGTAACGTTTTTTTATTTCCTAATATCATGCCTACAAAACTCCAATCAATCACCCAAGCCCGAGTAGGCAATCTTCCACTGACAATCCCACCTCCATATACCACCCAACAAGCCGTTTTCATCAACGCCGCCCATGCAAGCGCCCATCGTCTACTCCCTCATGTTAACAACACACCGAATACAATCGCCAGCCTTCATATCGCTAAAGGCTTGATTGATGCGATCCAGCGGCTGACGATGTGTGATGAATTCGTCGACCTTGAGCTTGCCATCCATGTAGTCCCTGACGAGGCCAGGGAGTTGGGTGCGGCCCTTGACGCCGCCAAATGCGCAGCCTTTCCATACACGGCCGGTGACGAGTTGGAAGGGACGGGTAGAGATTTCTTGGCCGGCGGCAGCGACGCCGATGATGATGCTTTCGCCCCAGCCTTTATGGCAGGCTTCGAGGGCGGCGCGCATGACGTTGACGTTGCCTGTACAGTCGAAGGTGTAGTCGCAGCCGCCGTCGGTCATTTCGATGAGCTTTTCTTGGATGGATTGCGAGCCGAGTTTGGTGGGGTTGACGAAGTGGGTTGCGCCGAACTTCTTGGCCCACTCTTCTTTGGCATCGTTGACATCGACGACGATGATTTTGCCGGCTTTGTTTTTGGTCGCACCTTGGATGACAGAGAGACCGACGCATCCGGCACCGAAGACGGCGCAGTTTGAGCCTTCTTCTACACCACCTCTGCCAGCGGTGATGACGGCTGCGCCGTAGCCAGTAGTGATACCACAGCCCAAGAGGCAGGTACGATCCATTGGGGCTGGGTCGGTGATAGCAACGACTGAGATGTCGGCGACGACGGTGTATTGGGAGAACGTTGATGTGCCCATGAAGTGGAGAAGGTCTTTGCCCTTGCACTTGAAGCGAGATGTACCGTCAGGCATGACACCCTTTCCTTGGGTTGCTCGAATCTTGCCGCACAGGTTGGTCTTGCCTGATTTGCAGAACTTGCATTCTTTGCATTCTGGTGTACTGGAAATTGTCAGCGAATTCCCATCCATCAATGAGGTTTGGGTGTCGTACTAGAGTGCAACCACGTGGTCGCCAGGCTTTACATTTGTAACACCCTCGCCGACTGATTCGACGATACCAGCACCCTCGTGCCCTAGAACGATAGGGAAAGCACCCTCGGGGTCCTTTCCGGAGAGTGTGTATGCATCTACGTCGACTTAGTCTAGGCAATCGAGGTTGCATGTTAGGTTAACGCACCGGTATGACAGACACCAGTGTAGTAGATCTGGATGCGGACCTCATGTGCCTTGGGTGGTGCAACCTCAACATCCTCGATGGAGAGGTCCTTGCCCGCTTCCCAGGCGACTGCGGCCTGTGCGTGTTTGTCAGCGACCGTATTCTCGACATCTTTTGCACTGCTCGAGTGATGTCATTCGAAACAAGCTTTTACTCCTGCAAGCTCCGCTGGCCCTATCCGGATGCGTCTCATGTCTGCGGACCCGCACACCACGCCAAGCCTACATTTGTCGTAGTATGCTCGCGACAAGAACCACAAGAAGCACGCCTTAAGGAGGGCGAGGCTCAAACGTACTTTGCAGGTAATAGTCTGGCAGCACAATTGTTAGCTGAAGCTGTAAATGAGGTTGCTGCAGTTGAAGACAGCAGCAGGAGCTTGACATACCTTGCCAACGGTATCAGCAGACATTGTCGTGTTGTGTAGTGAAATCAAAGGGTATCTCGACTAAAGCTTTCGCAAGTGAAGAGAGGAGAGTAGAAACAGACTCCAGATGCGATGTGCGGCTCCGTTGGTATTTATTTGGAAGCGTGTGGGGTTGCGTCCGATACGCACCGTCATAGCAAGTGCCCCTCCATGCCCCTCATTCGCGGACCATGTTCGGCGTACAAGCTGAGGGCTCGCGCGTTGCTCGCGTCTTGAGGCTCAAGCTCGCCTTCTGCTCGGACAAGTTGTTAGTTAATGGCGTCTAGAAGCCCTTGGCTTAGTATTGGCCAAGTCTGAGAGCAATTGCCGGGGCATCTTAGCCAAATGTGGGGAGTGCACGGTTTCTTGGCGCGAGTGCGGAACTGCTTGCCGCAACGGGAAGAGCTGTGCGGATGATAGTTAACTAACAGGAGCCAGAACCATCAATCTGTGCATTGTTCAAGACTATACCATTCCACATTCCCAACGCTGATAATGCAACCGAACAACGCCCAAGCCCAAGTTACCATAGTCATCAATCATATCATCGGCCTACCCACCACGTTCTTCGCCTCTTCCTCGTCTACCGTCTCTGGCGTGCCGCCTCTCTTCGACTCCTTTGACCTCTTGCCCTCACGCTCCTTGACCGCCTTGATCTCATGGTCCTTTGCGCCCTTGCTCTTGCTTCGCAGCCGTCCCCAGCTCAGACTCCTTCGCTCCTGCCTCGTCTCCTTGATCCCATGACTCCAGCGCTTCCGCATAGGCGGCCGTGTGCCATCTAAACCCAGCAAATTCCTCAGCTCACTCACTTCTGTGTGATCCCGTGTAGTCTTCATTCGGTGTACCCACGTGCATTCGCCCTCCTCGAACAGGAACTCTCCGCCCACTTGCTTGAGATCGCCTCCTTTGAGCGCGTTCTTGCCCGAACCTACACCCTGGAATATAGATTGGACCGAGTTGATGAGCATGTGCGTCTGCATGTATGCGGGCTTTGTGCCGAGCTGGAAAGTGCGTGTCATTCCGAGCACGTCGTACAGCTTGCGTGTGGGGTCGGCGTAAACGGGGAAGGGACATTTGGTCGTCTCGGTGTACATGGGTATCAGGTCCGGCTTTCCGCAGCCGATAACTATTATGAAGGTAGGTGTAGGTAGCGCCAGTAGAGAGTCTGGGGTAATGGATGACGACAGCGTGCGAAGGTATTCCTGGCAGTTCTGGGCTGTGTTAGCATTGTTGGCAAAACTGGTGGAGTAGTTGGCGATACTCACTCCACAGAAAAAGTGACGGATGAAGATGATTAGCTGCCGTGGCGCAATATGCGGCGCATTGTACAGTTCCTTGAACGGTCGGCTCTGACCCTGTGCGTCTAGCAGCAGGAAGTCGCCTACTTGTTCCAGCTCCTTCTCTGTAGGTATGTTGTTGTTGACGTCTACTGAGCCTTCGAATTCCTCCTGTTCCGTCTGGAGTATCGGTGTCTGGCTTGAGGGCGAGAAAGGTGGTGTTGTGAGATTTGGTACATCCAACGATTCCTTTGCATTCGACTCGCCCTTGTTGATAGCTGACTCTGAGAGTGGTGGTGAGGGAGGGTGTGCGACCGCGATGGGCGGTGGTGGTGCTGAAGTAGTTGTTTTCATGGCTGGCATATTTTGGGTGGCTAAAGTCTCCATGGTGGTTATCTAGTATTTACTCGCGCAAGAAGATGGACGAAGATATCTCAACGGAAAGTGACTATGCCAAAGCTCAGACCGGATGTTGGATGTCGGATGTCGATCCTGGAGGATATGTTCTATGTAAGGGGCCTTGCAGTGATAAGTCAACAAAAAGTGAAGAATGATTTCTAGTCAGCGCAGTTTGCAGAGAAAATTTGAGCTGAGTATTGGCGCGGACACCACGTCGGCTTAAGTGGCAAACTCAGGTACCATCGCAGGCTGTGCGACAAGTTTCAGTGTCGACAGCAGATGCAGACACCGACGTCAGCGGCTTCTCAAACTAGTATTTAGCTCCGGCGACCGCTCGTCCCAGCTTCTGATTGGATGCGCCTCTGTCCATCCACAAGGCCCGATGTTCATACTCTTCTTCCACATCTTTCAGCTGTGATGCGTGGACAAATAGCAAATTAGTTGTCAGCGCTGTGGCGGTCAGTGAATGATGACAGACGCTGTCGTGCTTCAGTTGTGTCTCACTTCACTAAGGGTCCAGCAGGGCAGCGCTAAGCGAGCGAATCGCCAAACTGAGCAATACGGATGACGGCCATGACCATGTTCCGTTCCTAATAAACTGTTACCCTCACCACATTGGGCCATCTTCAAAGTCTAAATCATGTTTCCTTTCATTTCCTACTTAGAACCAGCTTCTTCCTTGTAGAATCTCGGCAGTGCCCGACCTCAGTCCCATAGATCCATTTCTCGAACCGATTTATCACCAGGCGGAAGCGTCTTCTGCCGCTCTGCTTTGTCTTGGATTCGATCGACTACAGCGGTATACTTCTTGTACTCTGGGAAATCCTGGCCCTGCGAACACAGTTTGATCACAGCTGCCTTGTGCGCCGCGACATAAGCCATCTTAAGATCGCCAGCAAGCTCACACAGAAGCGCCACATCCAAAAAACTACAAACTGTCAGTCTCCAGTATACAACTTTACCGGCAAACTTACACGGTAGCCAGCCGCGGACTATGATCTTTCTCTTCCCGATGCAGTACTGCCATCTCTAGCAGATTCAAGAGGAACGTCTGGTCTCCTGCTGCTTTCGGCAGATTCGGGCCTCTCAGATGGCGCGTCTCGAGCTCGAGCTCCTGTAGTCTAAAGCGCCTTGCCCCGCTCTGATACGCAAACGTATTCTCGTCATAGTTCTCGATTCCCAGGCATGCTTTGCAGTCACACACGAAGCCGTAGTGCTTGAGTTCCCATGCTCGGGCAGCCTTATCATGTGTCACATCGCAATACGAAATGGTGATCTCTTCTTCAGCCTGGATATCGAACATCGCATGAATCGTCTCCTTGCCAATGGCTGGGTTCCACGAGAAGTAAGAGTTTGGGTTGCAGCAGTGATTGAAGCGTGCAGCATTCGGGAAGATTCCTGCTCCTTTACCCATCTCCATGCAGTTTGTCTGGAAGATACTGACGATGGAGGCCTTGTCGCTTACCCTCGCATTGTGCTGTTCAGTGATTCGTTCTTTCTCACGCTCCCCAACCGACTCGTGCACGCGGGAGGGCCAGTGTTTCGGGTCTTGGCCGTGACTTGAGTGTAGGCTGAAGTAGAGAAGCTTTTTCTCTGCTGGCAATTGGTCGAATACTTTCCTGATGTCGCTCTCCATGTAATTCCATTCGGGAATGGCGAACAGTGGCTCTTCGGCGAGGATGCGCGTGCCACGCGGGATAGCCCTCACTGCGAAGCAAGCATAGCCTTTGCCTGGAACTCGACGGATCTCATAAAAACTGTCGGCTTGATGTCATCGCCGTTAGTAGATTACCCAACAGTGCATGTCAGTGACACGTACGTGGCGCCTGAGGTTTCTGCAGCGCATTAGCCATCATGCGCAGCTTCAAGCGAAGAATTTTAGCATTCAACTTGGGCTTTTTCTGCAATCCTCGAGGTTGAGGCATTTCAGATGAAGTGGTCGAAGATAGTTGGGGTATCTCAGTTGACCGAAAAGTTTTAGCGTGTTTGTGTGACCATCCTTTGCGGCAGATACGTGAGATCTTATACTCTCTATTATCACCTCAAGGTACGAAAAAATTCCGAAGTGAAGTGAGAATGCTTTCAGAATCAACCATCACTCGAATTATCACAGGCTCCAAGCTCTGGAGCATCACGTGAAAGCGAGGGTGAAGTCGAATTCCCGATACCTCTGAGAGCATTGCCTAGTTTGAAACCCACAGTCACTATAAACATGCCATGTGCCCTTTCTTCTTCTTTTGAGTTTAGAAATTCTATACAACAGTTTGTGCACTAGCTTTTAATTTTCTTTGCTGTGCTTCAAGTTCTATCGATGTACCATGACCATTGTGCCACCGGTTTGCCCCGCTGCTTCTCGCGAAGTAAAATGTTTCCACAACTTTTCACACGTCATTAATACGCTTCCTACGTTTGCAGGCCGTAACACGAAGGTTCGTGTTAAAAGGCAAATTTGGACAACTAGCTAGCTAATTACCTATCATATTGAAATTAGAGACATGGCCATTGCCGTTTGTTGATGACTGCCTACTTAGACATCACGGTATCTCATAGCTTCATTGCTCACTGTTCCCAGAGTCATAGCAAGCGCAAGGCCACCTGCAACTTGCTCGATCTTTCCCCAATTCCATGTACCTTGAAATTCTGGATAGACTCAGATTAATATGCGGTAGCTCTATGAAAAACCACATGCTTCATTACTTTTTGAGAGTGAAACCGTATATCAGGTTCCTAACCCAATAATCGTAGTACTCTTTACAATATTTCGAACCCTTTCAAGTTCCACTTCTCGAAAAGACTTTCATTCTTGTCCCCTTCGGCACTCGACACCCTAGTGACAAGTTGTAGACATGTCTACACTCCATTTCCTTGATTCTAGTTGCGTTAACACAACACTACCGCAGTGACTCCAAAAGTGTGTCACCTCCCATTGACCACCTCAAGACTCACCTCCACATTGACTGCCAACCCAGAGCCATTGCAACAGCCAGAGCTACACTATAAATTCGCACAAACACCTCCTCAAAAATGTAAACCCCAAAACTGTCCCCTGTCTCCTGCTAGCCTTGCAAACAAATCCAACCCAACTAATGGCTTCTAAAAAGCCCGCCACACAGCTTCCAACCATTGAAGAAGCCCCAAGCTGGGTGAACTGCGAACTATCATGTCTGTCAAGATCAGAGCTCGCCGAAGCCATCAAGGTATGCACTCAACGCGCCGCCACAGGTGAGGAAGAAATATCTGTCGTACGCCACAAAGCAATCGGATACCTCCAACAACTAAAGCAACGGCTCCCAAAAGACGTCGCGGTCGACAAGTTCCTCAAGTGCTATGTCATTCGTCTTGCAGATCAGCTAGACAAGCTTGCTAAGAGCGTTAGCATTGAGAGGTACAATAGAAAGCCTTTGGAGCGCCTTCAAGCGGTTGTCGGCGAGACGATCGAGGTAACGGAGGGAGATGAGGTTGCTCAAGAGAGAATTGAAAGCATACGTCAAGCGGCTGATGATGCTGTTGCAGGGTTTTTTGAAGATTCTTGAGATTGTGTTGGTATTGGGGCGTTAGGCCGAGCGCCATTTGTATTTGTGCTGTGTACATTTTAAATCGGGGGCAGGATAGAAAGGAAGGAAAGAAAAAAAGGTCCGAAGGACATTGTGTTTAATGATAAAGCTAATTGGATTTATTATTGTTCCATGGTATTGACCATCGAGTTTAGGTGACCGTGAGGCATTCGGCGAAATTGCGCATCCATGTGTACTTTCGACGCTAGCGAAAAAGATGAAGATATCTACTCACAGGCTCTCCGCAGCATTCTAACACTCTTGCTTAGGGACGTATGTGATACCGATGAGAACACAATACACAATACTCTGCTGAGTAAATCTATTTTATACATAGTATCATCTCTCGCACTAGGGCGGTGAGTGCCAGACTACAATCGAAACAAGTCTGGCTGCAGGGATGACCACGGTATTGGATAGTCCGGACGAAAAAAGGAGTTGTTCACATCATCAAGTACTGGGTGACAATACATCGCGGATTGAGAGGACATCCACCCAAAGGGCACAATCGTGTCGGCCAAAAGGGGCAGTAGGCGCTGTCAGTGGGACCGTGCTGTGTTTCGTCGGCGCAATGCACGAGCAGAAAAAACAATTGGACCGGAAGGTCGCGGAAGGTCACCGCGGAGGGTCACCGCGGAGGCTAAGAGTTTTCTCTTTCCTTCGCACCAATATGCAGCCAAATAGATACCCATCGCATGGAGGTGCATGGCTCAGTGGACGCGTCACATTGTGGCTGCGCTCCTTTTGGCCTTGGCAACGCTCCGGCCCAGCTCCGCTGTCATGTGACTAACCTCGGGTGTTGCCGTAGGCCAGTTATCTTGCGGATCTCAGATGGTGACGGGCATATCGAGGGTTTCGTGAGGTTGAGAATGTAAGAGTTTCAATGTTGGCGGTATTCATGAACGTAGGATCTTTCCTAACACCCAGTGCGCGAACTGAAGAGCCGGCATGATCATTGCTGCAACGATTCTCGATACCGCCTCATGGAGTTTCCACAATGCCGTCTCTTGCATCTGATCAACATCGAGGGCTCTTGCTTGATCGATCCTATCTTCCATTTGGTCTCTTAACTGTGCTGCTTTGCTGGGTAGTTCAAGCCCAAGTCCCAGGTACAGGCCAGCAATAACGTATTCCATAATAACTTGCCTAGAAACACATAGATTAGCTAGTGATCCATAGTTGTCTGGTAACGACGGAGGCATTGAATTTAACTGCGTGACTCGTCGACAGTACATTGGTGATACGTACATGCACAACTGGATCGTGACGTTTCCACTAATGACATTGAACTTCATATTCTCCCAGTTTTCCTGGTTTTCATGGTTCCATCTTTCGAATGCGAAGCACATCATATAAACAACATCCACAACAAAGAACGGTAGACTGAGAACGACGGTAGTGAGAATCTTCACCTCGTTCGAATCGGCCAGATAAAGCCGCGCTGAAATAACAGTTGTTGCCCAAATCAGAACAAGGAAACACGCTAGGTAAAGTGAGACGCCAGCTTTTGTGGCCTCAGTCGCAGCAAAGGTCGGGCTATCGCGAGAGTCAGGATCAATGCCACCGGCAACGATGAGGATGAATGAAATAACAAGAGGAATATGGACCATTAACAATATCCATTGCATGCGTCGTCCCTTGGGCCTGGTTGTCGTGTTCAACAAACTGCTCGTTGCCATAAATAACGGTGTCAAACCCATCGAGGTTAAAATAGCGACACCGCTTTCAATCGTTGTATTGACGGCAGTGTCAGGCGGAAACATAGTAGTGGCAGCCAAATCCAGCGAAACCTGCGTTAGGCGGCAGAGCGAAAGCAGCGTGAGCCAGATCCATGGTGCGCTGCGGCCAAGCCCTTGACGAAAGATTAGGTAGATAGACAGGCAAAGATAGATGAAGAAAACGATGAGCGTCACAATATTGACGACACCTCCGTAGGGAATCCCAGCCATTGGAACAAAGGCATATGGGGTGGATTGAAGATGGAAAGATCGAGAGAGACGAGGACGGTTCGCCAGCTTTACATCGCGGAAACTTGGCAGCAACTTGGCGCGTCTCAGCACGTGATGTGCCAAGGTCAGCGTCTGACGACAACGGAGCCACGACGTGCATTGGTTCGATCGTCAACATCGTCCAATTCACCATAGCCTCCATCGCACTAGTCGGCGATGCCTGCCAATCATACCATGTAAAGCGTACACATCCCCTGAGGCTGACATGCACAAAATGGCTCAGACCAAAGCTGACGGCGCCCGCGGAAATTACTGTATTGATCTCCATGGCCTCCGCCACACTGGGGCTGTGCGTTGGTCCGGTTTAACACCGGATTTTATGCAAAGCACGTACGCTCGCGCATCTCACGAAAATCTTGGATTTGCTGGACTTGCATATTCTTTTTTCTACGTAACAAATTGCTTGAGAGCTAAGCCCTTGGGGCCCTACCGTTGTAGTTGACGCCAGCTGAAGCTGTGTAGTTACCAAAACAATCAAAATCAAAATCGATTTCTGGGCTCCGCTTTTGCAACACAAATACCACATTATCAAACGAGCAGAGACCATTTATATCTGATAGACAGCCCGGGTGTGACTCGCTGATCAGAATTACTGCGTCGTTGCTGTGGGTTGCGAGTTAACGGTGCCCATCACCGTCAGGAGCTCTGAACACAAAAAAGTAACTTACACAATAAATCTAATTTGCTTTGTAGGTTGATACGATGGGCAACTCAACACTTGGGTTGTAAAATGTGTCGCAAAGGGTACGAGCTTGTTTGCTACAAAACTATTTTGTCTTCGATTGCCTGTTGTACTCAAGGGTGGACCATTGAACAGCGCAGTCAAATTGAACGCAGTAAGCGTATCGAGCACAACGACCTCATGCGTCGCATCCGCGTAGATTGATTGATTGAGAGGGAAAAAAGTTGTTGTGTTGTCAAAAGTTTGGTTCAATGCTGAGTTCGCCTGCGGGTAGGTTCTAGTGAAACGCCCAATAAACTTGTCGAGATAGCCTTTGCCCTGCGCCGCTGCAACAGGAGAGCCGGGGCCATTGTTGTAATAGAAGGAAAGATCAAAGTAATATTCGTAGTTGAGGAAGTCTTCTTCGCTGAAAAGGCTGCAAAAGGCTGAGTCGCCCAGCGCAACAATCTCGTGTGAACAAAGCTGAAGCATAGAAATAATGTCTGTCGCAGTGAAGTTGATCCCGGTAACCTGCGACTGGAGTCGAGCGAGAGTTGTATTAAAAGCGTTGTTAGCGAAGCGCGCGGCGACAGAACTCCCAATGCTGCCCTTATTGGCCACATTCGAATTATTGCAGACCTCGTATGGAGCACCGGAATTATTCAACCCACGCGTTTCAACAAGGATCTCAACGTTGACTTGATCAAGATACTCAGGCACGCTATAGCACCACAAGATGCGCAGTCAGCAAGCATCGTTCAAGTCGTTCGCGCGAACGCCTACCCAAAAAATCCTGCAGCAAAGTTCACTACCGTCTTGACCATACGATCCTCGATTGGGTACGGAATACAGGAAGGGTTTTGCTTTCAGTGAAGTTGTTCAGAAGATGGCCATAAAGTTGTCGATGCTCCAGTCCCAGAGGAATTCCTGACTACGTCCAAAAGGTGTCAAGAGTTCGGCGCCAAGTTTGTACGTCCAATTACCAAGGAACATAAGCTCTCCCGAGACGGCGAGCCCAGCCTTCGTTGCATTGGCAACTTTTCGGGCAAATATTGGCGGTGGAGCATCGCTGGTCGGATACCTCGCGCCGTGTCGGTAAAGCAAGTGCACTTGGGTAATCTTACAGCCATCCGGTACTAGAGGGCTTGCATTCTGCAGACCATAGTCCGACGAACGCACAGAATACCATGGAGCAAGGTTCCCCCAATACTTGCTTATGTCTAACTCTGGCGACTCAGAACCACTACCATATGGCTGCGGAAAGACTAAAGGATATTGATTGGCAGGACCATCGTTATATGGATAAGTCTTAGCAGTTTGAATAGCTGCAGGTTCGGCTCCAGTAGGTGTTGGACCTGGGAAGCCAACGACAGATTCTGGAGGGAAGAGCGATGAGTTGACTGATGCTGCCACGTGCGTTAGAATGCTGATAGGAAATCCATACGCTCCGGCAGAGCTTACTACCCGGTGGAGGATACACATCCGCAGTCGCCGACCCCGCGTATGGCGCTGCCTGGACTGTGGTCGGCGCAGCTACGGCGTGGGTAATGAAGGCCAATAAAGAAGGCGTAAACACGATGTGCGTCTTCATCTTGAGGCAATAACCAGTACAAGGCTAAGCTTTCACAAGCATTGCCCAGAGCTGTGTGATCCATGGAGGCTATTTATCCTTACGCGGCATCCTTATCATCCACTAATTCGTAAAAAACTTCGTAAAAGTGATGCCTGCAGATGCCCTGTCATCGGAACTAGGTTTGGTTCGTACAAGTGGAACTAGCCAATCACATCAAAGGATGCGCAACCGTGGTACTGTATGTAGATTTCCCCGCACACCAGCAAACACGGCGCAAGGCTTACTAATGACGGCAAAAAATCTTTGCTGACGTCGGTGGCTTTGTTGGCTTCCTGTACTTTTTGTGCAAAATGATCAGACCCTAGCAGGGTTGAAAAATCAAGAATATCCAGGCCCGAATTCACACCCTAATAGCTATGGCCTGAAGAAATCCGGGTCTCCTTTTCAATTTGAATACATAAATAAATAAAGCAATGAGGTAATGGATTTCCAAGATCAGAATTTTATAAATATAAACATATTGTACATTAGCCCTAGTGCTGGCTGAACAGATAACTTTATATTTATTTTTAGGGTAGCTGTTGGTCGCTGGTACACTTCTTAGTGTAACAATCTGGGTTCATTGTTTAATTTCCAAACTATTTGATTGACTCAGCAAAATACATTAGTGAAAATTATAACCATCCTGAATCACAATTTTAATTGAGGAATTCATTACTCCAGTATAAATGTGGGATCGGGAGCCTTTCACCAAAAGCATACATTTTAAAAGCATCATCCTTTCCCCTTGGTATAAACAAATTAGAAAACTGCAAAACTATGACCCTATCATCACAATATATTTTCTTTAATAATTTAATAGCTGATTATCAATTACTCGAAATGGGCTTTTTTGAAAAAAATAATATGAACCAGTCTAGTCTCGAAAACTAAATCTATAATGATACTAGACATAATGATTGTGAAGATATACAAGAAACGCTATTACACCGCTTCGTGTTCGATTATAAATGAGGAATTCATTTTTCCCAGGTCTAGGGTGCAAAGACAGGATTACATTTTACATTCTTACCTGATGAGTTGCTTTCTACCTCTCTACAACACCCCTAATGGGTACACGTTAGGGATATTTCCACGATTCGGCCTAATCACCGGCACACTCATATAATCTATCACTTCCACATGTTCTTTAGCCCATACAGGCGCCCTTCTAATCTTCGTCAACTGCTCAATTTGATACCCGACTCCCAACAACTTTGCCTCCTCAAAAGGCTTCCCCAGAATTTCCATACCTATAGGTACACCGATTGGCGCATCTTTGCTTGGATCGCTGAAGCCCACAGGTACAGTGACAACGGGAGCACCTGTCAACGCTGCCAAAATGCCATTGCGGCCAGATTGTGAAGGTGAGCCAAGTTTGACGACAAGATTCTTTTGCTCGGGGTAGATGATTACATCAATATTATTGGATGTAAACGTCTTTAGAAGGGTCAGCGTAAGATTGCGGATACCATTCTGACGCTCTATGTATGTCGCGTTGCTAGTCGATGAGACGAGCGCAGTGTTGACATATTCGTACTGGGAGGGTAATACGACAAAGTCGCCACCAAAACCATTCACCGCACGTCTGGAATATATGTCTGAAAGCTTTGTCGGATGGCTGCCGGCTAGAGAGGAGCGTTGTAAGTATTGATCCATCAATTCGCGGTACTCGTAGCGTTGAACATCGTAAGAAGCTTGTATAGCTGTCGCATTGTAGATGGCCTCCTCTATGGGGATAAGCATGGCACCCTCTGCTCTTAGTCTGGCCGTCATGGCATTCATGGCCTTGTTCACAGGAGTTACTTCGGGCCCGCTGGCACGATTGAAGAAACCATCAAGCACGCCTATGCGTAGGCCCTTTAGCGATACATCGCCGAGGGATCGAGCGTAATCGATATTACGATTTCCTGAAGGGATGGGTACTGTCATGCTATCTGTTGCAACATAGCTAGTATCAGCCATAACAGTCAGGGCTATAGCAACATCCTTCACTGTTCTTGCAATAGGTCCTATGACGTCGTGTGTTGATGAAATCGGCATGACTCCAGTGCGCGAGATTAATCCCCGTGTAGGCCTGATGCTATAGAGGGAGTTTGCACTTGCTGGACTCCTGAGTGAGTTCACTGTGTCTGTGCCTGTACCAAAGGCGCAAAAGGACGCTGCTACGGCTGCGCCAGTTCCCCCGGAGCTACCTCCCGGAGTCCGAGTAGTATCGTATGGGTTAATTGTTTGACCACCAAGGGAGGACATGCTGATGCCCTCCAAAGCCAACTCGTGAAGGTTCGTCTTTCCAAGTATGACAGCACCCGCACTCTTGAGTGCAACAACACTCGGTGCATCTTCTGTTGGCTGCGAATTCGCGAGTGCTAAACTGCCTCCAGTTGTTGGCATCTCCTTAGTGTCAAAGTTGTCTTTAAGGAGGATAGGAATGCAGAAGAGTGAACCTGTCGCATTACCTCGCGAGAGTTGCTCGTCTAGAACATCCGCATCGCTCAAAGCTTGTGGGTTCAGGGTGATGATCGCATTCGTTCGGTGGTTATGGGCCTCGATACGGGAGATGAAAGATGATACGACTTCGCGGCATGTTGATAGTCGAGAGTATAGTGCATGGTGGGTGGAGTCAATAGTGGCTTCTCGGGCGTCAAATGGCATGATTTGCGCTGCTGAAGTATGGAGTAGGGCCAGCAGGATGGTGCAATGGGCCAACAGCATGCTATACAACTCTAGTATAGACAAATTGTGTCCTAGCAGATGTTGGAAACAATGACACCGAGTGACAACAAAGCTACTGAAGTTCGATCACCTTTCAGTGTATTGCATATTCGCCTATATTCGTTATCACCAAGCTAGGTTCTCTTTGATATCGATCAGTCAACAAGGCCGAATTGCTGCAGACATCCAATGGGAGATGGTTATCGTTCTTTGTCATTCTCTGTGATATAATCCTTATCCAACGGGCTCAGAATGACGTTGGGTGCCAAGGTTGCTAAGGACCTGCCATTATTGGGCAAGCGCTCCATCGTCAGGTTATCGTGCTGATTGTTGTCATCATAGCACACATGTTATCTGAGAGTTTAGGGGGGAAGAAAGAAGAGGACAACTGTGTTATCTGACAGACAATAATCACTAAGAAGTCGATACAGTTTGCGCGATGGAACATTGTGCCTCATGGATTGGTGCATATTTGTCAATTAACAAGTCCCACTGCATAGAGCATTGAAGACTATGTTCAGATATGCACAACATAGACAATCAGCGAATTTGTGCTATGATCACAATCTGAAGGCTGCTGTGCATCCCATGTGCCATGCTTGAGTTGGTTTGCCACACTCACCCACGATTCAACACACAGGGCGCGAGAGCCACACTGAGGTGCCAATGTGACGGAGACATTGAGGGGTGCTCATGGGCCCATGCGACGAAATAGCATGCGCATCACACCAGTTGAGGTGTGACATGAAGGAAAGCCGTTTAGAGTGAGGCTGGGGTGTAGCAAACTCGAGTCATTCTCAGCCTCGCCTCGCTGCCTTCTGCCCCTAAGGAGCCTTGCAAACCTCCTGGGCGCGTAGCGAGAAGACTATTGTTGGTGGATATCGGTGTTAGCCGCACGGGGCTAAGGTCGGAATGTCGGCATCTGATTTGTCAAAACCGCTTACCTAAGGCGCGGCTCTAACAACGTCGTCTGCTTCAAGCCTTGTAGCCCTACCGCACATCCGTCTTGGTCACGCATCAGGCCTATTCCTCTTCGCCCAGCCGCTAGGTGCGGATTCACAGACCGGAAGATGCGCTGGCCGAGTTCTCTCCGTTCCCCAGATTGTTTTCGTTCTACAGCCGTTCGAGGTCTTATGAAACTGGCGTTGTGGCACTAGATAAAGTTTGTTCCCAACTCGGTCACACGAAACTTCAAGCCGCACACATTTGCATTAAGATGTGCTTCACGTTTACAAAAACACTGGCAAAACCGAACCACACGGATCAATCTGTGCCGTCGCAACGAGGGTGATCATGGCTGTAGATCTCCGCCGCACCCTCGCTTGCAGCCTCACGGTCTTGCTGCCCAACAATTAACGATTTTCTCGAAAGGATCAAGTTCACTCGTGGGTTTTCTGGCAAAAAAAAGACCCCCCATAAACCCAATAATCATTGTTTGTCACTGAAAATGTCATGCTCCAACTTGCGGTTTGGTTTCAGAGCTATCTATAGCGTCTTGACAAATGTCCCAATGTTTGCCGTCATGGCATAGCTATTGATGCCATTCGCCTCCGCCACCCATGGTTTCAACAATGCCAAGTCACGATTTGAGCTGCCTGCCAAGCAATATTATGCAGATGTAGATGCTTAGACATCGCTAGATGTGGCCCAGGCCTTGACCAAACAGAACGATGTTGAGACAATCCCTACCCCTCGGAGGCTCTGCCAATGATAGAATTTGAACAGCCTCATCCATGTCGCACTTCCTGCCAAGTCCCTGCATGTCATCGCCTGGTTTCTCTTCACCCTGGTTTGCAATTGGTCAGTCTAGCGACACAATGCTTCAGTCTCAAGACTCTCCGTTTACTAGAAAGCTCCGCTGAAACCAGAATCCTCCGCTGAAACTACTAAACACAGATTTTAAGGCCTATTTTTACCGACATGGTGTTTTGAGCGATCTGGACATGGGCAGAGACCTGCCGAGGTTGTATCGTCGTGCTTCACGTTGGCTTCGTATCGGACATTTTGATAACTTCACACGTCTTGGCCAAACTTGACCTCCCGGACACCCGCAGACGCTACTACGGTGCACTTAGCGAATTGAAAGAGTTAGAGACAACCTACCTGGTGGATTTTGTATAAAGGGAGGCCAGGCCACGACCGAAGAAGAGCATCAGCACTCAGGTTCCCAACCCAGCTTCTACAGTAATCACTACTTCTCTTCCATTCATCTAATAACCCTTCTATTCTTCCACCTTAATCATCTCATCTGACCGGTTCAGTATGTACTTCTCCAAGACTTCAGTTGTTTCCTTCAGCCTTTTGGCTTCCTCTTCTCTCGTGGCTGGCCACGGAGCCATTATTGGCGCTACCGGCAATGCTGGTGGTCAGGGTTCTGCCATCGGTGTCGACCCATCCACTCCTCGCGACGGCACTGGCCGCAACCCCTTCCAGCAAGACTCCACTCGCTTCCGTGGCGATGCCGCAGCCACTTGCGGTGAGACCCTCGGTGGTGGTGACAACGTGATCGAGGCCGGTACCGCACAGGTCATGCAGCTCAACGGTGGCACTCTTCCCCAGGTCACAGCTGGTGGTCAGATCATGATGACTGTCCACCAGGTCAACTCCGACGGAGCTGGACCATACAAGTGCATGATTGATGCTACTGGTACTGGAACCAACTGGCAGCCCATCACTGTCACCCAGAACCTCGAGGGCAACGACCGTGGCCGCAACAGGGCTACTCAGATGCAGGATCTTCCTCTTACTGCCTCTATCCCCGCTGGCACGACTTGCACAGGAACAGTGGCTGGTCAATCCAACGTCTGCATGGTCCGCTGCGAGAACCCGGCTCGAGCTGGTCCCTTTGGCGGTTGTGTTCCAGTTCAAATGGCTGGCGCTGCCGCTGCTGCTCCCGCTGCCGCTGCTCCTGCCGCCGCTGCTCCTGCGGCTGCTGCTCCTGCTGCTGCTGCTCCTGCCGCTGCCGGTAGTGCCGCTGCCGCTCCCGCCGCCGCTGCTCCTGCTGCTGCTGGCAACGCCAACCAGGTCGCCCAGCAAGCCGGCACTGCCGCTCCCGCCGCTGCTGCCCCCGCTGCCAACAACGCTCAACTTGCTGGTGCCGCCACCGGCGCAAACACTGGCGTCGCCAATACCGGAGCTAACACTGGTGCCACCACTGGCGCAACTACTGGTTCGTAGTCCTCTATACACACATCAAGTCACATCAATACTAACATGCTCAGGCACTGCAGCTACTGCTCCTATTGCCGGCGCCGCTGCCCGCAAGCGCGAGGCTGCCCGCAAGCAACAGGCACAGCCAGCACTCACCAACGACGACCAGGAGGAGGAGATCGACCTTCTATAAGCGACGCAATGATACCACGGCAAGCACGAAGATTAAAATGAGCGCGCGGCGTCTCGAAGCATAATTGGATAGGAAGAACTGGAAGTGACTAAAAATGGAGAGCTAGAATGTATATACCTCATACTAGATGATTTAAAAGGCAGGGTTGGGGTGTAAGAGGATGCTGGTCTGTGACCGCACCTACGAGTGGAACGACTGTCAAGATATCCTTATTAGGTATTGGCTGGGTTGTTACTAATTGCGTAGTAGTTGGGCCTGGGAACCCTCGTCTGTTACGCTCTTTACTAGTAATGATATACTGATCTCTTTTTGTTAACCATTTGTCCTTGCAATTCCTTCCATCAACATGTTCACGCAAAGCACAGACCAGAAACATTTTTTGGCAGCCTTGCAGCCTTAGTCGTTGTTCAATTAAGCTTTTGATCGCCTTAACGGATGTCGGGGTGCAGGATATGGCGCGAGTCTAGGATCATGCTAGGAGGGTTTCAGGCGCGTTTCATGTGGCGTGCACCCACTTCTGACGCCGGTCTTGTCGCATATCAAACGCCATACATTGGGAATGGCAATTCTTTGGGTTGTCATTTTATGCATGGCTAAATGTAGACGCTGGTGTGAACATGTTGGTTGGAGCGTTCGTGGGTGGACCCTTGTCACTCGCTTCCATCCTCGAACATCTTGCGTCGAAAAAGTTGGAAGCAGACTGAGATCATGTCACCTTGCTAGTGACCTTGAGATGGTAGTGGAAAAGTCTTTTATTTTATTTTCATAATCCTTGCACTCCATGAAGATTCGAGGTTTGTGTTTTGGACTCTTCTAAATCGACGACAATACGCTTATAATACTGTCAAGATTTCCACTGTGATCAAATAAATAATTTGAGTAACGGGCGCACGAAATAGAAGTGACACTCGAATTTTATCTGTGGGGAAAGGGCCCCAAAAAGCTCAGTATAGTTGAATGAAGGCAGCATATACTCATCAAACTATAGGCTATCCTAACACCACAAGCCCTGCAAACATGACTGACATTGTCCTAAAAGACTAAGAATAGTATGGTATACTTAAAGTTGCTTGTTACTTGATAATGGAAAAATTGTGGTTTTTTATTTGCTTAAAAGAGATCGGTATTAGGCTACTGCAGAAAGACAAACTCATTCAATGTAAACAATTGCCACCCTTCTGACATATCGATTCTGTGAATCATTCCTACCGTAGCGCAATGATTTTGTTTTATATATTTTGCACCTGTGCGAGATATAATTAATCTTAAATTCGGTGCTCTAGGCACTAACACTCAAAGCATAGAGCACAATAAAAACATATTTGCTGCACAACATGGTGAATATTACAAATAAATCTAAATATCGGAGAAATTATTATAACATGAACTCTGCCATTTATGATCCCAAAGTCAATGACAATGTGACATACCAACTGTATAGTGAAAGTCTCATATCATAAAGGATTGTCTTATGAACAAAGACCTTGGCACTTCTATAAAAATCCTAACGACTACAAATGCATCAATTTGAATATACCTACATTCATTCAGCCTTATTTTATTAGACCTTAAATGATCAAATATCAGGGATGGTACAAGCCGTAACATCGATACTTTCTACTAGGTACTCGTGAACGAATGGGAATTCAGGTGTCACAATTTCACAAATATTGCTATTTGTAGTCTAATTTCTATTTCTTATAAAATGTGCTCATTCGATACTTTGTCTCCCCTTCATACGGCGCAAGATCGCGCAGTGCTTGCTCACCTTCCCGCTGAATAGTTTGTCGTATCTGCTCACTTCGCGGTTTGATAGTCACTTGAAAGGGTTGAGGGCGCATGTTCAGGCCGTTCCTATGCGCAAGTCAGCAAGGATATAATTTTGAAAGCATGAGATAAAAGACTTACGTATAATCGAAAATATCCACCGGTATCGCCGTGCCACTTTCGTCTAGCTTAGGTTCAATCTTGAAACCCCAAAGTAGTCGGGCAATTGTTAGCCATGTTCCCTGCTCTGCTAATGCTTGGCCTGAGCACACCCTTCGCCCCCAGCCAAATGTCATATAGCCTCGCTCGCCTGGAAAGGGTCGTGCATCTAGGTGATCTTTCAAGAATCTGTTGGGGTTGAAGCGGTCGGGATCGGGAAACTCGCGGTCGTTGTGGTGGATTGCCCACACATTGCCTTGCACCCAGGTTGACTTGGGAATCAAGTAGCCATTATAATAGTCGTCTTGAGTCGGGGCGTGTGGTTGACCACCAATGATTGCGACCGATCGCCATCGGAAAACTTCCTTGATAAAGGCACGCACATAAGGTAAATTAGCATCATCGTCGAACGACGGGCTCCTGTCTGGGCCAACAACGCGATCCAGTTCTTTCCATGCTGGTACCATCGTCTCCGGAAAGGCGCGCATCGCAAGAACGGCGGTTATAAGCGTGCTACTTGAAGTGTCTGAACCTGCGCCGAACAGATTTCCTGAGAGCGCAGAAATTTCCTTTGGTGCCAAGTTATATTTTTTCTGCTCCTTGAACAGCATCTTCGCATAGCAGTCATCATGCCCCGGGGTCTCATTTGCTTCGTGTGCAAGAGAATAGAAGAAGTCGTGCCCGCGATGCGACTTTCTCTTGGAACCCAGTCCATGTTTCCATGGCGCATACCGTGTGGGCACTAGAGCGAGTGCTGGGAACGTTTCCATGAGCATTGGAAATGACTTTCCTGGGACGTTTAGGTCTGCTGCACGATGCATAACCGCTATGACTTCAGTGATGATCGGATCGCTCGAGCTTGCGACCCTTCTCCCAAAACCAATGATAGAAACTACGCTCGTTGCGTATCGTTCAAAGTGCGCGACGTATTTTCCTGGCGTGTTTAAGAGATCATATGCTACGACTTTGCTTTCGTCATTTTGAAAGTCTCGGTACCGCTTGACTTGCTGAATGCCGACCCCTTGGTGCATTAATTTCCTCTGGACACGGAATCGATCTCGCTGAGCCGGCGTGATTGTGTACATGTTCACTAAATTGTTTTGTCCTGAGCCGAGCTCAGCGAAAACTAACATTCGAGGTCGAGAACAATATATCCCAGCTCTCTTATCGAGTAATTCGCTCGCTGTCCAGGCGTCGTTTATCCATACCGTAGGATTTCGGCCAATCCAGTAAGTTATCAATGGCGTATTGTACTTCTTTGACAACTCTTCAAAATATATCCAAGGCTTATTGTCTGGAAGTTGAAATGTGTTGCCGATGATAGGGTATGGAACTGGACCAGGGGGCTGCACATATCTGTCAGTGTTGTTCTGTTAATTATGTCAAACTTTCAGTACCATCTTGGATCTCAGGTATAACATCCATGCATAGTCTGCTAGCACACTAAGTATGGCTGTTGTGCACACTGCTAGTGCAATATTAACGGCACCAAACCTCGAGATACCGTGCTGCAAGTAATGCAATGGTATCGCATCGAAAAGCTGCTCTATAGCCATTACTAATTCTCTCAATCAACTTAATCTGCGTATCATCTGTTAGATGAGGATACTGCACAAAGACAAGCCTTAACTCCGCGATTCCACTTGGAGCCTTATAGTTAGTTGCGTGGGAATATAGTACCGAAAGTCGAAGCACAGCAATCTGGTACAAACCGCTGTCGCCAGTAGACTCATGGTCTGAGGTTGCTTGGAAGAATTGGTGGAGCTGCTGTAACCCCACATCCCGATGGTGGGGCATGACCCGGCTAATATTTGCCTGACGTTCAGTCGCCCAGTCTAATGCAGCTCGGAGTAACAATAAGACGCATATGGCACGGGGAATTCTGATCCTGCTGCAAGCGAGCCGAGGTCATCAGACAGAGCTGTGATTGATGTTGTCACTACTTGGAAAAATGTGTTACATTACCTGTCCTTGCCATCTATCTGTGAAGAGTGTTCCGATTCTGTTCGTCTGCCATGTACATTGGGTGACAGTGTGTGAGGATACTCCGGCTACAGCTCCTGCGGTACCGTTCAAAATCCGCTAAAACCTAGCAAATGCACTAAGCCGGTTTTCGTCCTTGAACATGAGTCATCTATCCTACGATCACAATCTCAAAATTCTGATCAAATGCCTGGCTCTTGCCTTGTGGATAGTCTTGAGTTGATTTGCGCGCGTTGAATGGTGATGCTTAATATCCATAGATGAGCGAGTGAACAGACGAAAACGCGTCCTCATTATGGCTAGACAACTTGGGCAGGGCCTGTGTGCTTTAGCGTGGCTTGAATCTTCACCCCTGTGCGTTTCATCCACACAACACCAACGTCTCATACTACGCTACTTGCAACATGTACAGGCTGCGAATGCAACCTACATAAGGCGTCACTATCTGCTCTCGCAACGACTGGGTAGTCTAGAGCGACCCCAAAGCCCTTATTGGTGAGAAAGCAAATTCTATCTATGTGGTAGTCATGTTGTACAACTTCATCTCGCCAACGGTGCAGATCTGTTACTCCGATTCCTCCAATGTTATGGTTCACCTCAAATTGAAGCGATCTCTTACCACTTTTCATATGTCGTGCAGTAAGAGTACGGTGTCACGGTTACCCATCCCTTGCGTCTATAACTTGCTCAACTTGCTCACATACATGACCAGCGATAGCTCAGCATATTGCACACATCTAAATATCCAAAATAACACGACCTTGAGTCTTTTTTTCACCGGTCAAAGCGTACACATCCTTGAGAAAGTAACGAATGCTGATGGAGATAGATGTTGTACCCATCTCATATGGAAACTACTGGATGGGAATAACACTTTTTCTCCGGCGATTCCACGCTACAGAACCATAATTCTCCGGGACAGAGAAGGTCAAGCTGTGAGTGGTGTGCATGGAAAATGTGGTATAGGGCGTAGGGTGGTTCTGATTGCATGATGATAAAGTTTGTGACAAGGTTTGGCTGTTGTGCAACCACCTGCATTGTCGTCACTACATTCCCTACGGCAGTACATTTATCATGGCCATCTCCAGTATGAGAGCAGATTATCACACCTCGACTCCACGACCGCTCCAAGCTCCCTTGCACTTGAGCGATCCCGTTTGACACTATCAATATGGCAGCGCCAAAATCCAGATTGTTTGAGAATTGGAGATGCATTCTTGCGTGTACTCTTGTTTCTCTGAGTCCGTTCCAGCATGGATTTGACTCCGGTGCCATTGGCGGTCTTCAAGCTATGCAAGGTTTCCTTGAGGTTAGTTTATTCACCACTGACGCCTCCTAACTTGCTGATATCGCCTCAGGTATTCGGTCACAAGGATGCTGCTTCTCCAACAGGCTATAATATCTCACCTGGCCGACAGCAATTGATCGCTTCTCTCATGACAGTAGGCGCGTTTGTGGGCTCTTGTTCGATTGGTTTCTTTGCTATCAAGATGGGCCGCAGAGACTGTCTTTGGATGGCATCGGCGCTCTGCTGCATTTCCAACGTGGTAATGATGGCTACAACTAACTTAAACTGGTTATATGTCGGCAGATTCTTTATCGGTATCGCGAATGGCTGGTATCAGAATTTCTCTCTGCTTTACATACAGGTGATGCTCTGCATTGAAGCTTCTGGAAGACGTTTGCGCTGATATTCCAACAGGAAAGTGCACCAGCTCGCTATCGTGGCCTTTTAATTTCAGTCTACCAATGCTGGGGTAGCCTGGGTATTCTTATTGGCACCATCGTTGACGAAAGATCACATGACCTAATCGGACGAGATTCATATCTGATTCCTCTGGGTACAATATACATTGTTCCTTTCATCCTGTCCATCGGGCTGTTTTTTATCCCGGAATCACCTCGTTGGCTCATGCTTGTCGAGAGAAAAGAACAGGCCAGAAAGTCAATGCTCTGGATGCGCCCTAACCCAGCCACAGTCCCAGAAGAACTCGATGAAATTCAGGCTGCGATCGATGTAGAGAAGGCAACAAAAGGCGCTGCGAGCTTTATGGATCTCTGGAGAGATCCTGTGGATCGCCGTCGTACGCTACTAGCTATTGCTATTATCCTCACGCAAGCAGCGAGTGGAGCTATGTTTATGAATGCATACAGCACATACTTCTTCCAAATGGCTAAAGTTGGAAACCCATTCATGAACACCTGCATTGTGACCGCTCTTGGAGTATTCTCTATCATTGTCAACAGCTTCCTCATCTCGGCCATAGGGCGGCGAAGGGTATTTCTGCTGACTGGGCTATCGATTTGCGGTGCCTGTCAGCTCATTGTTGCGGCTGTGTATCATGTAAATCCTGGTACAGTGAGCACTGGCAAGGTGAGCTCTCCACTGAACTGCATCTTAAATTTACTAACATGAAGATATAGTCTATCGTTGGACTGTCTATTATCTACATTTGTGCATACAATGGCATGATTGCTACATACTCTTGGCTTGCTGCTGGCGAGATTCCCTCTCAACGCTTGCGCTCGTATACTTTTGGGACCGCTCTCGCTGTTGGATTTGTAGCTGTGTGGCTTGCTATGTTCACCACACCATACTTCATCAATCCAGATGCCCTCAACTGGGGGCCCGAATATGGTATGTCCATCGCATCTTTTGATCATCCGGTAGTCTTATCAAGCTAATTCATAACAGGTTGGATCTGGGGACCATCGTGCTTCATAGGCGCCGCTTGGGTCTACTTTTACCTACCCGAGATCAAGGATCGCACACTCGAAGAGATAGATGAAATGTTCGAGGCCAAGCTTACAGCGCGTAAATTCAGAAAGTACGTTTGTGTAGGCCGTCGAGCGATCGATGTTGACAGTAATACTGCGATATCGTGCTCGAGTAGCAGCGAGAAAAATCATGTAGAGAGACAAGAGGTAGTAGTTGAGGAAAAAAAAGAATGATCTGATCGATAGTTAGGATGGCGAATGATGCCAAGGGCAATGACAGGGTAGGTTCTCAGTCGCTCATTTTAGTTCGGAAAATGCGCAATCTAAACCGTAAATTCCACAATACGGTCATTCTTGTTCTCTACGGCCTGATAATCTAAGCGCTCTCAGTATCATTCAAAAGAAGCTGTGGCCTTCTTGATGGCCTCAACCCCAACCTCTTCCGTATGTTTCTCCGCGTCAAAGCTGAAGATCCAGTCCTCTCTTGGAAACTGAATGGACGTAGGGTCCTTCCTGACCTTGTCCCAGTCTGCCTTGTGCCACATATCACGTGTTGTTTCGCCTGTTTTCTGTACCGCCTTTACGCGATCGTAGCGAATATCCTGATATGCTCTCAGCGCTGCTCGCACATTTCCTTTGCCTGTTTGTCTCAGCAAAACGGCAAGAGTGACACCATCTTCAAATGCCTGCGTCGCACCCTGTGCACTTGTTGGCAAAAAGGGATGGGCAGCATCGCCTAGTAAACATATACGTCCTTGCCCTGGAGCAGAGCCATATCCACTGACCCAGTTCGGCAATGGGTCGCGGTATACGAGTTTCCAGTCAACGAGTTTTTCTTCTGGTGTTTTGGATATGAGTTTCCAACAAATCGGATCCCAGCCTTCGAGGACTTTCTTGACGTCCTTGAGATAGCCAGGGAAAGACCATGATTCTTCAATATCGTGCTCGTCTCTGTGCGTCAGGACCCAGCAGGCATCTGCACCACTAGTACGGCAGGAGAAGAGGAAGTGTACATCTGGGCCTATCTTCTGTCAGTTTTTCGCGCAAACGATGACTCCATGGCAATTATAACTGACCAATCCACCCATTGAATGTGTCCCCATTATCGCAAAAGTGCTTAGTCTCTGGATCAGCCAACAGATCCTTATTCGGGAACCATGCCCGCCAAACAGCGTATCCGCTTGACTTAGGCTTATCCTCGTATCCCAGAACTAAGGTCCTTGCTTTACTTCTTACGCCATCACTTCCAATGACTACATCACCCTCCACCTTTGTTCCATCTTCCAGCTCAATGCCAGCGCTATTTTCATTCTCCCAATACTTTTCAACGCGCTGTCCAAGATGAATCTTAACGCCGATGCTCTCCGCGTAGTCAAAGATGATCTGGTGTATTTCACCCCTGTGGCTATTGAACGTCGGAGCAATATCGTCTCGTGGCGAGCTTGGCTGGTTGATCATTATCTCGCCTGTGTCATACTTGTGAATATTGAATCCGTAGTGAGCTAGCTGGATGGAGATTTTGTCAATCGCCTCTGCGACAGATCCATTTGACCAGCGCTTGACAATGCGGCCCGCATTGGGACCCAGGCTGATGATATCGCCTAAGATCTTGAACGTGGAGAACGATTCGTAGATGACGGGGGTATGGCCTTGTCGGATGCATTCTATCGCTGCGGTGAGGCCACCAAAACCTAAATGGTGATTAATAGTGTAGCCGAGCAAGATTGATACGATTTTGGTGGTCAGCCGTACCTGCACCAACGATGATGACTTTGATGCCTGTCTTTGGCTTTCCACTGTTCACCGGTAGCGTCGACATGTTTGGCAAATGCTGCACGCGTCGGGGTTGTACAAAGGATGCAGGAGACAGCCGCCTTTGGTCGAGCAATTGGGGCCGGAACTTTAATACAGATGACAGAAAAAAGGCACAGTCAGAATAACAATCCAATGTCGGACAAGTGCAGCGTGGGGCATGTGACCGTGACTCAGCGACTAGAACAAAGCCCCACCTCTTGCCCACGCATTGGTGTGCAAATGAGAATGATATCATTCGACAGCATCATGTATCCGACGATAAGACGTCTTAGTTGAAGTCAGATACCTAGATATAAGGCCTCCCAACGAACTTTTGGTCAAATGAAGTATCGGGAGTGTTCCACATTTGACCACAGTCATCTTTGTGCGACTACAGTACTTTCCTGACTAATTAGTTTCATGCTCAATTGGAGTGCAAACTATTCTCTTTTTATTTTCGGTGGCGTGTCTCGAACGTAATGGATGTCTATTTGCTTGCGCTTCTTCTTTTGCCTGTAAGTACTTGCCAAGAAAGGTCGAAGAAGAACTGCAGTCGTTCGCCAAACCCTATCGATTTTTATTTTCTTCAAATTAAATTCAGGCAATAATTACCTAGATCTTGAGTTTCGTTATTTCCTAGCCCTCAATGGCCCATGGTATTTTGCTTGCCAGATGGGATCCATCATAGGCGACATGGTTCCGACGGGAACTGCCCAAAATGGTAACATGGCATTGCGCCATACTCTAGCTGCTCCATGCGCCACCCAAAACCTTATAGATTTCAATTTAATCTGCCGAGTGGGCAATCCCGACGACGGGTCATGTACCTCGTTAATCCGAGGTGTCGCGGCTTTGCCTGCCCCACCATCGCGAACAGCTTCCCCGCACTACCCCGCAGTCGCGCTATGCCTGTCTTGTCTCATAAAGTAACACTTCCTTCTGGGTATGATGGGCGTATCTCTGCTGGGGTCCAGATAACAGCCATGGTATCGTTGTGCGAAGGATGCCATCGTTCTCGGGATTGCCTATGAAGCACATAGAGCCAAAACCGGAAAGCAATATCCAGAGGCCAGTGGGGCTCAGCAGATCCTAAGTATGTATATCTCTGCACTTGATATTTATCGCCCGGCACCGGAAAGCTATTGGAAGACATCATAAAATCTTGGAGATGACTTCGATAACATTGACCCATCCTGAATGGAACAAGGAGACCGGAGGCCTCGAGGTGGCAAAAGCCTTCGCGGAGAACATCAATGGAAAGAAGGGTACGACTAGTATTATCTTGCAATCGAGTTAACATCAATGACGATAGAAGTTCTCATCACCGGCGTATCTCCAGAATCAATTGGCTCTTCAATTGCCTTCAGTATTGCCTCCCAGTCACCCGCGCTCTTACTACTTGCATCGCGTACTCAAAAAAAGGTCGAAGAAGTCCTCAAGGCCATCCATGACGCTTATCCAAATTTACACGTTGGCATTGTACTGCTAGATCTGATGTCCCAAGAGTCAGTCAAAGCGGCAGTAGCTGAAGTCGCTTCGCTGACCGACCGCCTGGACCTAATCATCAACAATGCTGGATTTATGACGCAAACTCGAACAACAACAAAAGAAGGTATCGAAGGCCAGTTTGGCGTCTGTCATATTGGTCACTTCCTCCTGACTAGTCTGCTCGCTCCTCAACTTCTTGCTGCTGCCAAGTCAAACACCCCGGGATCAACACGAGTCATCAATTTGACCAGTCTTGGACACCGTATCAGCCCAGTCAGATTCTCGGACTACAATTTGACAGGCAAAGAAGTGCCTTCTGAAGAGAAGAACCCAGGCCCACTTCCACCGTTATTTCAGGTTAACACGGACGATGGATACAATGGGTGGATAGCATACGGTCAAGCCAAGACTGCCAATATCTTATTTTCGATTGGTTTGAATGAGCGATTGAAGGATAGGGGGATTACGAGTTATGTGGTGCACCCAGGGTGTAAGTGATTCATTCTTAAGCTATCATTTGGGCTTTAACTGGGAGAAACATGAACACTAACGTGTATCACAGCAATATGGACCGGGTTGAGCAGGAATCTAGACGCTGATGGTGAGGCTGCGATTCGAAAGACAAGTCCGTTCTGGAAGAACCACGACCAGGGTGCTGCGACTGTGTTGGTAGCGGCGCTTGATCCTGCTTTGAATGGTGAACTATGCCTCTTATGTCTAGTTGGAACTGCATATTAACTTGTCACAGAACCGAAAGGCGTGTTACTCCACGATTGTCAGCTCTTTGACGCTGCGCCACATGCGACGGATCCAAATATGGCGGAGCAATTGTGGACGTTAAGTGAAGAACTTGTAAACAGTAGATTCAATCTGTAGAACGCTCACCAAAAAACAGAGTAAGTACGCAGAAGAAAAATCAAACATGTGAACAATATAAATTACCACAGTGTTAGTGTTCAAATTGCAGCAACTTCAATCAACCGCGGAAACGCTTTTACGGTTCGTTCTTCTTCACAGTCTTCTGCCAAATCCCTCATATGGGAAAGAGCCCTCTGGGTATCATCATGATCATATCCACTTGCAGCCAACCTCTGTTTATATACCTTCTTTGCAACATGTAACGCAGCAGCATACATCTGCAAATATTGTAATATTATAGCACGAAACTCTAGTGCTACCAGATACTCTTCATGCACGGTTCCATAGGTCGACCTTAGGGCTGGTAAGGCTGTGGAAATGGCCTCTTCTGCTTGCTCATATCTTCCCTGGTCGTGCAAAGAGGTCGCAAGATTGGTATAAGCTTTCAGTGTATCTGGATGGAAACGCCCAAGAATCGACTCGAATTGGGCGAGCACCTCACGATAAATAGTCTCAGCTTCTACGTGTTGGCCCTTTTCGTTGATGGTCATGGCGATGTTGGCTTTGCTTTTAATCGTCTCTTGGTGTGTGTCGCCTAATAGACGACGTCGCGCGCTATAGGCATATTGATGAAGATGTTCCGCCTCGTCTAAACGACCTTCGCGGAAAAGTTGAACGCCCATATTGCTTCCTGTCGTAATAATGGAGATATATTCCGTGTCACCGATATGCATGGAAGGACCCAGAGATCCTCGATCGCCCAGATGACCGCCGTGATGTGACCGAACCGAAACCCTAGACAATCACTCAGCTGTGGAAGCACGATTGTGCGAACACCTCACATAATGATCCCAAGAGCCATAGTGTGGAAATTGTGCCTGAAACGCTCCATCATTCGTTCGATCTCTTCTTCTCTACGTAGCACAAAGAAAATCTCTTGTCTCTTGGAGGGTCTCTGCGATCGAGATCGGACACGGAAAGGACGTAGTAACGATCTCATCGCAATAAGTATGCTCTGGCATTGCTGGAGAAGATGAGATGTGCTGGAATCTAGATCAGAAGGATGATTGCTGATATCATTCACCAACGAACGCATTGATGAATACTGGTCTATCCAGGCTTGTATCCAGTCTGGCGCATGACGTATCCGGTGCGATAGGGCTGAACTAGTGGACAGCAGCACAAGACCATAATGAAAGAGCTGGGTGGCGGCGGCACCACCACCCAAAATAGCGAGAGCTTCTGCCATGGGCTATAAAACGAATACCGAAGATGGTGTCACAGAAAAGTAGGAAGGAGACTGGATTCAGTGAGCTGCCAACAACGAAGCAAGGCAAAAGGCAAAACTAGGCAAAAACCATCGTGCATATGCAGGCGGATGTATACGAAATTGACCAATTAGACTTGGCAAGCCTACTCGTTTGACTAAAGTTGCAGCAGGGCTGAGTCTAGAAGTTCGGTCCAGAAATGCGCCTTATGGCTTGGCGTGCTTCACCGGCGAACTCAAATTCGGTCAGTTTGAAGACCAATTGAATTAAAATAACGTTTTTCGGATGAACTATGAATGGCCCATCAGGCCTTTGTGTGTCCTAGAGTTTGAGCAAAGTACTGGTCAAGTAATGCGACTGAAGCTCCGACTACTCTTCCGATATTGCGGATCTTGACATTATGTTCGACAGCGTACGGCTTCGCGAAGTTGATTCGTGACATTGGATCAATTGTGATCTCAGGGTCCTCTATTTTCACCTCAATTGGGGCTTTGTTTATTTGCTCACTCATAAGGTGCGGCAAATAAGTCCCACCTTCAGGAATTATGGCAGCATGGTCTTGTGGAGTAATACCAGACTTGGTCATGGCTTTCCCAGTGTATGTGCTGATCCTGAGACACACGGAAAAGGTAGACTTGGGTTTAACCACTGCAAATCGGGCCATTTCGATGAAAGCTTCCTCAGAGAATCCTTTCGGCTCAGCCCACACAGTCATGAACACCCTTCCTTTTTTAAAATATGCGTGGGGATTGAAGGCAAATGCTAATTCTTTGTGGTGTCAGATAATAAGAAATTCATCAAAGAGGCAGAACTTACCCAGATCGTCAGGGCGTTGAATGGCATTTGACCCAGACTCCACCTGGCTTCTGTTTGGCATGGCTTCATCTCAGGGATACTGCTTTTGTTCCTTTTCTTTCTGTGTGCGAAATGTCACAAGCGTTTTTGAGTTTTGAGTTCCAGTCAACGGCTGCACTTCACTGAGGTCGCTCATCTGCACCTCATTGGTTTCACCATATCTGGCATCATCTGAATATCCTCCACCATTTCCGTGCTTTTTTTGCTCATGCCCGTCCCTCAAAAGCTCTGTTATGCCTTTACCTTTGTCTTCTTCACCATCTAGTATCTCTTCGGGAATCTCAGCACTCTCTGTGACGGTTCGTGACTGCTCTGTTTCATTTTCATCTTCTGCCTTCCAGTTTCCAATCAAGAGTGGTGCTTGTTCGGGAACTACATATCCAATGTCCTTAACTTTGACGTTATATTGTATGGGGTGGTGTATGCCATAGTATATTCTTGCCTCCCGGAAAAGATAAGCTTGATGATCAGCCATAACCACGGCGATGGATGGTTTTGAAATGCCCGCTTCGCCAGGAATGAGTTCCGGGCGTTCTCCATAATTGTATACAATCCCATGCTCGCTTGGACGGACCCCTCTTTTTGTCGTCGCTTTTCCACTGTAAGTGAGTATAAGGCTTAAATAGGTGAGTAAATCTCAACAAAAGGCAGGCGGGACGTTTATCATCCGTAGCAAAATTCCCATTTCTGTCGCACGGCTACGAACCTGCGGACATTTGTATACACAAAGTTGTTGTTATGTTTGACCACATTGAGGCTTTTATTACTATTGTAATCAGTAATGTTGGCGCCCGCTGTTTCATTCATGATAACGGAGAATACCTAAGCTGGTTAGCATCCGCGAAGAAATTCTCGCAATCTTACGTACCCTGCCTTCAACAAATAAGATGCAGGGCGAACATAGTCAGCTCGAATTCTGTCAGCTAGTCTGGTCATTTGTGGACGATTTGAAGGGTAAACCACATTGATCTATCTCCTCGTAGTGGGATGTGCCTGGCCCTTGATAAGTACCACGCAAGTGACGTCCAATTCCCCTTGGCATGGCAGGGAGGTGTGGTGGAACTGTGTGGTTTTGGGCATCGAAACTAGGGCTTGATGGTTGTGCGGAATAGTACATAGAGCTGCCAAGGTGGGACTTCGACAGAGTTTTTGCTGAATCCGCTCTGGAATAGAGGAGGCCAGGAGAGCCCGAATCTATTCTTGAATGTATGGCGGCAGGCTGAGGGGACGGAAGTGGTGGCTGCCATCCTACTGACATCAATTCCTAGCAAACCCATTGCCTGGTCTGATCTGCGACACTGGTAAGAAGTCGCAACAGTCATGCAAAAGAAAGGCCCATACAGTCATACTTCAGACGTTTGTATCTATGATTCAAAGCGTTTCTCTCAAGGCAGATCCGATAAGCTGCGAAGACCTCAATGTCTGCAAACATCCAATGTGTACTGAAGATGGTGGCATACTCACGGTGCCCCATCACTTCAACCTCAGTACAACTACCACCCCCAAACGCTACGACGCAGCCACTCTCTCAGTGGTCTTTCTTTTGTTTCACGTTATCTCCATTTCAACTAACACGCAGATCTTACAATGCTACTTTATGTCGGCTTTGCACACCACAATCGCACATTTGGGTCTATCTCAATCCGCCCCAAAACTCGAATAAATCGGTGGAGATAAACCCTTTATTTCGAAACCTAACAAATCACCCCCTCGCCCTCCCCCACGACCATATTCAAGTGCGACACACCAAGATAAAAGATTGGTCATGGCACTTACTATACAAGTGGATTACGGGAATGCACCGTCAGGCTGAGCAGATGACATTCATTCGTTGATTGGAGGGGAACATGGGCGTGCGTTAGGCATAATCATCACTCATTTGCGCAGGGGTAAGTTTTACATGTGTCTAAATTGTCAGCTTGGAGAATATTGGAGTACACAAGGGTTGTATTGAATACTAATGGTTTTCGAGACATCATTTTCTAAACACTTGGATCATACACATGACTAACATGAGAGAACAAGCTATTGATTGCTGTCTATCGAGAGCACTACATCTGTTCATCTGAGAACTAGGTGGGAGAATGCTCTCACATAACTTCCTGGTTACAGCTGGATACCAACATCTCCACTGATGCTTTCACTTGAGCATCAACCATAGACTCATCACTCTACCCATTTTCAGCTATGCTGGCCGACTCTACTGAAACTACTAGACCTAGCATGCCTAACCCCCCGAAGACATTGCTCAGCGCTCAGATCTATTCATGCTTTAGTGGGCATGGCTCGAAGAGCTGCTGGAAGAATTTGGCTGATGCGATGTTGCTTGGCTTTCAGGCGCGTTATCGGTCGCGTCTGCACCATTTGCAATGATGTATAGCATCTTGAGCGCCTTGCGAATCCGATCTCCAAGATTGGACAGCGTGGCAGATTTCCAGTGCGCGACTAGCATCAAGAAACCAAGCAATGTGACAGATTTCAAGTGCACATCTAGGAACGAGAAGCCAAGCAATGTGTTGAGAATGCCGAAGGGCGCAGCGTCTGCACCTTTTGCGATGATGTACAGCATCTTGAACGCCTTGAAAATTCCATATCCGAGATTGGACAGCGCGACAGATTTCCAGTGCGCGGCTAGCATCGAGAAGCCATGTAATATGTTGAGAATGTCGAAGGGCGCGACGCCGGCAGCGTCTGCACCTTTTGCAATGATGTACAGCATCTTGAAAGCCTTGCAAATCCCGTATCCAGAATTGGACGGCGTGGTAGATCTCCAGTACGCGACTAGCATCGAGAAGCCAAACAATAGAGTGAGAATGCCAAAGGACAAACTTGCTGGCTGACGTAGGATGCGGGGCCCGACGATAGTGGTAAACCATGAGACTGCGAAAATCTTCATGAGAAATTTATTTCCTTTACGAAAGCCCCGAGTATAGTCAGTGGAGATGATAGCTTTGTAGGTAGAAAGGTTGAAGCGGGTGAGGATGTAGTACATGTTGATCAAACCTGCAACCCCGCACAGGGCTAACACTGACTTCAATGAAATTAAGAAGTGACGTGCCAGGGCTCGAAGGGTACTTAAAAAGCGAATGAAGTTTTGTAGTCGGTGTAGTTTGCGATGGGTCTTTGCGATCTCTTCGGTCTTTGAGAAAATTTGGTCACCAGTCCGGCCAGGTTTGGAAGTTTTCGTCGGAAAGGTAAGTTGACAAGAGCCTGGTTTATCGCAACGTAGCTCAAAGCCAATAGGCATTTTAGCGCACTCTTCAGCCGTTTTGCGGATGCAAACAAGGTCGTTGGTTTTTTCCTCGCCTTTTTTAACCTTGGAACCAAAAGCATCGTTTAGCACAAGCACAGATCGCTGCTTTCGTGGTGGCTGCGCACACTGCGATTTGTACGTGAGTGTCTCACAGTCCGCCTCTATTATCTGACAAAGTTGATTACGATGATCGGGATTTCTGAAGCCACTGGTACCGTACTTAAGATACTCAGTTTCTTGTCGGTTTCCGTGAACCAAACAGTCTTCATAACTTTCTAGTCCAGTACTAGGGCTGGCTTCAGTTGAGAGGACCTTGTCGAGCATAGTATGACCGAATTTATAGAGATAAACTGCATCTTGTTTTCTAGACTCTAGAATTACCTCCTTGAGTCGTGACTGCGCGTGTGCCTCGATATTTGCTAACCCATTGTTGATCAATGCAAAGCTGCATATAACGATACTTAGGTAAAACACTAGCGATGTAATATGTGAGAAGGCAGATTTAGCCTTTTTCGAAATCTTGTCCATATTCTTGGGAGTGTCAGCTTTAGTTCCAGCAGGCTTAGGAACTATCGCTGACTGTGAAGCCTTTTCGGACTCGGGTTGCATGGCGTACGGAAGAACACTGTCAAGAAGGATGAAGTGGCGTTGTGGTTGACCAGTGTAGTAGTAGTTTGATATTCGGAGAAGAAAGTGACAGAACTTATATGCACAGGTCTTGCGGCACTGTGCGTTAATGTTGAGGGAAGGTTTAGACACTATGAGGAAATAAAGTCAAATGAAAGGTGCTGTTCGTGCATATATTTTCTCGAGTGACGGTAATGGGGAAAAGTGGGGAATGGATCAAGACGGAGCACGAGGAAGGTGCTCGCGCTAGCAGTAGCCACAGATTTACTGACAGTAGGATTTAGAATCATTCAAGCTACCTGGATTTTCGTTTGGATATTGCTTTACTTGGCAGTCTGCCAATATCCTCAATGTCCCCTATCATGCTTTCTGCATCCTCAGCCTTAATCTCGCCATCCTTGGCAACTGTAGCACGATGCTGAAGCATTGTGTCGTCACCAGGCGCCTCTATTTTCATAATGGTTTCCTCCTTCTTCACTTTTTTCGTCTTGGTGACAACAGCCGATGGGCAAAGACCCCTATCAGCCAACCTGCAGTCGCCGCACTTCCTCCCCACGGGTAGACATATTGTCTGACCGTGGCCGACAAGCAAGTCATTTATGTCATGCCATTTCTCCCTTGGCAGCCACGATTCAAGGGCTGCACGCGTTTGTTCTGGTTGTTGAGTCTTGTGCCATCCCCATAGATTCGTGATGCGGTGGACATGCACATCCACCCCAATCCCCTCATCGCGACCCCACGCGGCGCTCATAGTGAGATACGCCATCTTTGGCCCCACGCCAGGCAGAGATACAAGCCCTTCGATGCTGTCTGGAATATCTGAATCCCATTTATCACGTAGTATCTCCGCGGTTTGTTTTATGTACTTTGTCTTCAAATTGTGAAAACCAACCTTGTTAATGAAAGCATTGAGCGTGGTAGGCTCCAGAGCCAAGACAGATTCGAGATTAAATCCCTAACATTGTAAGTGCATATCACCAAGATAGTAATGCGAGACGTACACCGGGCATGTTATCTTGCATACCCTTTATAGCAACCGAGGTAACAGTATCCTTCGTTTGGCTACTCAGCATCAAGGCGACTAATGTCTGGAACCTCTGGTCGCGCGGCGATTGAGATCTATCAGCCAGACTTGCGCACCCCATTGTATCCACAGGAGCGATATTCTCGTTACGCATTTGTCTGGTCAAGGCATATATTTCCTCCCAATTCGCTGGCGGCTCTACCTTTATGCTGCCATCTGCCGTGGTGACCTTCTTTGCAGGCGCTTTTCGTGCTCTTTTTGGCCGGATTTCTTTCTTAGGAGATGCAATTGAGGCAAGAGAGATAGATTTGGTCTCATGTTTTACGGTGACTTGCGCGTCGTGTGCCCTCCTTTGCTTCTTGACAGGCCTTTCGTCGCTACTTGAGCCTGAGTCTGCTGGCACAGAGCTCAATTCCGAGTCTGATGCTGCCTTCTCATCTCCTTGCCATTCATTTGTTTCTACTTTCGTATCCTTCACGACGAGATTTGTATTGGCTCGGGTTCGTAGGCTATGCTGCTTGTGACTCGCGGCCACTATGCGAGCAGTATCACGCGATATACGAGAGGTCCGCATTGGAGCTGTGGATGTTATATTCGATATCACGAGTAGGTATTCGATGAAATGAACTGGACAAGGAGAGAACCGTTGGAGTGCACAGTGGGTGATAGGCGGTATAGCGTCGTTGCAATTCGCCCCTTTCGCGCGGCTAACGCCAAGGCCGAACGCGTAATCACGTGACAATACTCCTTTAAACCTAAACGACTCTGTCTAGAATTGTATTTCCAAAGCCCATGTCACGTGATAAGTAAATCAATATTATCACGTGCTCATCTCTTCACGCAAATGCAAGAGCGGGTGACACTACTCACTTAGTGCATCGACCGCACCCCTCCCTAACCCCGCACAACAGCTAACGCAACATTCCCGTAATACCTGTTCTGTTCTGAAACTTGCAGTACGCCTTCGACCATACCAGCTCATTTACAGGCATCATAGTCAAGACTGGACAGTAAGTGGCTGTATTGAAGGTAGACTCATTCGTAAAATAGCCTCACCTGTTGACTGAACCAAATGGTCAGATTGACCAGGCATTCTTTTGGCTACCAATGCGCACAGGAATTCTTCAACGCTTAGTGCGATACTGGAGACCTTGCTGTATCGAGCAGCTCCCAGAAGAGCTCTTGGAATACATATCAGGCTTTATTAAAGCCACCTCGACACATGATGAATGGTGGATATGCTTGCAAATATGCCGCCGGTGGCATAGGATCGGTCTTGAACGGTATGAGAAGCTAGGCTTCGCCTTACCCATCATCATCGAGTCAGATGTTCGCTGCATAAACAGGAAAGTCGAGAACATTCATGATGACTTTCCACTTTCCATGGACTTCTAATTTGATGCTGTTTCTGCAATTTACCTGTCTTAGTTGACAAGTCTAACCATTCATGTGCGCCATAAGCGGGTAGCGGTACCATTTCCCATTTCAGCCACACCCAGACGCCAACTTAGTCAAGTGGCTTAAAGTTGGCTTCCTCTCTATGGATCACTTAACGACTTTCTCGGTAAAGTCTTCAGACGGCTGGGACTTCCCTACCAGACACGATATTCCGGCAATCTCTTAGAGCATGCTAGCGGGCATTGCGGCAGCATTACCAGCCACAGTCATTGATCTGGAATTAGACACTAGGGATATCGATGTTCCTCCAAGTTTTGGGTTTTAATCCGAATATCCAGAGAATCATCTCTGTCGCCTGATTGACAGAATACTGAAGCGCCTTCGGCATCTACGACTTCGGACCCGGCATATTTGCTCTGACCTTCTCGAATTCGGCGACAACACTCCACCCTGTGAGCAATCACAAAATTGCTATTGTTGTACTCACAATCAGATCGCAACATTTCATCTGCTGAGAATGTGGGAGATGCGCTCAATCAATATTTGACTTCCACGGTGGAAAGAACCACGTTCTGACCCTTTCGCCCAAGCTCTAATCAATCCGAGAATCCTCAACGATTCCTGCCAAAGGCCTCCAATAGTTGTACTTGTCGAGTAGAGATATTGTTTCAAGCCAAACTTTACGATAGGAGAAGTCCCAGAAGCGATGCCTCGCGGTCTCTCTGGGCCTTTTCTTTTGTGGATTCCCTACTTGAATCTTCCTGCTGACTATGAGTACCTGTTCGAACCGATCGCATGCACTTACAGCGAAGCGAAGCATTATCAACGGGGTTCACTGCCCCGGTCATATCGCTCTGAGCACGATCTCATCACGAATACTGCACCCCAACAGTTCTACACAACGCGTGGGGAAACGATTTCGAGTCCTTATATAGCGGAATGCCATGTCGAGGCTATGCTCGGCTGGACTCGGCATAAATACAACTCGTTTCGGGGCCCAGTTTTCGAACGTGACACAAAAGTAACTGAATACTGGAAATACCCATACCGCAAGGCGAACTTCAGTTGTCTGCACCCTCAATGTCATGCCATGCCATGGCACTTTACGACAAAAAAGAGGTTGATGACACACGTTGACTCGCATCACCCGAGAGAGGCTGATTACTGGCAATGTCCGTCTGTGGGATGTGATAAAATTGGCTGGGATGCAAGATTTAGACACAGGGGGTTATTGGACAAGCATGTAAAAGAGCACCACGTTGGGGAATGTACTATAGATCCTGCTTTGAAGACTGAACCCCACACACCAACCTTCATACACCTGACCCCACAACCCTAATACCTATTTTCTTTTCAAGCACACGAAACAACAATCTCAGATGCACATACACACACTGTCCAAAGATCAAGCATACACCAAAAACAGCCAACTCTCTCATCCAAACATAATTATTCTCAAATTCAATTCTAAAAATGCACAAAAAAAAAACTACCCAAACACCCCGCTTTTCAGCCACTTGATTCAAATCCAACCCAAATCTTCCCATCTCAACAACCTACATACACACGACGCAAACCACCCTATCCAACATTCAACCCCAAACACCTCCCCGCATCCTCCAACTCGCCCAACACCCTGCCCTCCAGCTCATTCGACCCCTCCTCGGCCCTTCCCTTGCGTGCCAACATCTCGACCTCGCGCTCATCCATCGCCACAATACGCTCCTTCAGCGCGCCCTTCCGACTCAACCAGCTCTCCACATCCTCCTTGACGTTCTCCCTATCCCAATCCAAAATCCCCACGTCGTTAGCCTGAATGCCGAGTTTGGGCCCTTGCTTGCGCACGTTGTCGATGATGGCGGAGATGAGTGCGAGGGAATGTGTTTCGGAGGCGATGGAGAGGGAGATCTTGGTGCGGGAGCGGGACGCGGGGCTTGATGCGATGGACGATGCGGCGCGGGCGAGTTGTTCGGGGAACTGGTTTAAGAAGGAGGAGATTTCGGCGGCGATGGGGGGGCCGACGGAGAGGAGGAGGTTGAGGCAAAGGGGGAGGAGGCCCTTTGTCCAGATAGAGAAGAGGCGGGCGGGGGAGTCGAAGGGGCCCATACCGTGAGGGCGGCGGTAGTAGTTCATTAGGTTTGCAGTGTTGAGTTGGGAGAGGACGCCGTCGACGGCCATGGTTTCGGCGAGGGCTTGGATGCTGGAGAGGGAGAGGAGGAAGAGGACGCTGAGTTCGCCGTAGATGGGGTCGTCGATACCGTTGTTAGAGATGGTGAGGCGGTCGGACCAGGAAAACAGGCTTGTGGCGTAGCGGATGGTGTTGTGGTTCGCGAACAGGAGCGCCGCTTGTGAGTGCCACATTGTCATTTCGGGAATAGCCATGACACGTTGGAGCAACGCTGTGAGAAGAGCGACATCAGATGGTGTTATAGAAGCTGGGTCGATGTGGAGTTGTGTGGTCAAACTTCGAAAGCCCTTGGCAACAGTGTCGGCGAGAATTTCGAGAAGCTGTGTTGATATGGGTTCGGTGAGTTTGTTTTCCTTGGTCGGCACTGCGCCACGGAAGCTCGAGCGATAGGACAAGTCATCGGATGGTTTAGAGTCGCCAACGAGATGGAAGTGAAGAGTGAGATAGAGTATCCGCAGGAGTGACCGATAATAATAAACCTCGTCACTTGCGAAAACGCTGTCGAAGTCGGGTGTTGATAGTCGAACGGCCTTCCAAACTGGGGTTAGGAGCTGTCGGGCTTCCGGTATATCCACCTTTGCCTCCACAAGCTTTTTCAGTAAAGCAAATGACAAATCTGCTCGCGAGTTTACGAGCTGGCCAAACAGCGCTTCGGGAAGATTTGATTCCGCATTAGCCTCCATACACCGCCTAACCACGCGGATCAGGATCTTCGCTACGTGGTTATCCTTGCCAACAACATGGCTCAATTCTAGAGTGAGCAACTTCCAGCTCTGATAAAGCTGGACCTGAGATTCTACCAATCCAAGGTTAAAATTGGCCTTTTCGACATCGTTCGCGAACCCAGTACCCTCTCGAGGTCCAGTCCATTTGCTGTCAAAGCTCAACAATCGATTTGCTAGATTGATATCGTAGAAGAAGTTCCGGCCGAATGACTCTGGGTACAATGTTGTCCGCTTCAAGTTGGAAAGTGTGACGCCTGGGAAATGCCTCTCAATATGCTGCTTGAGATTCCTATGCAAAGAGTCGTTATATGATGGCAAATCTAGTGCATGGTCCTCGAGATATGTTAGGCTTGAAATCACATCCTTGAGCACGGTAATATCGCCAGCCTGCCGCGCATTATGTAGGTACATAGCGAGAACCTCGCAGGCCAAGGCGGCGAATCTGTTTTGGTATGAGCGTTCTACCTGTTCGTTATTCGTTTTGAGAGATTCCGGTTGCTTTGCCATCCAATTGAGGAATCCAAGCAACTTTCTTATGAAGTCTTTGTGTTTCCGTAAATCGCCCATAGCCCACGACCAGTTGTTCTGTGCCGAGGAAACAAACCCAAGCATCGACGTATATAGTTCCCACGGTAGCTGAGTTGTACTCACATCAGGGAGACTCATATTTGTAAGTGCATCCAGTGCGCGAGTGAGTAAAGCCTCGTTTCTTGATCGAGGGGCGGAATCTGATTTGGTCTTCACAGACTCTCGAGGTGTGTTTCCTGTGAGCAGGTACAGCGAGAACCATTGCTGCTTGCAAGTTACGACTGCAGACAACAAGTTCCAGACATTGGTTTGGATGTCAAGCACTCTTATTGGTTCGTCAAGCAGGGATAATACACTCAAAAAGTTCTTCGCTGTACGCGGTCCGAGATGGCCGAGTAACGAGGGAGGTTCCTGCTGCTCAATTTTGGCACGGGGACCTTGTGTTGTGCCATTCATCTCCATCTCTGTGTCTACCGAGTGAGTCACGCGCACAGCTCCACGTACTAGGGTCTCGAGAAGCAGCACAACTTGGGATTTCCATTTGTCACTGGACCCGTACAATCGCGCGAGCAGCGGTGTCGCTTTGAACAGTTGTTGTTCCAGGTGCGTCCATGGTTTGTTGAGGAGCATAGCTACCCGGACTAATACGTAGGCAAATGTCAAGGTGGCTTGTGTTTGTTGCTGCCATAGGATCCCCGAGCTTGTGAGTATAGTACCATTCGCCGGGCCAACTCCAATGACCAATGATGCTAAGATGGGATTCGTAGGCATTGAATTTTCGGATTTGCTTAGGTATAACTGGGTGATGTATTCAGCAATGGATGCAACAAGCGTTGTCAGCTTGCTAGATAGCTTTGGCGCATCGTCGACACCATAGGTGACATGTAAGATCTTGGTGAAGACGTCACATATGGCGATGTTGATCTCTGGGCGGTGTTCTGAACTCATGTACTTCCAGCTCAAGGAGCTCTCATATATGCTCGCAAGCGTTCGACCAAATGTAAAAAGGATAGTGCTCATAATTTTGTCTGATGTGCCACTCTCCACAGGTGCCGTGGTATTAAAACGGCTCAGTGCTTTACTAGGATTTTTCCGAGCAACTGATCGGTCGACTGCATCCGTTACAAGTGCCTTGTAAAGGCGAATGCAACCGATCAAGAAGTTGTATCGGCCAAGAACCATTTCGGTGCCGATTAGAATTGCTGCTAAACTGCCACCATTTCCGTCGCCTTCAAGAAGTCGGCTTCTAGCCAACCAAGGCCATACTCTCTGAGGCGCAATAGCTGCCAAGACTTCCAAGAAATGGGTACAGTTGACTAGAAGTTCAAGCGACGCTTCGTTGTTGGGGTTTTCACAAAGTCGGAGCAACTCCTCTTCGAAAATAGCAAGTATTACACTGACCGTGTCTGGGCCGCCTTCAACATTGATACTGAGCGCGTCCAATAATTCGGTCGAGCACACACCATCCAAAGATTGCAATGAGGAGTGAATGAGATCGGCGAAAAGCCCAACAATCTCAGTAACGCTCACTTGAGCAGCTGGTTCCTGTGTCGTGAGCTCAACCCGGTTACATCCAACAGGGTAGGTGGAAAGGAGCTGAACGAGATACGTCAATGTGGAATGTTGGAAACGCCACACTGCCACGAAAGGTCGGCTACTTTCATCAACGATGATTCCTTCTGTGCCCGCAGGAATCTCTAAAAGTCCATCGGTTGGCCCAGTCGCTGCCGATGACAAAAGACGCCGTTGGCCAAGGAAGTTTGATACCCCTCCAGACGAGAATAGTGGTAAAGGTCCTGTAAGCTCGACCCAATTTGCATTTTCTTCTTCGCGTGTAAGCGCGTAATCTCTGAAACCCTCTGGCAGGCGTTGCATCAATTGGGTTGAGTTGGTGAGCTTGTCCACGAACGAGGACACTCCGTTCTGCGTTGGGTTATCCCCTCGTGCTAGCACGCTACAAAACTTGAGGAATGGCGTCATCTCGTATGGATAACGCAGGCGAGCTTCGTTAAGCAAAAGTGGCCTCAAAATATACTCGTCTTCCAAGAAGTACGAGACGACTGGATCGGCTTGACGAGATACATCCTCATCTACCCATGTGCGGAAGGTCCTGTCTCCCTCCAGGATGGCGTATGTGGTAGAAAGTAGGTCCGGGCTGTATGATACGATGTTGCTGCCTAATGCTGCACGGAGGAGTTGGAGAAAAAGGAGCCGTATTCGGTCACGCGAGACTTGGTCGACTTGGGTTCCAAACGCAGGCAAGGCTGTCTCAATGAGTTGATTGATGATACCCAGGACTCCATTTTCTGAGCTTGCCTCAGCAAGGCTTTGCGACGGAGTAGTGCCATCAAAAAGTTCGTGTGTCTCTAGGTTTCTCACGGCCATTGCAGGCTCTTCCAGTGCAGACGATGTAGGCAAAGACGAATACGAAGCGCCCGGTGACTCCAGCAGACGTTCCTGTTCCTGCTCTTCGTCGCTCGCACGACCAATGAGCTTCCAGGTAAGGGTAGCCCAAGCGAAGATGGGTGGAGTGGCTGGGCTCGCACCAAGATGCCTTGCTTCTCCAAATAGAGTCGTGATGTTCGCAACTACGCCCGTGTTGAGGATGTATGATGACCGGTCCCAATTCTTGTAATCGCCCGAATCAAGGTCGTTGATTATGACATCGATCTTGAGAATGGAAAGGGAGACGAGTGATGTTAGTAGCTGGATGATGGGGATCAATGGCCGTTGGCGAGCAGTAACCTACATTTATTAGTCGACTGTCATAATTGGTTGATTTTGTGCACTCACGGTAAGAAACTCGCGGAAGAAGCCGCTTTGTAGGAAGAACTTGAACCAATCTTCGATAGTGGCAGCCGAGATGAAGCCCTTGATAATGACATCCGAGTGCGCAAGAGCTAGGTGGAGAATGTGTAAAAGCTCCGTTGTCTGAGCCACGACCCAGCTTTCAGATGCGGCCTCTATGATCGATTCGCTGACATCCCATCCATATCCAGCCTCTAGTGAGGCACATCTTGTTTGCGCTGCCTGTAGACAGTCATCAAGAGCCTTTGCACCTGATGCTGCGCCAGCTCCTCCACTCTGGGCTGCAGCAACTTTCTGGCCAAGCTCCTCAATCCACCCGGCACCTAGGGTATGGTAGTCGTTACCGTAGATGGTCTGATTCCGCAGTTGTGACACAGAGCCCCACGAGACGAGGAGCTGGCTGACACGAAGTATTGAGGCGCAGGTGGAGTGATATGTTTCGATGATACGCAGGCGTCGCTGGTCTTGGGTATCGAATTGTGCGACTTTGGTAGTGAGCGGTGTGGAGAGGATGGACGAGTTAGGGGCGAAGGTCGACGCGCCCAGATGCGCAATACCAGCGGCTTCCTGTACGCTCAGCGCCTCCTCTTCAGTCAACCCACTCAGTAGCTGGACCATGGACCTGCTCTGCCATTCCTGCGCAACCAGCCGCAGGGCCGCATATTCGGAGATTTGCGCCTCTTTGGAAAGCCACAGGCTGTCTTCCTTGATCTCGTCAAGACTGAAGGGGCCCTTTTCTGACGGCGTGACGCTGATTGGTGCTGTCTTGGACTCAAATTTGCTCTTCTCCTGCGGCGACGGGTCTGGAAAAGGCTTCCACGGCCTGCTGAGGATTTGGGCGTTCTCGGTTGCGGCCAGGAAGGCACGCAGGGTGCTGCTCTTCGACGCGGTTTCGGGGTCGCAAAGCGCACGGTATGCGATATCCCAGGTGCTGGACTTTGTCAACAATCGAGGTTGGTGCGCTGCGCGGGCAGGTAAACATACACAAGCTGCTGTTCGCCTTTGAAACACTTGGACAGGTCCAGCTCGGGCGATTGGTGGGAGGCCATGGTTGCGCTGACGTGCGCTTGGTGTGATGCAGCTAGCCAAAGGCCATGGAAGGGAGGGCAGGCGTGGTGTGGAGCGCTTGTCTTGTCTGGTCTGAGTGTCTTCAAAGTCGCGTTGGTGAAAGTCAAGGCGCTAGCCAGGGCCTGTGGCTGGTGCCCACATGTGGCTTGGTGTGGCTGGTGCCCCAATCTCCGATAAGCCCGATGCGGTCATGGTTTAGTCGATTCGTTCATTTTAACCACAGTAAAGACAGGTTGACTCATCCCCGCCCTATGGGCTCACGTGTGCTAACGTGGCGCCGAATTTCTTCTGGACGCCAGATACACTGATTTGCATACCCTTGCCACTCTTGACGCGCAACAACGTTCAATTGAACTGCCTGGAGCTTGTTGAGGGCGGGGTTGTCAACATTTCGCTTTCTACCATCACTTATCCCTGTCAGACCTATCGGAGCCATCCCGCGGCCTATCACAACCCCGGACGTCATCTACGCGGAGCAATTCAATTGCGTCTTCCTCCCTCTGCCCTCTTCTCCGTCTTCTTCAACTCCAACATGTCTTCGCTTGGGCTGATCGACCACTCGCCTCGCCATCCTGATCCATCTCCACCGATACCCACCGCTTCAAATCTTATCCTCATAGACAACTATGATTCCTTCACTTGGAATGTATACCAATACCTTGTCTTCGAGGGAGCCAAAGTGACGGTATTTCGCAACGACGAAATTACCGTTGACGAGCTGATCGCCAAGAACCCCACACAGCTGGTCATCAGTCCTGGCCCTGGACACCCAGCCAAAGATGCTGGGATAAGCAACGATGCGATTAAGCATTTCAGCGGCAAGATACCCATCCTTGGTGTCTGTATGGGAGCACAATGCATGTACTATAGCTTTGGTGGCACCGTCGATGTCACCGGTCAGATCCTGCATGGGAAGACATCGCCACTCAAGCATGATGGGAAAGGAGTATATGCTGAAGTTCCACAAAATGTTCCCGTCACCAGATACCACTCGCTGGCTGGCACCCACGGAACACTTCCAGATTGCCTGGAGGTAACCTCGACAGTTTCAGCCAACTCAGATACTGATGTAAAGGAAGTCATCATGGGCATACGCCATAAGGAGTTCGTTATTGAGGGTGTCCAGTTTCATCCTGAAAGTATATTGACGGAAGACGGAAGAATTATGATGAGGAATTTCCTAAAAATGCAGGGTGGTACCTGGGAAGAGAATGAGAGGCTATCCAAAGAGTCGTGTGCACCAGCGGCGAATGGCGTAATCGAAGAGGCTCAAGAAGAGAAGAAAGTGAGTATACTCACGAAGATCTACGATCACCGTAAGGTAGCAGTCGCCGAGCAGAAGAAGATTCCATCCCAAAGGCCTAGTGATTTGCAAGCATCGTATGACCTCAACCTAGCACCTCCACAGATTGACTTTCCCAGCCGCCTGAGGCAATCACCCTTTCGCCTTTCGCTCATGGCAGAAATCAAGCGTGCTTCACCCTCAAAAGGCGTCATTAGCTTGACAACATGCGCACCAGCTCAAGCGAGGAAGTACGCAAAAGCTGGTGCTAGCACTATTTCTGTTTTAACGGAGCCGGAATGGTTTAGGGGAAGTATCGATGATCTGCGAGCGGTTCGGCAAAGTCTTGAAGGAATGCCGAATCGTCCAGCGGTACTGCGCAAAGAATTCATCTTCGACGAATACCAAATCTTAGAAGCCAGGCTCGCGGGCGCTGATACTGTTCTCTTGATTGTGAAGATGTTGGACGAGGCACTCCTAAAGCAACTTTACAACTACTCTCGCTCGCTCGGCATGGAACCATTGGTGGAAGTTCAGAACGTCGAAGAAACAGAGATTGCAGTGAAGCTTGGTTCAAAAGTAATCGGCGTCAACAACCGCAATTTGGTGAGCTTCGAGGTCGACATGGAGACAACGACCCGCTTGGTGGGTATAGTCCCGAAGGATACCATCTTATGCGCCTTGAGCGGTATTGCGGGACCTAAGGATGTTGAGCCATATACCAAGAGTGGTGTGGGTGCGGTTTTGGTTGGCGAAGCAATCATGCGGGCTTCCAACACGGAACAGTTCATTGCAGAACTTCTCGGTAGTGCACCAGCAGAGGACCCGCTAAAATCCGCAAGCCCGCTGGTAAAAATCTGTGGAACAAGAACTCCCGAGGCTGCAAAAGCTGCGATCGAAGCAGGTGCGGATTTGATTGGGATAATATTAGCTACCGGTCTCAAGCGAACGGTGTCAGCTGATACAGCTTTAGCCATTTCAGAGACAGTCCACACAACAAAGAAGCCTCATGTTTCTAGATCTGCCTTCATGCGCGACTCCAAGGCAGCTTCTGATTTCTTCGAACACGGCGCTTCGGAGCTTATCTCCACTGACGATCGTGCGCTCCTGGTAGGAGTCTTCCGAAACCAATCCCTCGAATATGTGCTCGGGCAGCAACGATTACTAAACCTTGATGTTGTGCAGCTTCACGGCCAGGAGCCTATCGAATGGGCCAAGTTGATACCTGTGCCGGTCATCAGAGCTTTCAAACCACATGATTGCTGTATTGGCGTCAGAGGATACCACGCGTTGCCACTTCTAGACGCAGGCTCTGGTGGTACCGGCAAGCAGTTGGATCTTGCAGATGTGAAGCAAGTATTCGCGAAAGACGACGGCGTCAAAGTTATCCTCGCCGGCGGTCTCAATCCTAAAAATGTTGAGAAGACATTGGCTAGCCTTGATAGCTACCGGAACCGGGTCAAGTGTGTTGATGTCAGCAGTGGTGTTGAGGAAGGTGATCAGCAAAGCTTGGAAAAGATTCGAGCGTTTGTCAAGACGGTGAAAGGTTAGCGACTGATTTGTACAAGGAAACGTCCCAATCAGGATTAAACGCCTTTGACCTGATGATATCTTCGGTTGAGTCTTGTTTGAATGAATTAATGATTTCTATGCAACGGTTGAGCAGGTTCTTTCCCTCTTCATAATAACCTGTCCTTCTCTACAACGTGAGATATTTCCTTGGAGTCGCAATGGCTAGCGGCTGCCGCTTTCTCACCTTGCCGTAGACTATGCATGTCCCTTAATTCTCACTTTAGTGTGTGTTTGCTACCAAAAAGTAAGATTTGTAGCAGTATCTTGTTCCCGCGCCTGTTCGGTACCCGGTAGAAGATATATTTTTCGCCGCGATCCCATTACTCTCCAACAGCTCATCGAGAAACCTTTTTTCAAGATAGTGGCCGAGTCATTTTTATCATTGCGTTTCTCAGACCCTCCCAACAATATGGGCGTCCTGTCCAACCTTGTCATCGCCACTGATGGCACCCTCCCCGCTGACCCAGCCACAATCAAGAAATGGGTGACCGCTAACGACGGCCGGTATTCTTTTAAAGTTGACGAACGTGTCACTCATTTGGTCGTCGGAAAGGATGCTTGGAAGAAGGTCACCGACCCGGTCATGCGAGCAGCAGAACTGAACATCTTCATCGTCAATTATGACTGGCTAGAAGACTCATTGCAGCGCAAGCGCAAGCTCGCAGAAAAGAAGTATACCTGGGAGAACATTAAGAAAAACGCACAGAGAAAGAAGGATTTGAAGAAGCTAGGTGTTGTTGCCGACGGTAAGAAGTTCTTGGATGGGTGCAAAAGGATTAAAGAGCTCACTGGTTCAGGTACGTCGAAGAAACTTCCCCAAGCCCGAAAGCCTAAAGCCTCGAAGAGTTTCTTCTTCGCACCTACGGTTGACATGCCCTTTGAGAGCGCAAAAGACGACTTGGTGCGCAGGCGGACGGAGCGCGAGGCTGCCGAAGCCGTGCAGAAGGCTGCAAAAGCTGGAAAGGCTGCGAAGAAATCCTCAACTTCGGGATCAGAACAAGCTGTGAATGGAGCTGAGGATCAATCTTCACACCAAACGGGCTCAGGACCAAGTTCTGCACCTCCAACATCAGCCACTTCAGTCAGGTCAACTTTGTCTTCATCGTCAAAGGCCACTGTCAGTTTGTCTACTGTTGGGGAACCACAAGCTAAGAAAATTTCTCTCAAAGATCTCTACCACTATTACCTCGACTCTACCGGCTTTGAGTACAAGATTGTCCTCGCTCGGAGCAACTTCGCGCTGAACAACATCACCCATTACCAGCTTAGTATTCTGGAGAGCCACGTAACACCACATACATACTGCACTTTCGTTCAGTACACGCCACCCGCCAGCCAAGCTACGGGCGCGCCTCTCCAGCAAGAAGCCAACGGAGCAGCGAATACCCAAACAGCCCCCACCACCGTCCACCCAGAAGCCCAACGTCTCCGCTCCCTCATCACCCGCACCACCCCTTCCCCAACCGCCCCCTACAAGGCGCTCATCTGTCCTATGTCCTCGCCCTTCGCCACCGCCTGGCGCGCCTTCCGCCACGCCTTCCGCGACATGACGCTCCTCTCATGGGAAGAACGCTTCGACGCCAACAAAGCCGTACAAACCGCGCGCGCCCGCACGCTCGCCATTGAGCCCTACCTCTACAGCAAGCCTGCGCTAGGCCTCCCCATCGGCCTCTGCCCGCAGGAATCCGGACTGCACCAGAATCACACTGGTGGCCGCGTGATTGCCAGCGATAAGGAGACGGCGTACGTACGGAATGAGTTTGGCTTGCCGGGGGTGGATGAGCCGTTGGGTGCACAGGGGTTTGTTGGGGCGGCGATTTATAGGGAGGAGGAGAAAAAAAGGAAAGAAGAGGAGGCTAGGGTGAAGGAGGAGAGGGAGAAAGAGAGGGGGGTGGGAGAGGAGGCGAAGAAGAGGACTAAGTCGGCGTATGGGAAGCCGTTGTTTGATAGCGTGACTGGGCGGCCGAGATCGGAGGTTGGGAGGGGAGTGGGTCGAGAGGATGTGGGTGGAATGAGCTCGGGGTGGGTGAACCGGGACATGGGGTTTAGAAAAGAGCATTGGCGCTGGGGATATGAAGAGTGAGGACGGTGGAAGTTGAGGGCGAAGTTGCCAAGTTCTGGCTTTGAGATCTATGGCTTGATCGAGATATAGCAATGGGGCTTGGAGATTCCGCAAGTCTAGTCACACGTCTGTATTTCACTCTTTTTGAGTTTGCAGTGCGTCTCAAAAGCGTTTTCTCCTTGTAACTTCCTTAGGCTCTACTCTTTCCTATTTTTCTCACTTCGTATCTATTCTTTACGGCCCATCATCAACCTCGCTGCTCGTTTCCTAACGAATACGGCGCATGTGGCTTCTTTGCATTCCTCCAATTGGCATCAGTGTGTTGATTTGCAAATATGCACAAGGCTGAAAAAAGCGGGGTCGCCCACATCCCTGCATCGGCTGATAGTTCGTGAACTCAATGTTGGCTTCACAAGCAAACCACTTTCGAAAGCGTTGTACACTTGCCAAATAATATAAATCTTCCCGTTGGTGAACAAAACCTTGGAATAACTTAACTTAGCGCGCCTGTAATGGACCAGGAAGGACTAGGTGCTAACACGATCGGAAGTCGGGGCTCCGAGGAACTACTACGCCAGAACCCCGGAATAGGTTCTGGGCATGATACTCACGATGGTGGGCTAGGAGGACAAAGTGAAAGACTGGTAGCTACAAGCTATGTCCCAAAGGATTTTGAGCTATTATCAACAGCTAATAGCAAGAACAAGGAAGCTGATGAAGGGAATGAGCAGGGGAAGGATGAAAATATCAAATATGGTTCTAAGCGAACAAGTAGGAGAACTGAAGAAAGGACGATTCTAGATAATGCGTTCAAGGGAGAAAAGCCCGACGAGAACATCGGATCATCGCGGTATGAAAATAATGCGACATCGTATTACGAGGTCCCATCCCTCCTAGGACGACACGAGAAATTGGCGCCACGGAGAGAACCTACGGATAGCCATTTTGTTTCTGAGGATATGCGCAACGAAGAGCGAAGAGAACAACATCAGCAACTTTTAAGACGAACGGAACCTGATGAAATTAATAAAATATCAGTCAAGAAATCAGGAGAGAAAGACTCGAAGCGCAAAGACGAAATAAGAATGCACCAAGTCCGTAAGAACAGTTACGATGATATCATTGCCAAACAAACGGAAGGTAGCCTGAGAAATTCGCCAAAAGTCGCAACATCGTCTCCTGAGCCTTTTCAGCACAAACCCTTAGTGAGAAATGCGACCGATCTGACATCGGCTAGAGGAGAGACGGTACAAGCAGCAGAGCACCTCGCCGATTCGTTGGGGCCAGCAAATGTAGAAGATCAAACGCGATCAAGTTTCACCAAACGAGTAGCTGCGTTATTTACACGAGGTTGGAGCAACACAGCCGCAGGTGACGGGGAGGCGAACGATGACAACCATGCCATCGCCAATTTGGGAGAACTAGTGTTACCCGCGAAATTTAACTTGTGGCGTACCAATGTGAATAGGGCTCTTGCAAATGTTGCGGGAGAGGATGAAGGAAAAAGAGATATGTTAAACCGACTCTTGGAGTGCGTTCTCCCCTTTCTCAAGACTCATGGACCAGTAGAGTTGGTACAGATCCCAGCTCCCGATGCCGTCAACCCAGCGGATGGTAAGGAGGAATCGCCTTCCAACACAAACCGCCCTCGCGAAGAAACTAGAAGAATAAGTGTTCATAAGATACTGAACCACGTCTATGAATGTGAAGTATTGGAGCGTCCAGAGGGGGAGGATTTATCAACTGATCACTTCGCTGCCTTGAGAGTTGTGCTTTCCGCTTGTAATGTATGGGTATCCTTGCCTGTGGAAATACCGCATGTCCTACCATTGCCTCTCAATACTGCGACCATCCCGGAGCTTCTTGGGAATAATAAACATGGCCATGATGGAGCGTCAGATGCGTCTTTGGTCACGTATGGAACCAAGCGTGCTAAAAATGGTACTTTTGTCGTGGACGATCTCGATATTGGCACTTTGATGGACATTGGCGAAATAGATATTAAGTGGACCGCTGTGGCCGAAGAGCATCTCACACTCGAAGTGGGTGGCTCTCGAGACGATGATGCCTCCAGCGGCGCTTATGATAGTGATGATAGTGATGATGATCGGAGGCCTTCTGGACCAACGTTAAAATTGTACTGGATGGATACAGTAGAACTGTCCTGGCTCGCAGCGTATGTACTGAACGAACTTTGACTGCCAAGGTGGCTAACAATAGAATAGTCACATTTACAACGGTGTTAATGAAGAAGAGGTCACGCTTGCCGCGCTGGAGATACTGAGGACATGGTCATTCCTTTTCCAGCCCAGAAACCGGTCACGCAGGAGAGCCGCTAAAAAGGCATACAAGTCCCTCGATATACCCACTTGGGTCGCAAACTACCTCGAAACCCTGCCCCATGACAAAAACGTTGATCTGGCGGCGCTCGAAACACTCGGCGACATCATTGACGCGAAATTCGACAGGCATATACATGACATGCAGCAACACATGAATCCCAATTTGCACAAATACAGCGTTTCAAAACGTGGAAGTTATAGTTATCAACTGTTCAAGCACTACGGGAAACGAATCGCGATACTGAAGCGTCATATGGATAAGAAGAAGCCAAAGGGCTGGCGTCAGATATGGCGGGATGATAGAGATTCCCCGGCCTATTACGCATTCTGGGCAGTGCTGATATTTGGTGTCTCGAGCCTTGTCCTGTCCGCGTTGTCGCTTGTAATGGCTGTAGTCCAGGCTTGGGCCAGCGTGAGAGCATTGAAATCTAATTGATTTTGACTTGAATAAGGTCGTAACAGGCTTAATTTAGCAGAGAAATGTCCAATAGCTGAATGTAAAACTCATGTGTCAAGAATGATATGCAAAGTAATAATGAAGAATATCCCCTCTCTATCTAAGAGTGCTGTAGTAAATAAACGAGCCAAGACAGCTAAGAGCAGACTCAAGAGCTACCTAACTACAATTGTTCATATCACAAGGAGCACGAAGAGGGTACATTAGCTACGGGCAGGATTTGTGCAGGTTTGGCTAGCCGAGCAGTACGAGACAATGCTCCTTGATATGAAGAAGGGGCGGACCTTTTAGCACCAAACGACTACATAGATGGTACAGGTAGACAAAGTCAAGCCAGCGAATCCTCGCGGACGCCTAATTGCTAACTAGCGATTTAACCCCCACGCTGCGTCCTACCGAACTACCTGACAAAATGCGTCGACCCATGGGAAAATATTTTTTCAGCATTGTCTACGTAGTCCGTGACGTTTCTACCAAGAGCAAGAAAGAATAGCTCAATGGTCATCCCATATAACTTCTATGCAGGAGTATCCTAGCCTAAACTATAGGAACTCTTTTTTTGTAGTGTTGAAAGCGATCCGAACGAGGTTCTGTGGCTACAACGTTCGGATCGGATTTGGCTCGAGCGTTGCCGTGTTTTCGCTTTGTGCCTGATGCAACCCCTCTTACTATATCTGCGACGCACTGGGTTGGACTGGGTTTTACCACCTGCTAGATCATAATCGCTGCCACTGCTGCCCTCAAGGCTAGGCGTTGTAGTGCTTTTTGAAATCATTCTCAGAACTTGAATAAGTCGCGGTATAATCGCTATCATCGGGTGGAGGAATGGCTATGGGCGGCTTGATGGCTGAACTCATCATATTCTTCTGCATAGCAAGTGCTCTTTCTAATATTTTATTTATTCTATTGTGACTGAGGCAAGTGGATTGAGGTTTGTTGGAGGTCGGCAAAGGTAATTTATGATATAAGAGTTGAAGGGGCAGCGAAAGTTCTCCGGGGCAGGCTGTGCCGTCCACCTCTCGAAACTTGCGCCAGTCACACCCTTGGATGATTGGATTTTCGCCATTTTTCTTGGCCAGCTTTAGGTATTTGTAACTTCCGGAGATCTTTGAGGGGCTAGCGCTGATGTTTCGCGATTTGCGCTGCAGATCGAACAACAGCACTATACCAATTTGGTTCCCTGACTCGAACATATAATGGAACGCCTTTTTTTTTTTTTTTTTTTTTTTTTTAGATCCTTCAGAGGTGTAGTATATTTGACCTTGATGAGGGCTATTGGCATCTTCGTCTCGTCCTAGTACACACAGCCATCAGGATATAGTGCACTGTTGTCTTTGGGCACTATTTGAATAGGGCCCAAAGCGTTCACCTTGTGTGCATGGTGATTTTATGGTGTTTTTTGACAGCACTCTTAATGCGCTTTGTTAGGGTTTTGGTAATGTCATTTGCGAAACAGCCGTGGAGCGGATCGGGGAGCATCTTGGCAACCAATCGTCCTTCTTTGTCATAGCCAAAAGGAGTATGCCACTCGATGCAGAACGGGCTATCCACAAAAGGCTATTCCTCAATCTCTTCTTCCAATACTTGAAACTGGCCTTCACTAAAAGGGCAAGTGAAGTGAAGCTTAGGTCGTTTGCCGCTAGTGATGTCATGCAGATGATTGAGGGTGGAGTAAAAGATAGCGTCGGGGTCACTACCTAGAGGCGTAGCTGGAAGTGCTGCTTGATCAAACTTGTCGGTCCGGCGTGGAGTATAGAAGTTTGGATTGGAGAAGTTAGGTACTGTAAGAACTGCTTGCATCTTCCACCATATACATTCCATGAGCAGCGCGCCACAACCCAATTCCTTCTCAATTCGATAAGAACGCAGCGAGCATCGACCCTAGACATACCCTACGTGCTACGAACAAAATGAACGCGCATTGCCGTTATGCCTGCAGAAAGGCAGGAAAGAAATGACAGAGTGCCCAGTGAACAATTGCACAGCGCCAACAAACTACAAAATCGCTTTTTGGATTCAACCGCTGGCTATATACATGGTGTCCAACACCCCTCCCCATCTACTAAGCACTACAAAAAAAGGCTCGTCTAAAGAGCGTATAGGTAAGGCCATAACATCACCCTGATTGCCCAGCAACCATACCCCAATCCAATCCAATCCAATCCAACTCAATCCAACTAGTCATATATACAATTACCCCCTCCATCGCTAATCCCTAACCATTTTTATATACACCACATCACATTACACCTTACTCAATCTCCAACTTGCCCAAGATACCCCGCGCCATATGCCTCTTGCGCAAGTTATACTCAACAGCCCTCTTCTTCGCTGCGTTGCTCTGGGTAAACGCCGCAGATCCACCAAATGGCCCGGCCAAAGCCGAGTTCTGCATGCGTACGACACAAACATTTGTTGCGCCGCCGGCCGTACCCGTGCACGTCATACCAGCGGGCATCTGGACCTTGACGGGGAAGTCCTCGACGGAGGCGGCAGACAGGCCGCCAATACCGATGCCAGGCACATTCTGTGTGACCTGTGCGTCCTGGAAGGCGGCGGGGTCTGTGCCGACAGAGGAGGGGTCGATTTGGGCGGTCAGAGGGCCAGCGCCGTCTTGGTTGACTTGGTGGAAGGTCATGGTGATTGTGCCATCGTCGGCGGTGGTAGGAAGGCCAGAGGTGGCTCCTGTGCCAGCAGCGGCGGCGACGCCTTTCTCGGTCGTGCCTTTGGCGGTTTTAGCACCGGCACCGGCGCCGCCTTTGCCTTTGCCGCCGGTGAGGGCGTCGAGGAGGCCGCGTTGGATGTTCTTGCGGCCGTTGGCAGCGGTGGCTCCTGTGGCAGCTCCAGCCGCGGTACCGGCAGTGCCAGCAGTTCCAGCAGTTCCAGCACCCTTAGCACCAGCACCAGCCGCGCCTCCCATAAACATGGAAATCGCAGCCGCGGCATCAACAGGCCCAGACGCCGTGCGCCCCAGCGCCGACGCCTTGCCACCCATTTCGCGGTCCCGGATGATCGAGGTATCAGCCTCCGAGCCGCAAAGGGGGCTCGCACAATCACGGGGAGTGCCATCCTGGACTGCGAATTTGTTAGATCATTCTCCAACAAGGAGACACAAAACTTACCAGAAAGGCCGGGCATGGTGACGCCGTTAGCGCCCTTGATGCTGGTGATGACGCCGTGGGCCTGGACGGTAGCCGCCATGGCAGCAATGAAGGTGATTGAGTAACGCATTTTGAGTGGCAGAAGGAATTAAAATGTGTGTGAGAGCGACGAAGAGCGATTGATAGGACAAGCGGCCGGCGCAAGCAAAAAAAATTAGACAGAAGAAGATCTAGAGAAAGAAGAAGTAGAGTAGAGATCGTTGAAAAGCTGAGATGATGATGGGATTGATTTCGGAGAATACATGTGTAGTCTTATATACGCGGGGAGCGAAGCCTAGGGTTGGAAAGCTTAGCATACCACAAGCCTTCGCTTGGGTATGTCTCCGAATGGACAAGGCGAGGCTGACCCCTTGGCGCCACGTTCACACTTCTCTGAGTATATGATGGGTGGTAATGGGAGCAGTGATACGCGGGGCACGGATCAAGAGGGCAGTGTTGAGACGGTCGTGGTCGAACGATCGCCCTCAAGGGTTGGTTTGGCTGGGGTGCTCTCAGCGGGAAGATCGGCTCTAGGACCTGAGCGAGGTTGATCCAGCGGCGATGGAGCCTATGAGACGGAAAAGCAAGAGTGCGATGACGGCAGGTGCATTGATGTTTGGCATCTGAGGTAGTGAGGCCAAGGAAACGTCTCAGAAGCCAAGTGGTGCTTAACATTTGATTCAAAACGGTATTTGGAAGTTGATCCTAGGAGAGAATTTTGAACGCGCTAGCACTCATATTGTGAGAACTTCACCAGATTTCCAAAAAAAAATGACATCGTGTCGATGGTTCGAGATGTATCGAGCAACGAGATTTGGAAAATAATGGTCGTTCTGTTGTAAATTGAATCAACCTGCTCATGAGTGAAAGCAACACCCAGTGCCGAGGTTTGTTATCGATCGTTTCAGTCGCGGCGTGTGAAACTGTTCAGTTTGATGTTTAGCATGATGCTACCCGGAACAATTTTGATCGACAACCCGAACAACTCCAACACCCAAAATAGCTCTTTCAAGGCCGGAAAGACAGTGTCCATTGTCTCGCTCGTTGGTGACAATGCGATACGCAGCCGAGGCTCAGATCCGGAGCTCGCAATTTCCAGCTGATGTTGACCAGAAATCCAAGTGGCCATAAACCTTCGCTATGCGTCCCACGTCATAAGCAAAGGTCGCAAACTTTCGAGCTGCGTCTTGTTGGATGTACTTTGCTATTCGTACATCGCATTTTACCCTACCCACCACCATGCGCTTCAGCCCCCTCTTCCGCCCACGCCCTAAACTCTCTCACCTCTCTGATCCACACATACCTCACTGTTATCTCAGCTATCTCATAAAATAGCACATCCAACTCTACGAGCCCTTTTCGTATTAAGCTCTTGATAAATAACAACAGCAGCCGTATACATCGACTCTGTGCCTCCTTACCGTACTCCAGCTGTTCGTATTCAGCCCGCAGATCGTCGGGCCATGATGGTGACGGAGGCTTATCCATGCACTCAACAAAGCGCAGTGCATGTTGTATGTATTGTGTTATGACCGGCGCAGGGTCAATGGCGTGGGCCTCGAGTGTGCGGTCGGCGAGGATGGTGGTGAGGAAGTCGAGGTAGGGAAGGGTGATTGGGAGACGTGTGATATCGAAGATAGCGGTTTCTGGCTGCTCTTTGAGGTTGTGAAGGATGGTCGTCTTGCGCTTCTGTAGGGAATCTTCGAGGCTTTGTTGCTCTTGTAGGTGTGTGGGTGACTCGTCGCTATGGTTGTTGGTTGGTTGGCGTGCAGTTGAGGTCGATGCGGCTACTTCGGGCTCGGGCGTCTTTTCGTAGATACCTTCGTCCTCAAGCATGCGTACAAATGGCTCTATGTCGAAAGGCGCAGTAGGCCTGTCGCACAAGAGTGAAGTGCCAAGATCAAACGGCGTGTTGTCTGACTGGCGCCCAAGGTGCTCCTTTCGTAGGAGCATTTGTATCCATCGCAGTCTTGCCGTAGTACTCTTCTCCGTCGTTATGGTATTGCGTAGTGGATTTCTCTCATAGCGCTGAGCCTCCGTCTTGCTACCAGAGGTATCCAACCGCTGAACAGCTTCCACCCAATGACTCAGAAAGGGGTTATATTTCAAAGGGGTGTCCTCAGTCAGTCGCCAAAGCAGCCATTCGCAGTTGAGCAGAACAGCCAGGACGTGACCGCTGGGTGCTGTTCGACAAGTCTCTTCAAAACTATCTAGCGTATTTTTTATCCTCAGACTCTTCTCAAAAGTGGTTTCATCGCTATATCGCCCTGCAGCAGTTATCCGGTCGAAATTCTGTGCAGCGCCCCGTAGAGTTTGATGCTCAAAATTGCTCAAGGCCTCGGTCTCGGCGGTAGTCAAGCGCGCGTTAAAATTCATCGTGGGCGATGTTTGAGGCGCGCTTTGCAAGCGACGTGCGAGCAAAGGGGAAAATAAGCTGTTGTGTAATGCGAGGGCGCCATGGGGTCAATGGTGAGTATCATGGTGGTGAGTGCTACACGCGATGATCTTCGGGTGCACGCGGCAGGCGCCGAGGTATGTGGCCCCAATGATCGCTTGCCAGGTTTGTTGCACAGTCACAATCGCAGCGACACGCCACACTATGCGTGAATAGAATATGTATTGATCAAAGCCGTATTTCAACAGCCAGCAACACAGTAAAGATTTTTATCAGAAATATTATTTGATTAATTGATCAAGCCATGCTCACATGAGCGTTCCCGATTGCGTAATGCTCGAATCCTTGCAAATGATGCTCAGAACCAAGACGCCTGACATAAGAGGAGAGAAAGCCAAGCCAAACACCAACCGGATGAACCGGAACACCCAACCATGCGCGGGGATGCCGCTCGTATCGAGCGGATGAGCTGGAAGGATTGGTCGGCCAAAGGAAAAGAACTGGGTATCGTGGAGCGACATTGTCGTCATGTCTTCATCGTTCCGTTTGGTGTGCGCCTCCGCTAAAACTTGAATATAATGTACAGGGCGTGGATGATACCCTGGAAAGTTTGTTAGTGTTGTGACGCTGCACGAAGGAACATCAGACATACCGGAATGTAACCAAGAACGGTCAACAAGATGTTGATGAGGAAATCAGCATTGCAGCCGCGCTCAAGGAAGACACCTAGAGGAGGGAGGATGATGGCAAGAAGGATCTTGCAAATGTCACTGTCGCATGTCAGCAACTATACTTTTCAACGTCATAGCTGGATATACATACCTGGCGGTGAAAGGCATGTTGAAGGAGGCGTTAGTCGGTTTTTTTGATTGTTGTAGGGAAGTGGATGATGTATTTGTTGTTGTTGTCTAGCAAGTACAAAGTGCGGAGAGAAGTAGTATTTATGGGAGACATGCGAGCTCATGACCAGCTTAGAACGGCGATGACGTAGCACAATTCACGAAAACAAGTGGCAGGGATGCCGCATAGCCGGCCCCATCCAGGCGCCACACTCACACACAATCCAGGCCTTGTGGCCAAGTTTCCTCTCACCGTAATCTGCTGTCCAAGATTCGACGGCATGTGTCACTGCCACTGTTAGCCATTCACGCTGGGCCAGAGGGCTTGCACGGCGTCCGCGGTGGGTCATGAACAACCCGACACCCGGATGTCGGCTAAGTGTCAGCCACAATTATGACGAAGCCACACATGCACGCTGTGGCGTGACCCACAAAGATTGCGCTGATCCGACATCATCGTGAATGGGTTCTTGATGGCGAGCTTGTTTGTGGCGTGGTGGTGCTATGATTAGATTGATGTGGCTTGTGAATCCATGCTGTTGAAGAATTACTATAGAAACAACGTCTTACCTACCAAATCCACAAATGTTGTGTGGAAGCCGTGGGGTCCATTCGGGCCTATTGCTAATCATCACAGGGTTCGTCATGTTCATAAAGTGGCTAGGCGCTGAATGGCGATCTAGGCTGTGCAGCCTCAATTCGGTTAGAGATCACCTCGCCTCATTCAAGGTTCGTGTGCCACCAACAATCACCCGTCTGTCATCCAAGCGCCAGAAACATGTTTGAAACGACAACGCTCAATGCATTGATATTGAGTCTAACACTAAAGCAAAGGGGATATCATCCATGTCCGTCATAAACACGTAATTACCATTAGCCAAGCGAAAGCATGCTTTCAACCCCTACTGAGGCGCCTGCTTCTGCAAATCAGCCTCAACACCACGTTGTCTCGCCTTGCCCTCGTCGTGCTGCTTCTGTGCCTCAGCCTTCTGCGCCGCGTTTCCTGTAATTCCAGCGACAGCGCCTCCAATGGTGCCGCCGATACGATCTGAAATGCCCTTGCCGAGATCGTTCACCTGGCCTGCAGCCTCCTGGCCTTTGCCTTCTTGATTCTGGCGAATACCCTCCTGCTTCAGGCCATCTGCTCCAAGAAAACCGCCAATCGCCTCCTTTGCCGCGCCGACGTTCTGGTTCCACGCGCCGGTAGTTCGGTCTGGGTTATCTTTGGCGACGCCGCCTGATGCGTTGATGCTGAAGGGGCCGGCTTTGGCGGTTGCATGGCTGAGGTCTTTTTCGGCGGCTGCAACGTCCTTCTTGTTGTCGCCTTGGATCTGCGACGCGTCAGTATGAGATACAAGATCAAGAGTAGCTGACCCGATCCTACCTTGTCGGCTGAGCTTCCAGTCACGGATCCAAGCGCGCTCTGTACGGCGCCTGTAGCCTGGTCCACGTAGGACTGGAGAGTAGAGGTTTGGTCTTTGTTGGAAGCCATTTTGTTGTTTTGTTTAATTCAAGTTTGAGGTATAGTTTAAACTGATCGTGCGTGTAGAATGATCTGTGTCGACCGTCGACCGAAGATGATATCCGCCAGTTTTATATCTACACTTGGTCCCGGTACAATCGTGGGCATGTGAAGCTATGACGTCACGTCCTCATCAGGACCCCACGCGTTGGGGCGCGACCGCGTTCACAGCTCAACCCCTGCCATGGCACACCCTTTTGCCATGTGCTCTTCCAGTTTGTGTCGGAGTCTACCAGCCTTTGGAAATCTGACGAAGGTGACGTAGTTGGCTGTGAGATATGCACCCAAGGTGCGGCATAAAAGGCAGTGATCTGGTGATTACATCGCATTGAGTTGATTGGTATGACGCAATGTTCACTATTTTTTAGGCGCTGTCTGAGACATGGCTACCATTACCTAATTTTCGAATAGCACTTCCTAGCACTACGAGGATTGTTGCTTGTTGCGTCGATTGACCAACCTTGATGTAACAATTTATGCAGATTTCATATTGCTTGATTTGCCATGCGAAACAGAATACATGACTTGTATTTTCCTACTCCAATTCAGTAGGGCACACTTTGTTACGTAAATGGATGTGATTATACCGAGCAACAACACAAACGTTCCAGTAGTAATAGCAGTAAGAGCATGGTGCACAAAGTACCAGCAAACCCATAAAATGTTCTCAATTAATGTTGATGCTATGTAACAACAGTTTTTCCGCCACTATTCTATGCTTCAAAACCATTTGCAATCTGAACAAATTTTACTAAATTGATATTCGTTAGGAAAGTTTCGTATGCAAATAATCTAGTCACTTTGCATGTCACATCATTTCTGTCAAAATCTGTCAAAGAACACTAGATAATCTTTCATGCGTCACTATGATATACGCATAGCATCATCCCAATCATGCTCTGCAATCAGAAAGCTGATATCTGAGCATTGGAACTCAATGACAGGGATCGAATGTAGTAGCATCGCTTATTTACTGAAGCTTAAGTACCTTCGCATTTGTATACTAGTAGGAAATTTTTGTTCATGACTCGGTACCTATAAAGAACCAAGGACCCTAAGAACTAAGCTCACATCTATTAGTGAAGGATCGGTCAGGTAGTAGTACTTCAAGTCCACTCCTGTCTACTTATACTTTGGGGGGTAAGCTATACACTTGTTTAGATATTTAAGACAGAAGACCCTATCGGGATGGCGCACTGCATAGATGACTAAAACTAAGATCTCTATCAAAGGTAGAGAAATTAAGAAAGGGAAATGCTAATGTGTGCGATCAAAACATACCCTCATATAGAGCATGCAGAAGCCACATTCACAGTAATTAATTTACGAGCATCTTGATCAGCTTCCCGATGCGCTCTACATCGATTGACTGCCCATTTTCACGTGAGAGAGAAACTGCGCATGAAACCACATTTTTAATCTGCCGTCCGTTGAGTTGATGCTTCGCTAAGATATTGATATCATCTTGGCTGATACTACTGGCTTCGGATTGTTTAGTAACATTACCAAGCAAATTGGTCCACACTGCACGTCGACTTGATTCATTGAGGTCTGGGTAGTGGAGAGTAAAGTGTATGCGGCCTGTGTTAAGCTGTTAATCTCAAAACCCTCGTCGATTGAGATGTTAGAATACTGACTTTGGAACGCGGGGTCAATCTCAGACTTTCGGTTCGTTGTTAAGATGCACACTCCTTGGAAGTATTCGAGCCGTCGCAGGAAGACACTGACAAGCGAATCACGCTGGAGGTCGACTCCACGGGCGGCGAGAAAGACATCGGCCTGGTTACACTTCAGCATATGCCTAGCACGCTAGGCATCAAACGAACCTCATCAATTAGTAGAACACACCCCCATCGACGCGTCACGTCTAGTATTACATCCAATCTTTTGTCAACTGTGTCAGCTTGTATACCGAGCTCTCCCGCGCTGACCTACAAGTAAGAAGTACAAGTTAACACAAGTCTAAAGTCCATTTTGATGTTGAACGTACCATGTAAAGCGGCCGCTTCGTAACCTCTGACACAGCTTCAGCGGTGAGTGTCTTGCCAACACCTGGAGATCCAGATAGAAGTCCTACTAAACCTTGGCCTTTGTTCGCAATGATGTCGTCAAACGTTTCCTCATCGTTGCGGTGTGCCTTGACCAGTCCATGTATAAGCTGTCGATAGTCCGCATCGATGGCAACTTTTTGAAAAGCTTCAACGTTCCATCGAACGTCTTCTATATCCTGTACCGCCATTGCGCACCATCGTTTGTGCGTCAAACTGAAGCCGTTGATCCAATATGCACACTCGAGATAGTCTTGTTCCGTCAAGTTATCCATTGACATCCAATCTTCCGGCCAAACGCCCGGTAAGTTTAGCTGCGAGTTGCTGTTGTGGATGTAGAACGCCACCGGATCAACCATGACCCGTCCCTTTACATTTATCTTCTCTAAAACGAGTTTCTCCCGTGAGGTCTTCTCAGCGATAACTTTGTTCTCTCCGACTGCATAGTTTATCGGATACTCTTTACAAGAAGGGTTGCGAAGATAAGCTACGTACTTCTTCCCTCTAGCGATGAGGCGCGTTCGCAAGGCTGCTTCATTGGGATAAAATTTGATGGGGAAGAATGTCAGTTTCACCATCTTTTGTGTACCCTCGAAGTCATCGATTTCAACTGCAAAATCACCCCTACCAAAGTCTTGGCCGTCGTGCTAGTAGATAAAACACCATATTAGCTTGCATATGAACCAAAAGTGTAAATATGCTCCTTACTGTGACTACCTTTCCCTTTGCCCAGAAGTACTCTTGTCTATTTTCACGTTCGGAGTAACCAGACGAGGCAAGTGTGAAAACCTGTTGTTGCTTCATGTGACCATGATGTTCGGAGAGTACAAGCTCTTTGGGTGGAAAAATGGCCCAAAGGAGATGGAACGTTATTTCCCCGTTTGCAAGGAGAGACTTCAAATTGTCCACCTGTTCGCCGTAATCCTCTTGAACGAATCTTAAGGCCGTGCCTATATCATTGATCATGGCTTGATCCGGCTGTTCTTTCTCCTTCTCTTCCTCCTTGATCTGGATCAGCTTGTTTGATCCCCAGAAAAGAAGCTCGGGGCTGGCCTATCTGTTGTTAAAATCGCAAAAAAGATGGGATTGCGTGACTAACAATTGGCGGAGACTTGTTAAGCTTCAGCCCCGCGACACCATCATACATGTCTTTCAAAAGAGCCTCTAAATGTGGAGATTTGATGTCGACTTCTGTGGCTGCCACCAGCCCCTTTTGGCTGATGATGCGACGGATAACCAGCGCGGTTTTGCCAAAGCGATCGGGCTTTGGCGTGGTTTTTGCAGTTCGAACAAAGTGGACCTGACGGTCTTTTCTACTATAGCTGTTATAATGCCTTAGCTATTATAGAATCTCTAATGAAACCACTATTACATACATTTGGTCCACTCTGAGAAGCCGCTGGGATTTGTTACCTTGATCTTGTAGCTGTTAGCTCTATCATTGATTGGATATTCCATGGGCTTACCCGTGACCACGCGTTTAATACCAGGACTGGGCTCCCCATTATCAACTTTCTCTAACTGCGAGTTGTTCATTTTGATACGGATCGTAAGTTGTACGAGGGTTGGTGCGTTGACAACTTTTGCGGAATCCTCGTTGTCTTATCATTTCGGGAAGCTCAAGCGGTTGACCCAGCCATCCTAGGGCCAAAAGATCCTTCCCCCACCTAGATGCGGGGCTGTGTCACAGAATTTCATGAAAGGTGTCGCCTGCCCCCGGATCAATCCTGATAAGCAATGCAAACGGCTAGCTGAAACTAAATGACGTGGATGTGATTCGACAACGATTAAAGGGTGGCGTTTAGTGTTGCCAACGACTGGAGTAGTTTTGGCCCCCAAGCTATGTTGTGAACACCATCCAGCATGCATGCTGCCACACTGAGTCCTCATATTATGATCACCCTCGACATTCTGAAGATGATCCCTAGAGCATCGAAACTCCCAACGTGTCCTCCTTAATGGCATCTTTATTAGTGACCAACAATGCAACGGCAGCCCCAGTCTCGTCGTTCACCCGCGCAATAGAAGAGTACCTGAGCTCGAGGCCCAGAAAAAGCAAGACACCACAATTTATTCATGACATCCAACAGCAACAGGAAAATGGCGCACCTCTGGATAAAAACGCTGTTAAACAGGCTATTGTTCAGCTCGAGCGCGATTCCGCGGATCGTGCAGCAACACGCAGAATGCGCAAAGTGCTGAATCCTGTAGTGTCTGTCTTGACAACCTATGCAGGTGTGGTAGATACTCTCTGTCAAGCGGATCCAATGCCAACAGCTTTGATCTGGGGGTGTTTGAAAGTTGTGATCCAAAGTAGTTCACGCTTCCTTGAGCTATACGACAAGATCAGCGACCAGTTGAGTGACCTCAACGCTCACATCGAGGTCTTAACAGAATACGAAGAACTATTTGGCGACTCAGCAACCATGCAAATGCTTCTACAGGCCTCATACATTGGCATCATCCGCTTCTGGCGTCGTGTAGAGAAAGAGTGCAATCGCTGCATTGCAAATCGGCTCACCCGAGCAATGGCGTCCTTCAGTACTAGTAAGATCGATCAGATCATTGCTAGTATTGACAACAACGCGCGGAGAATTACCTTGTTAGTTCCCGCCATACAAGAACGACTTGCCCGAGGCGAACGCGAGAATGTAGCGGAAGAGCGCCGACTTGCGGGGTTGGCAAGAGACGAGCAAAAGTCCTTCATTGAGATGCAGGCTGAGGAGATGAGAATTCGAAATGCAGAAAGAAAGGGCGCCCGAAAGCGTGATCTAGGCGCTTGGTTGTTGGGAGGTGCATCACAAATTAATGAAAGTAACCATCGCCATCAGGAAGAGCACACTCATTCTCGCAATCCCAATACATGCGCATGGATTCTAAATGAACCAATGTTTCTGGATTGGTTAAACGTAACGAGCCCCTCGCCCATCCTTTGGGTAAAGGCTGCCCCTGGCGTTGGTAAATCAGTGTTAACAGCATACGCGATCGAAGAAGCCCAGCGCGTATGCCCCGAAACTACTGCAGTATGCTTCCAGTACTACACATTCGATGAAGAGTTCTCCTCGCTACAGGTGTACCGTGCGCTCGCTGAGCAGCTAGCAAATCGCCTATGGGAGCAAACGGAGGACATGCCCGACGAAATTCATGCTGTCACCCATCGCACAACAACGAGCTCCAAGACCGAAGACATCAAATCTGTGCTACGGCAACTTCTACAGCGTATGAAGACTACTTACATCTTTCTGGATGGATTGGACGAAGAGTGTGACAAGGGCCTGAGGTGGTATTGTCTGGAGCAACTTCTCAAATTTCTGATCAATCTCGCAACGTTCGAAAAGCTGCCCATCAGGATCTGGTGTAGCTCCCAGCCTATCACATACATTGAGGACCTGCTCCAACTCTACCCTACTCTAGAGGTTACTCCAACGCTGAATAGTAAGGACATTGAAATTTACCTGAAGGATAAAATCCCCGTATTGGACGATCTGGAGATGGACGAAGGCTATAAGAATTTGATAATAGCAGACCTAGGGCAGCAAGCAGACGGATGTTTTCTGTGGGCGTCATTGATGTTGGACTCAGTCGCGAACGCTTCCTCGTTGCATGCGATTCAAGCCCGGATTGACGAGGGCCTACCAAAGAACTATGAAAAGTACTATCTAAGAAAACTAAAGGGCCTTGATCCTTCTGACCGTGACTTAGTTTCGTAAGTTCTAATGATCGGTGCGTTTGAGCGTAGCGCTAATCATCAGTTTCAAGGGTATTGCTTGCTTGTATCGTATATGCAAAGCGCCCGCTACGTCTTGATGAGCTATGTGAAGCCACTGCTGCCGTCGAGGCTGGCTATGGTCAAAACATCGACAGATCCCACAAACTGATGCGCAAAAAGGTCTCGAAATTGTGCCAACCTCTTATTCGCATTCAGGACACGGCAACCAATCATGGATTGGTTACAACATGCACCCTTACCCATGCCACCGTCCGCAAATTCCTAACTAAGGGAACAGTGAATACGATGGAAGATGGCCAGGAAAGGTTTACCATCGTACCTGACACGTTAGCAGGGATTTGTTTAAAGTACCTAATGCAATCACGCTTCGATACTTTACTAAATCAGGATGGAGACAGTTTCAAAGACAAACTTGACGAAGATATTGGCAATCATCATCTCCTGACTTATGCAGCAAAATTCTGGGACAAACATCTCGAAATTGCGCAAGAGTGGAAAACGCTGTGCGAAATAGTTAGGTCCTTCGTCTTGAGTGAGCAATTCTTTACTACTTTGCAAGTACAAAGTCTTCTTGTGGGAGGTAAGAGCAAGTGATAAGGTTTAATATACACACTCACTGACCTATTATAGGGCAATTTCAATTTTGGTGGAATGCAAGCGACTTAGAGGCTGGACCCCACATCAAACGCGTTTTCCCTGCTTGGCTAGGAGCAAATTGTATCGAGACGTTGGAGAATGATTATCGTCTGTTTATATCGGACTGGGGCTATCTATTAGACGAGGCTACAGCACTCAATTCACCATATCCGGGCGAAATCGACCGATGTTTCTTCGGCACCTTAGGTCCAGATAATTTCATGCACAGCGGACCGTCTCGTTACACCAGCTACCAGATAAGCGATAACAAAATACTCACCACAACCTCGCCTACCAGATACTTTGATAGTATCAATGAGAACGGGACTGAAATGGTCGTAATTACCCTTATAGAAGCGTAAGTTTGTGCCCTTGATTGAAAAAACTTTCATCTTTCGACTTTCAGTGTTTTATCTCAAGTTCACTTGTTGGATGCTGCACACGGTTTAGCTAGTATGATATTGACTGACGATATAAACAGAGAGGAGAACAATGCTGAGCTCGAGTTTCACTGCCAACATTGGGATCTTACCGGGCACAAACCAACCATGGCACGTTCACAGAGCCTGACGGTAGGTTCTAGTAGCATTTCATGGCCACTTTACAACACTCCAACTTCTATAAAAGGGTTTGGGAAGCCCCAGGCAGTTACTCTGAGTAAAGATCTTTTGTCGCTCCGCATCGGATCAATGCTCTTTGTAAGGGACAATAATAACCTTTACCAGCCACTCGCAAACACAGCCACGCGTGACATCTGTATAGACGAGTTTGCCAGCCGGCACCACCATATCGTTTTCACCACACGAAGGGAGCGCTTTCAACTCGAAGTAAAAGAGCGGGAGAATCAGAGGACCAGCGATCCAATTACTGATCAGGGCGCAACAACAACTGTGTTACAAACGAATCACATTATTCCATTAGTGGACCAACAAACATGGTCTTCCATAGTGCCAACAACATTCAACTCTACTGATGGAACTCGCACGGTTGCTGAAACCTTGTCAAGTAATACGTCCGCAGAGTCACTGTTACTTGATAACATGCATATCGAACCTCGAGGAAAAATCATGGGTTTCTATGTCTCCCGTCGCAAGGCGATAGCCCCAGAGGACGTGGAGAAAGATGACTTATTGTTCATGTCGGATTCTGATGTCGCTGACAACTCAGCAGAGGAGGAGTGGAGTGACGGTTCCAGCGACATGCTATCTGACGAGGTCGAAGACGAGGATCAATGGAACGACTGGGGAAATGAACGCCTGACAGTCGAAGAGCTCGAGCTCGAAGCCCAGGACATGCCTTCTCCTTCTCTCGGCTCATCTGCCAGTGGCGCCGAAGTACCCGACTTTGACGACTTGGAAAGCTTCATATCGCAATCAGAAAGCCTAAACAAGGATGAGGTTTGGAATACGGGTGACGACCAAGTCAAGATTTCGGGCTTCGCAGTCGAAAATTTTGACCTTGAGATCGGGTCTGATAGCAAATCAGATCGCATATCCATCTCTTCTTCAGTCGAAAGTAGTTATTCGCTCAGTAATTATGAAGATTCAGGTGATGAAGAGAATAGCGATATGGACGTGGAGACTGCGAGGCATTTGGACACATTGATTTTCGGTAAGGGTTCAAGCAAAGGAAAACAACGCATTTCCCTCGAAGTTCACGACTCTACTCGGCCTAACGAAGGCCCTACATTTCACTTCACAAGCTATATTGCGCGCGCAATATTCGATTCACCACCTGTGTTCCATCCTTCGAAATCACTATTGGTCTGGCCGCTTGGTGACTCAGAGATATTGTTCGCAGATTACAAAGCGAACACCTTCTTCACTCGGCTACTTTGCTGCTCACGATTCAAGAGCTGTCATATCTTCATCAAAGCACGATTTTCCAGTGCCGGTGAATACCTACACTTCGCCGCTTTAGAAGCTCAGACAGTAGAAGCAAAAGAGGAAAGTGGCAAAGGCTCGCTGGCGCTCAGCTTGCAGGTGTCGACACATAGGCTATCTGTTCGTAAAACAACTCGCAGCCCACCCAGACTGATCCATAGGACTACTTCCAGCCTTGGATCTGTCGCATCTTTGAATGTGTCTCGATTACCTTACTCCATTCATTGGACGGATCAGGAGTTGTTTCTTACTACACGTGCACGGAAACTGGATGCCATGAGAATTCCACTTTTTTCCAACGCGGATACTGGCATTAGTAGTGTGTGTTATATCCAGAAGGAAGTTTACCTCCCACGCACAACTGAATGGCGAACGTTGCACTTCTTCCCCCGAGCAGCGTCTACAGTCATGCCTTCATCCCGTTATGGCAGCTTCAAGGATCACAAGGATGACAACACCAACATGGCCCAAATTATAATTGGCTCTCACACACCGGTTCCAAGCCAAAACATTCTAGTTCCTGCATATCAGGTCTCACCCCCTATTGGCGTCTTGCTGCATAATGAAAGGGATCTAGGAGGATGGAAATGCAAGCCCAATACTGGCATAGATGATGCTAAGCAACGGCTTAATAACGCCCGGGGTAGGCTACAAGGAAGATTTGAGACGTTCGATCGGAAAGAAGATTGTGATATCGTACCTTTCTTAACCTAGGTTAATTTTGAACCGCGGTCGCCTAGGCCCTGTATAGGTTAGGCGAGTGGCCGGCCTTTCTGTAGACATCGCAAAATCTCAGAACTTTCTTGCTCTGTACGGTAATGATTTGACACTTCCATGATACATAGCAATCATCAGCAAACTTGGTGACTTTTAAGAAAGCTGCAGTTAAGAAACCTTCGTTCCTGTTCGTATGAAAATAATTTTCCTCATCTATATTTTCGCCTATTGCACGCCTATAACAGCAGTGCCGCCAAGGTTTGGATCGTTCGACAAAGTAACATGGCTTCCAACTTTTGCCAATATAGGTGCTTCAAAAGCTGTTGTAATCTCCTGAGGGATGAAAGTTGTGCGTCTTCATAACTCCAGCCAACCATATAAAGTGAAACTATAGCTATCAGACTAAACATAATAAGCAAAGCGACAGCATTCATTTAGTAAACATCTGTCACGTGAGTCGAATGGGTAGCTATTCCTCTGTATCGAATAAAATTGGCAAGGGGGTGTAATTTCACCTAGGAAGAAACATAAAGATATGGGCAGGATGTTCGGGAACATATATTCTCTTTGCTATGAACAGACTGTTTAAAATGATTAAAGGAAAGGGGCCAAAGGGATGGCGCTACGGCCACTAGTACACGGCACTTTATTAATGTGAATGCACAATACTTACACATTTAAATTAAGACCTCAACTCAGAGTCAAAGTTTTCTACTTCAAGTTTACATCTATTTTACGGGCCACGTTGAAAAATTTGAGTTTAGAATTGAACCACTTGAAAACGTATCAGGCTCATATACGTTGCTTCAACAGTGCACGCACAAGAAAGTTGGGGGCGGTTGGTCCAACAGCTACCTTCACGTTGATTATAATACCAGTGGCTTGATTAAGTCAACAGATATACCATTCAAGATACCATTCGTCCTTTATGGATTGTGAATCTGTTGTGTAATACCTCCTCTTTATTCTTTTGTTATTTGCTTTGATGCTTGCTCATATTATCAATCTACCAAAACCGTCAAAGCAAAAGTACTCTTCGTAATATCTTGGTTTGTTGTGGCCTGGGTCTTTTGTTACTTCAAGCACTGTGGACCCTGAAACTTTCCTCTCATCCTGGCGACAAAAAAATAAAATTGGGGGGAAATTAGTTCGCGTAGAGTTCCGCTAAACTACAGAATAAGAGAGAATTGTCGCAGTACACTGTAAAAACCACTTTCAGAAAGATCTAGCGCTTTAGCAATCAGGCTTGGGGAGACTAGGGAGATATCTGAGTTCGTAATGGCGAAGCGATCTTTGCGGCTGAAAGTCTTGTCTGAGTCGAGCATAGCTTGGGTTCTTTGCCAGAATTCGTGTCTCAGTTGATCCCTAGTTTTACTGTTGAATTGCCTATGCTCAGGTGTTGGTTCAGGATATTTTCTCACTAGTTCTTGGTCGGAGGTATGTTGAATTGGAAGCTGCTGCTGCTGCTGCTGCTGTGTTGGTATTGCCGCGCCAAAGGTCGATTGCGTAGCTAGAGGCTTTATTAGACGGCCACATGAGGATTTGAAGTGACGTACCACGGTCATCTATTGTGCCTTGCGGTGTGAGCAAGGCACCCATATTGACAGGATGATATCGGTAGGGCAGGGGCCTAGAGTCCAGCATCTCAACCTCGGATGACTCCTCGTCAGAGGTCCTTACAGATGTTGGAGAATCGGAAATGATGTTATTAATATTATCTATCTGATCAATTTATGGCCTGTTCCAAGGGCCGAATGGGAGGGGTGGTGGCGTGGACATAATTGGGGGTAGAGGATTTCCGTCAAAATCATATTGCTAGAGAGTTGATACAGGTGTTGGTACGCGATCACTGTATTTAGGTAGTCCAAGGTTATTCGCATCTTGATTCTCGAGATTATCTCGGCCTGTTGGAATTCCTGGTTGGCGGTTCTGGGTGCTTCGGTCCTGTGATCCGACACGCGCCATCGGGCCCGTCTGTGTTTGACCCCAGCTACTTAGCCTTTCCCCTCTATATCCTTGCATGCTACGCATGGCCTTCATTTTGGCATCGCAGTTTACCAAATATTGCTCCTTGTTTGGGGCGGCTAGAAGAGCCTTCGTCTCGAAGTTGACTGAGTCACGCATGTTGTTTATTTCCGAGTTTGGGGGGTTCAGCCGCCGGTACTACAAATACAACTGCAAACCGAATATGGCGCGTTCTTCTAATAAGACGGCTTGCTTCCATCCATGAGGAATTATGTCTCGCCGGGCTTGTGTACGATACATCTCAACGAAGTGCCGCATTTCGACCGGAGACTTAGGATTCGTGTTTGAGTTTCGCACTACCAAACAATTAGTAGATTCATCTGACCCTTTGCATCATACTTACACCTTTCAGATGGACTCCGTACATCGCTCAAGTTTTCGGAGTTTGGTTGCTGCACAGTCTTAGAATTATCGTGGTGCTCGCCATTGAAAGTTCCATTCGCGTTCAATTGACCCGGGACTTAATGCTGCTGTTTCTCGTGGTTAAGTGCACCCCTTTTATAAAGCATCTCAGCATGCTGTCGGAAACGGAAGAACAGTAAGTTGACGCCATGGGCGATGAGTTGTTGTTTCTTGTCTTCAGGCCAGGCATTAACGTCGCGCTGAAACCGTTCGCGGACTTCGACTTTAGCAGTATCCATCATTCTTTTGGCAAATTGGTTGATCAAAACTCCCTGCTGACGATTCACGGGCAGGGTGGTCTGGCTTTCGCCCAAACTGTCTTTCTGTGAATGTTGAACTGAATTTGGGGCTTACATCTTTTGTCTATTTCCATCATTCTTTTGTTCTCTCCATTCACTTGCAGATGATGCCTCAGTAGTCCTCCTGGGTATTGTTTTGGATATTCTTTTAGGAACAGCTTCATGGAAATTTTGCATGTCTTTTGAGGGCTTACGGGGAGTTGAAGGGTAGCTTGTACTTGCATCCCGTGAATGTGCAGACCAGTGGTGGTGTGTGCGTTTTCTCGTGGCGTTCACGTGCCTCGTCTGTACGGAACCCCGAGGCAATATTCGTACACCCAGGAAAGCGGCAGGTAAAAGTACATGAAGAGTTTGCTATCTTGAAAATTTTGAGTTGCTCGGAGGTGAGGCCTGGAAATGAAGCAACAGAAAGCAGAAGCTGGTCCCTTTTAGAATACTCTGACTGGGTGATGCTGAAGGGTGTCGGGTCCATTAGCAAGCCTATAGAGAATGATTAGCACATAATGAATATGATTTTTTTGCAACTTACTATTGGCCTCAAATGCTTGAAACTGCAGTTTCGTGCTATGTCGGTACTCGACATATTCGCAAAGGAGTAAATGAACATAACCATACAACTGTGTGTGCCTTAGACGAGGGTCTAAAGTCAGAGACAACTGTGAAGCCTCTATAAATTGACTCCTATTATTGCTCGGGTATCTTCCTTGATACTCAACCACTTTGGCAGCAAAATCGTTCAGACATAATTCGAATGGCCTATCTTGATTGCCGTGGAGTTCTGTTACGAAAACGAGTAGATGATCTAACCAATTTTCGACGATGTACGGCTGGATGGAATAAAGGCATTTACCGACGTTGGCGGTTTTTTCCTCATCCGAGATAAACGAGTTCACAAGGCTGAGACTAAACATCAAGTAGTTCAAGCACGTGATAGACGTGCAACGTTCGGCGTCTCTGATCGAGGTGAAGGTGCTTTTGATAAGATACCTATATGTGGTCAGCATCAACAGCGTGATATGATACAGAAGCTCACTCTTGAACAGTAAAGTGAACAAACGAAATTTGGCCGTCTTCGTCGATCTGTATAAGCGGTTTACAGAGATCGGCGATGCTTGCGGGAAGCTTTGATCTTTTAGATAATGTGGCTTGTCCGCTAGCAAATACCACCATGTCTTGAATTTCTGAAATACGCAATGGAAGTCTTGAACATATTATCCAATGCAGAATGCTCATCGCTCTCTCTTTGGACAACTGAGGTAAGAGCGCGATCTTCTCCACGATACGGCAATAGCTGAGATCGTCAGTATATGATCCCCGAAACTTGAAATATGTGACTTACAAATCATAAAGACTGCACGGCATGTTTTCTACTGCAGCTTCTAAATCGTCAAGATTGTAAGCATCCACCTCTAATTGTGCTAGCACCAATCGCACCCAGAGGAACATTCCTAAAGAAATTAGCGTTAATGACATTAAAATGTTGAACGTATACCTTGAAGCATAAGAGGCATTTCACCGAGTCAAAACAGATCGTTGTTGGCGCCTCAGTCATATAGAAAGTGTCCAATATGATTACTCCTCGATGACATGAGGTGGAGTTGGCTTACCTTGCGATCTTTCCACAATACTATTTTCAACCTCTTGCAGAACGTCATCGATTCCAGGAAGACTTTCAAATCTCTCCTCAATCTCTTCTAAACGTTGTTTTGTGAAGCGCAAGATATCAGCCGTCAAAGCATCTTTCTCTTGATCAAGTGCTATTGTGGGTTTCTTGGCGAATTTTCCGATCATCTGTAAAATATCCCGGCTAACAACAAGGATCTTGGGAGGCAAGTAGCCTTGTGGTGAATTTTCGAGGTGCGATATAGCAGTAAGTACCTCCTTGACCGGGGTAAGGCCAGATGGTTTCCCATTAGCGTCGTATCGAATGCACTCATCAATCCTGTCTATTAATATTTGAGGCATCGCGAGTTGGGGGATGAGGTTTGCAATTAGCTCCTGTAGGTCTCTGACAGAAACTGAACGGCCCTCAGCAACAGACTCTTCATAAACATAGGCGGCGAGGTTTGGATTCTGACGTAGAATTTGGATACTAGGGTAGCCAGTATGAAAACCACGGGATCTGGATATGCGCTGCTGATTGTGTAGCTATAGAAGCAAAACAAAACTGTAGACTGCTTGGATGCACGAAGGAACTGCGCGATCTTGGCACATAAAGTGCTTTTCCCTGGGAGGAGTATCAGATGAAGCCAGTAGTTTGGGGGGCATAGGAAAAACGCCACCTACCAGAACCAGGTTTGCCTTTTAGCCAAAGTAATGTTGGGCCATGTCCGTTTTGAAGCCATGCTTTTATTCTTTGGTGCTTAACGACCCAATCAGTAGTACCATTGCAGCAATCATGGACCAGTTTGTTGAGGTGGCTGTCCTGGTAGCCCTGGCTGCAATGTGGGACAGTATCGAGGCCTAGCCAAGAAAGTGCAGAAGTGAGTTGTGCACTTGCCCGTTCTTTTTCGTCTTTAGCCACAGTTTAAAGCTATTCTCGACGCCACTGCATCATTTCGGAGATGAGATATGCATTCGCATCCCGATCAACGACTCTAGCATTTTTCTCTAAGCTAGTCAATATACACTCAAATCGTCCTTCAAATTGGCCCCATGAAGATTTGAAGAAGCACACCTAGCCTAAGCCATCAGCATCGTATAAATTGACCAACTAGCTAGCACTACTGACCGTTTCGTCGAAAGAACTTATATGCGTGCCTGTGAAACTCTAGGATATCACTATACACAACTGCTAGCGCTTGTTGGAAATCAGGCTTGTCGCGAAGAGCATGGCTAGGCAAATCGAATCGCGGCAGCATTGTTGCGATTTGGCCGTAGGCTGACACAAGCCTTTCAAAAGCACTAATGTGGTCAGTTGCGAGCTGCAACACATCATCAGTAATACATCAGGCATCATTAACCATTCAAGTGACATTGTACACACTCACCTTCATCATTAGCTTTATCGGCGCCCATATCCAGCTTACAAAAGGAGTACCGTTACATAATACTTCTAGAACCTCCGAGTATGCCTCGAGTCCATCCAACAGTAGTTCCAGGCGCTTCATGTTTCGCAATGACCCTCGCGCAGCAAGCTGTCGTTCAATCTGCTTTGCCGCATCCCTCACATCGCGTAATGTGGTATCGTTGAAATCGCGAACATCAGTGCGAGATAATTTCTCAACTGTTTTCTCAAAATTATCGAAGCTATCCTGGAATATTCTTCGCGCTTGAGGCGTGAGCAATGTTGAAGAACATGCCGCTGCCATGCTGAGAAGGTGGGGTGCTGACACCTGAGGAAGAGACCCTGGACCATGAGCTGAACTATTGTGATTCCCTGAAACAACAATTGAAAATTCTGAAGTATAACTGAGAAAAGGAGGAACCGATGTGCCGACGTTTCCAAAGACATCGTAGATATTAGGGCAGTGCTGTTGTGCGCTTGGCCCAGCCTCCTTCAACACCAAAACTCATGACCAGCACACAGATATCCCTTACTTGGTGGCTTCCTTGACATCGTTTTTCGGTTTTATCTTCTGAAATCGCAACTCTTTACCACCATAGATGAAGCGTAAACGTGTCATGTGAAAATAGCCCCCACGCACGCTCGAGAAATGGCGTATCATCTACATGGGATCATGAATATGATCAATCGATATCTAAAAGGCGCTGAATTGCGCATGAAGCCTTAGAGCCTACATCCAGCCATTTAGAGGACCACAACAATCCTCATTGCTCTCAAATTGTGGACAGGACCATGTCCTCAGCCTTGCGGCCAAACGAGATTATTTCGTTTCGCTCCCAACATCAACTTCATGGTAATAGCTCATTTGATTTTACTCATCACACGACATGGGCTTCTCAGGAACAATACAGTTCTTACTATACCACCCTTTGGCTCAAAGCTCGTCGTCCTTAATACATTTCAGCTCATCGCCACAATTACAAAACAACCTTTGCTCTACCTTCAGGGCTGTTGGGTACAGTTATAATGGCCATGGAACCAAATTTATAGATACACCTTTAGCTCCCGTAATAACGAGCCGCTTTGTTAACCCCACGGAGCCCAATCAAGTATGTTTCGGTATGGCAAGTCAACACTCTTTGGCTGACCTTTACTCTAAACTGACTCAAAGAAAGATTGAAAGCCTAAAAGCAAAACCCGGTCAATTCGCCTCTTATCTCTTTGATGGCTGTGCCGTAACATATTGTCCCCCTAATCATTTGATGTCGGGTGGGAGTATGATCAGCACCCTCGAAGAGCGAAGCGCGGAAATCCTTCAGACTTTACATGAAGACAACTTAGTGGAGGTTCAAATCACCCTCAAACTAGATCGTACTAACGGGGTGAAACAAAGCAGTCTTACTCTCGCACAACGTCAAAATCCAGTTTCAATATCAGTCATCCTGTACGGCCCCGAATGGCATGCAGATAACGTGGGTGACTTTTGTCAAGAATGCGATATATATCTACAGGAGCCTCGTGGCTGTGATCGAAAAGTGTTGTATTGTAACCCTCATTGTTTTTCTTCGCCAGGGGATGAGCGTCAAATGACATGTGGTCTCCGCGCTCACAACGCCAATATTTCTATAACCCATTTAGACCACACGGATGCTCTAGATGATTTTATAACTTCAAGACAGCTTAAAGAGGTGGATACGCCTTCTCGTCTGAGAACCAGGTTGCTACAGTATGTACACGTCTTTACCACTCTTTTTCATACAACTTACATCGTCTAGCCACCAGAGACAAGCCTTGTATTTCATGACTCAACGGGAGCTTGGATAGGCCCTTAGGAATGATGCATATGATATGTGGACGGAGTTTAGAGACACAAGCCGAACAATGTGAGCCTACCTCTGATACGAGGAATGCCATACTAAAGTGGAGCAGTTATCGCAACAATCTCACTGGTGAAATGTGTTACAGCAAGCCCACCCAGTTCAGAGGAGGCATACTAGCCGACTCGATGGGCCTAGGGAAATCTTGTAGCATGATTGCGCTGCCGGTGCATAATAGTGAAGAGCATCATGGGAACTTCCTTGGCTCAAATGCGGGAACGCGCAATATCTTTGCAACCTTGCTGATTGTACCTCCTGCTCGTAAGTTATGAACAACCTTATCGCATTGCTTTTACGTACTAATTTGCAAAGTACTACAGACCTGGGAGGAACAATTACAGAAGTAAGTCGGACCATTTACAGCAAGTTGCTGTGTAGAATCGTACTAATCTCGCAGACATTTGCACGACGTAGCTGTACTCAAAGTTCATCGATATCATGGGCCTAGCCGTATCTTGGCCCTTGACGAAGCACGATCGTATGGTTCGGTCATAACAACTTATCAAACTGTCGAAACTGAATGGAGGGCTCGTTTGGTCTCGGCGCCTTCGCTATTATTTTCGGTCAACTGGTAGCGCATTGTTCTTGACGAAGGTGAGTTACGAACGATAGATATTCTCTGCATTTTCAATGGTTTAACATTCGAAGCACATTATGTGAGCAACCACCAAAGCAATACATCCCAAGCCATATGCAGTTTGGAGGCACAGGCTTGATAGGCAGTCACAGGAACACCGTTACAGAACAGGCTCGGCAACATTGCAACATTGTGCCAATTTCTACGCGTATATCCATACGATGATCGTGACAACTTCAATCGCGATATTATCACTCCTTGGAAGGCTGGCGATAACGAAGTAGCCATAACTCGACTCAAGAAACTTCTCCAGTGTATCTTACTACGCCGAAGCTAAGGAACGGTGAAACTACCGAAGCGAACTGATTTGAGACTCACTCTACAGCTGAGTGAAGAAGAACGAGAACATTACAACAAAGTCGAGCCTCGTGTTGCGAGGTCCGTCGATGTCGCATTACACAACGCAACATCTGGTGGTAAAGCTTTCGCGAGCATCATTCAACAGATCAATGAACTTCGTCTTATCTGCAATCTCGGAACCTGGCGCAGGGCGCCTAGGCAAATGGCAGCTCAGCCTGACATTGTCTGGGACTCTCACACGGCCTAGAAGGCAGTGTATGTAATAGTTGCTACGGAGAGCCTATCGTGCACCGCCTGCGGCCTTGTTCTAGACACTACGAGCCTTGATAACTATCTAGGTATGGATTTATCACCAGCCTTAACTCATTTCTGGTTATTCTCCTGCTTGAGCATTGTTTGCGAAAACTGCATGAGACGAAATTCTATGTCCCGTTGCAGTTGCTTGTCGTTCTGTTCTCGTGCGATTGTTACACACACACCCGGAAAGGTTTTGTCAGGCTCTTCATCTCCCGCCGAGAGCGCCTCCGAAACAGAAGGGGGGCCCTTGCCAACAAAAGTCCAGGCGCTTGTCCATGATCTTCTCGAACAGCCATCCGGTGTCAAAAGGTTAGTCGGTCACTCCTGCGTACAAGTTCCAGGTCACAAAGAAATACAATAAGACTCATTGCGTCATTTTCCATTACTAACTGATGCTTCTAGCATCGTCTTCACTTTCTAGTCATCGACCTTAGATCTCGTTGCGAAGGGCCTGACCAACCGATCTCTGGCTTTGAAGAAATTTCGCAAAGACCCCAGTATCTCCGTTATCCTCATGACAATTTCATGTGCTGCTGTTGGGTAAGTATTACATATTTGAAAGAAAACCTTCAACTGATATCCATGCAGCTTGGACATCACGGCCGCGTCGCGCGCATACATTCTAGAGCCGCAATGGAGTCCTACAGTCGATGAGCAGGCCCTCGCTCGCGTGCATAGAATGGGCCAAATGAAGGAGGTTACGACCATCCGATTTGTTATGGCAGACACCTTTGAGGAAGTATGCAGTAGCAACAGCATGATATCAGATCCCACCAACGTCACTTTAGCGGGTTGTAGAAACGCAGCAGCGGAAAAAAAGATCTAGCACAGCTCCTGTTGGCATCTGAACGGCACACTGAGTCAGAGCACAGCCTTGACCGGTTGAGGGCAAGTCCAACGACGTTTACATCAACAAGCGTGGCTAATCATGATATAGTATTTCCGGACACTGCTGAAGTGATTGGATAAGACCTTGAGTCACGAGAATGAGCCTTAAGGGAATTGTCGAAAGCGAATCGCATTTACATTCCAGTAGTGATAAGACTAGCAACAATTATGAAAATACACAACACCCACAGTCACCCCGTCTCCATAGCCATTGCCACTGCAAACCTCAATCCGTTACCAAATGTATTAACGCCTAATCGTTCACCCCTCTACCAATCCGCAAACAAATCCCCAGTATTAATTCGTTACAATACGGGTGCGGCACCCATCGCATGAATCGTATTCTCCACATCACGTACAAACTGCTTGCCAGCAATTTCGACTCCAAGCACCACCCTCAAAGTATACGTCCTTGAAATTGCGAAGCTTTTGAAGCTTGGCAATACATTGCCTGGCACTCTCGCGTTGAACCACATCTCGCAACTATCCGCTTGCTCCATCGCGTCCCCTGATTCGTCGGGAACCAATTCGAGCTCGAGCTTTTGCGATTGTGGTAGGGCGTTGAGATGCGTTCGATAGATGATTTCACGCTTGGTACCGGTGCCTGGGGCTGGGTTTGTTGACCGCGGCCTCATATCAAGCTCGAGGCTGCAGTCCCCCTTCTCGGTTGGAGAGGCAAATATATCTTTGGGTGCGCGGATGTGGGTATGGTGGTAAAGTTTTAATTTCACAATTTTGAGGTGAATGGCAGGGACATACGTCAAGTTCTCTGATCTTGAAAGTATATTGATTTCTGTCCGGAAGTTGAAGTCTGATCCAGCGACCAAGATATTGGGTATATCAATCGCCACATCGAATTCGAGTCTTGGGGTGTCGGACGAAAAGTTGTCAGATATGCTTTGTCGCCATCCAATGGAGTTGGCATTTAGGCCGGCAAGGGCTGATGTCTGCAATGTGAATACCTTCGGGGGCTGTTGCCTACTTAGTGGCCTCTGTACTGCTTGTATTTCCGAGAATGTTGGCGAGAAGGGAACCTCTACTTTGGCGATCAAATCCTGCACGTCATGTCTTTCACCCGCTTTCATACTTGGGTCAACCAACCTTGCGCGTACACCATACTGGATTCTTGCGGAGTCGAGAATTTCCGTGGTGCTAGAAAAGCTTGGTGGGAGATTGTGAGGGCGTGTGGTCCACTTTGATTCCATATCACGTTCGTACTGGTTTATGCGGCGATTGTCAGTGGTAGCGGGGAATCGCAGATTGAACGAATATGTGTACACTGCTTCTTCATTTGATCCGGGTCTTGGTGATTCAGGAGTCGAGAACAAGCGGGTCTTAATCTCGAAGAACGGTGCGTTATCTCGCCAGTGTTGAAACCCCGATTCTCCTCCATATGGACTGGCATATGCTGCACGGTACCATACGAGCGATTGCCCAAATAGTGATACTTCAATGATAGGCGGTGGTGCTGTGGGTGCGATTGGAACGAGAGTGATGACTCCTGAGACAACTTGGTTCGGTCGGTATACCTTATCGGGGGGGCCAGTCAGACAAATAGTCAATTCCGGAAGAGGTGGCGGAGAAAGTTTGGAGGAGGTACCCATGATTCGATTATAAATGTAGTCAATGAATGTCATGGTAGGTGTGATGTTGGGGATTGTAATGCGTGACAAACTTCGAATCGATTATCTGTGTTGCACACTGCCAAATTCAAGATAGAAGCAACGCGCAAAAGCGCGGGCAGGAACAGTACATGGCACATGTGTCGTGTAAGTTACGACAGCTTTGTTATTTTGCAGGGCCAACTGAAGCCACCTTCCAAGTTTTTGGAGCTGGAAGCCGCTATACGATGTTTGGCCACAAGAGAAGGGGGCTTCTTGAAGAAAAGGGGATGATAACGGACTCACCCAGAGCACATAAACTAAAGCCGTCACCTAAGCTGAGCTGAATCACGTGTTTCTCTGATAAGCGTTGTGGTTGGCACTATTCAAAAAAAAAAAAAAAAAAAAAAAAAAAAAAAAAAAAAAACTCGACTAAAACTACGTCTCTGTGCAACTCCGAGCTATGACTTGGTTTCAATTGGCATGTAGAAAGTTGAACAATCCACGGATCACCAGTAGTCGTCCAGATCAGGTCGTGCCGGAGATGTGCCGTTAGCCGGAATGTCGCATTGTTACCACGACATCAGTCTTCACATAACACGCAACATCGTTTCTCGACATTGGTATCATCTGGACTAGTAAAATTAGATAAATTCTTGCTGGGATATCCCTCCTAGCCTAGGTCCTATCTTGCGTCTGATACTCTGCGTTTGGCGACTATCGTACCTTGAGTATGAAACGAGTTTTGTGAAACCAGGACCCAACTTTTGCCCTGCTGCTTCGCATCTAGTATCCTAGTTTCGAGTCCCAAATATGGCTTTAGGCATACTCTCTGATCTTCTACGCCGCCAGAATGTTGTACTCGCCATCGTTGCTCTTGTCATATCGCCATTTCTCACATACTACATCACCATCTTGGTCTTTTATCGGAGAACGCGCAGCAAAGCCTCTGCAAAAGTCCCTCCAACTGTCCCTTACTTTCTCCCCGGAATCTTCCACGCGTTTGGCCTGGCGTCTGTAGGACCACAACAATATTTTGCCCAAGTAATGTGCGCATTGCCCGTTTTCTGACATCGTGGCGGAGCTAACAGCGCGCAGAAAGGACTTTGGCGATTTTGGTCCTTTCTTCGTTAGTGCTGGACCACAATCGTTCCTTGTACTCCGTGATCCATGTCACATTGAAAAGGTCTTGGCAGAGCCAACCGCCACCGGCATGAATATGTCAGATCTGGAAAAGTTTGACAAGATTTTTGGTTCGACAAAAGCAGCCTTGGAGCTCTATACACGCAAGAATATCTCAGAACAAGACCTAGCTGCTCTTGATTACGCTCATGACACTTTGAATGAAAAATACCTCGTCGGAGAGTCCCTCTCAACCAGCCTGCAAAACTACATCTCCATTTTGTCCAACAACCTGCAGAATAAAATGTTTCAAGTTAGTAGCTGGACCCAGATTGAAGACACGTGGTCCTTCTTCAAACAAGTCATTACACGATGCACCCTGGAGTCTTTGTTTGGTGGCGATCTATTCAAACAATATCCTGGTATAGTCAAAGATTACTGGGAGTTTTCGGATGCGATTGAAGGATTTATACCAGGCCTGCCCCGTTATTGGGTGCCATCTGCAGCAACTGAAGTCCAAACTCGAATTCTTCATGGTCTCGAAAAATGGCTGAAGGCAAATCATAGTGGATCAGAGTTCGCAAGGGTTGCGACCGAAGACCTAGCCTGGGACAACAACAAGGGATCCAAATTCATACAAGAAAGAGATGATGTGCTAGCAAAAATTGAAGTCATAGATCTGAGGGCAAGGGCTGCAGAGCTGCTAGCTATCATACATGAGTAAATTTACTACCTGGGTCACTCCATCAAGTTATGAAGACTGACATTGTGTCATAGATCCAACTCGACCATAACCCCTTGTACGATTTGGACGCTCTTCGAAGTCTCTCGGAGGCCAAAACTGGCTGAGAGTCTAACAGCTAGTATTTCTCGCTACTCACCTTCTCAAGGGGCAACCTACAACATTGACGATATCATCAATCTTCCACTGCTTAGTTCGATTCAGGCAGAGACGATTCGCCTACGTATGGCATCAATTGAGGTTCACACAAAACACCAGAGCCTACAGCTCGACGACCACTATACAGTTCCTAAAGATACCCCAATGATGATATTCTCGCACGACATATCCACCAATACTAAAGCATGGGCAAAAGCACGGCCGAGTACGATTGAGAAACCGCTTGAGGAATTCTGGCCAGAACGTTTCCTGGTCTCTAGTCGTGCTGGGTCCTTACTGAACAAGAGTGGTCAACAAAATGGGTCAAGAGGGGTGTTTAGCATGGAGGGCCTCGAGTCACTAAACATCAAGATTGGAAATGGCCAGAAACCGATGCTGGGCCGCGAGTATGCCAAGGCAGTCCATGCAGCGACCCTGACTGTCTTGCTCAACGAGTTCGAACTTCAAATGTGCGATCCTGAACATTTCGACGCGGCAGTGCCTCCGCTTCATGAGAATGCTTTTGGCGTGCTAAAACCAGTTGACAAAATTGAACTGCGCGTAAGGAAGCGTAAGTCATCATAGAAGTAACATGCTGGCGTGTTGAGGCACTGCGAAGCTCGCCATCGGGAGTTGCGGTTCTATAGTCGTTGAGGATCGTTGGCGAAGTTTTTGAGACATGGAGGCCACATTTCTCGTATGGTCGTTATCAGCCTCTGGTTACTGGTATTGGGGACCGCCTCAGAAGAGTTTCGGGAGTCACCAATCAGGAACTTACCACTTTGCAGTCGGAAGTGTTAAGTCGTCGCAGCTGCCACAGCTACAAGCCTAGTGCACCGTGTGGGTCGAACGGGAGGACGTGTAGCTGAACCATGGTGCCTGCGAGCGATGTTAGATCTGTAAAAGCACGCTTCAATGACAAAGAGTTTAGACAGGGACGGGACTGGTTTTGATAATGAGTTAGTTCTGTCTCATATAAATGCCGATGAGAGTTTCGGGGCCAGTGTGTTCTTCTTCTGCTCCGAGCAGTCGCATGTTCGTGTTTCAAGGTTGCCAACCTTCCCGCACAGCAATCTTCCAAGTGTCGCCCAACCGTGGAAACCAACCCAACATCATTGATATCAAGCGCATTTCAAGCTCTTAGAAGGTTTACAAAGTCTTGAGGCTTGGAAGCCTTGATTCTAGCACAAATATAAACATCAGACTCAGCACATTCGCCATACGGGCTTGAACATACCAGGAGTTAAGCCGCCATAGTTGCCATGTAATCGGACCGCTTCTTGACGACGACGACGACGGATCCATGCTCCTTGACAGTCGGAGTGACCTTAACCGCGCTCGTATAGCCATCAGCGTTGACCTTGCCCTTGAAAGTAGTCTCTTTAGCAGGGACAGCCACGAACTTGGAAATGGCGGAGCTAGGCTCGGGATAGACGCCTTGGTCAGAGCGCTTCACAACGATCAGCAAGAAGAGGCCTCCAATGACGATTGCGGCAATGAGCACCCAAAAAAGCAGCTTGTTTGAGTAGCGGTTGGTGACCTCGCTGGCGTTTCTCACGGCACGTTTGCAACTCGCGATGACTTCCATGTTGGGCCGTAAACGGTGGAGGCTTGTTGAGATCAAGGTGCTACTTTTTGGCGTTAGGGGGATATCCAATCAGAGTGTGATGGGGTGTGATGGGGGTGGCGTGGTTGGTGGTGCGGGAAAGGGGGGGGGGGGGGGGGGGGGGGGGGGGGGGGGGGGGGGGGGGTGGTGGCGTTGTCTTGTTGGATGATCCAGTATTGCCACTTGAGAGGGGTTAGTAATGGAGTTATTATGTGAGT